>CM053582.1:129003582-129019692 GCA_028627135.1 Pseudochirops cupreus | reverse complement strand
TATATATATATATATATATATATATATATATATATATATATATATATATATAAAGAGAGCTTTATTTTGATCCTTCTGTAACACTAGGTGTCATTGTTTCACTAAATATATACTATCTCTGCGTTTGCCTTTATACATGTGTATACGTATATATGTTTGTGTCTATATATATTCTTATGCATATACATGTATGTATGTATGTATGTATGTATCAAATTTTAGAATCCATTTACATGTACAGTTATAAAAAGAGATTGAGACCTTGCCCTTTTCTCAGAGTTGTGTGTGTCTCAGAGGAGCACTTTTCCCAAACTGCTATACCAGATAATGGAATAAAATCGTACTTATTGAAGAACACATGGTTTTGTGTTTCAGGACACAGCATTACATAGGACTATAGCATTGAACTAGGAAATTTCATTCCACTCTGAAGAGACCAGTAGACTCTGCCAAATGACTACCACCATGCTGCCCTGAAACAAGATTCCCTTCCACTTCCCTGGACCGCCCTGGCTGCATCTGACCTTGGCTTTTTCTGCTTCTTAGCTAGTGGCCATACAATACCATATCACTCTCCAACCCCCATCTCATTCTGACAGTTGATGATTCAGCACTAAAAACAATTGAACTTCCACTGACACTGGCTAGCTCCACTCACTATTTCAAGTAAAGATTGATGAGCTTTGATTAACCTCCTGTCACAAGCGGAGATTTAACCTAAAGTCCCTCATGAGTTCACAATATAGTAATAGCCAGGGGTAATAGTAATATAGTAATAGACGGGATATTTCTTATTTCTTCCCAGAGAGTCCCGGAACATTTGGGCAGGTATTCCACCCCATGGTCTGTATTCATTCTATCTTCTGTTCCAACTCCAGGCTCTGATCCTCATTTCTAGGTAGAAATCATTGGTGCTGGAAGTATCCAATTAAAGAGCATCTCAAAGAGCTGGCTATCGAAGACCAAGATCCAATGGACAGATGCTCAAGTAAAGAAAACCAAGCGCATTCCTTTCATAAACTTTGACCTGGGACAGAGTTTGGTCTTTCCACCTAGAGAATTAACTGTGATAATCAACAACATTCCCCAGGGGCATGTGAACTATTTAGGGGAAACATCAAACATCAAACAGTGGACCGAATGCAGGATCTGGAGTCTGGAAGAACTAACTTCCAAACCAGCCTCAGACAAGTACTGGTTGTGTGACCTTGGACAGGACATTTTACTGCTAAATGCCTTGGTTTCCCCTTCTGTAAAGTGGGAGAAATTATAGCAGTTACCCCCCTGCTTGTGTAAATCAAATGAGATAGCATTTGTAAAGTACTTTACAAACTTTAAAGCATTATATAAATATCAACCTTTAGTAATAGTACTTTTTAGTATGAGACATACAGATAAAATGTCAAATAGGCAATTATTGATATGGGACTAGAAATGAGTAGGGAAACTAGGGTTTAATAAGTGGATTTCAGAATCATTTATTTTTTATTTTATTTTTTTGCTTTTTGGAGGGCTATTGGGGTTAAGGACTTGCCCAAGGTCACATGGCTAGTGAGTGTTAAGTGTCTGAGGCCAGATTTGAACTCAGGTCCTCCTGACTCCAGGGCCAGTGCTCTATTCACTGCACCACATAGTTGCCCCTCAGAACCATTTATACAGAGATTTTAACCGAACTCACTTAGACTGGTAATATCACCAACTGAGAAAGTGTGGAGAGAAAAAATAGAAGGTTTAGGACAGAATCTTAGGGTTCATCCACCATTGGAGGCATAACATGGAATGCAGTAACTAGAGAATGAAGGAGTGATCTTTTTACCTTCTGCCTCCTATGGCAACCCATTAAATAACATTTTTTTTACCACTTGCATGTGTCTCTATCTGTATTTACAGAAAAACACCGTAAACATCTGGGCAACTGCTTTATTCCTGCCCCATCTTTAGAGCTATTCAAAGATAGAACAGGCTATCTCAGTAGACAGTGAGTTAGAAATGGGTAACTACCTATTGAGGATGAAGCAGCTGGTGACAGAGTGGAGGGAGCATGGACCTGGAGTCGAGATCTGCCTTCAAGTCCTCCCTCGGACATTACTAGCTATGTCACCCTGGGCAGTACTTAACCACTGTCTACCTCTGTCTCCTCATCTGTAAAAATGAGGATGATGATAGCACCAACCTCACAGGGCTGTTAAGAGGAGCAAATGAAATAGAACAAGGAAAGTACTTTGCAAACTTGAAAGTGCTATATAAACACTGGTAACCATGGTGATGTTCTTAGAGGATTGTTGTGTAGCTATTAGTTAGACTAGATGAACTCCAAAGGCCCTTTCAGTCTGAGATTTTGTAGTTCTGTACACTTAGGGTAAAACGGAGGCAAATAAGAACAAATTAATTTTGTCCTAAATCTTCAGTTAGAAAAACAGAAGATTTGTGCTCTCCATGTGCTCTAAAATGGACAAGATATAGGTGCTATATCCAAGATCTGCTACTCCTATTGGTGGCTTTTCCCCATGCTTGGTTCATCAAGGATGGACTCAAGCTGCAGGAGAAAAAAGGGTAAGGAAGATGGAGAGAAATGGATGATTCTTATCAGATTTCTCTTTCCTGTGGGACTATTATTGAGGTACAGTGACCTCCACAGGGCAGCTTATTTGTCCCTAGAGATTCCCTCATTTACCTGCAATTGAGTGGGGAAAGGAATAGCCTAGGAATTCCCGAACATCCAAGAGGTTTATTCTCTCATGATTTGTGCCTGATGCTCTCTTGAATATTTTAAAGGAGCTTTATTGATTTCCTCTTCTATCCAACTTCCTATGCCTAGCCAGCATCTTCTAGGTCCAGAAAAGACATTTGCTTCTGAAACTCTTACGTGGGCATGAATAAGTGTGAGCTGAGGGCACATCTGACTTGTTGTCTATGCATTCCTATGCCCACACACTTGTGTACCCTTCAGGAGAAGTCCCCTTCTTAGTGTTTACTTGGTCTACAATTCTGGAAGAAAATGGATTTTCCTGCACCATGAAACATAGTTGTTTTTGTTCATTCTTTGTATTTGAGGAGGACTGATGATATCACAGTGATGTCTTGACTTGCACATGACTAGGATTTAAGTAAGGCAGAGTTATACAAAGTCTTCAGTCTCACTCTCTCTTCCAGAGTCATCACAGTCAAGTGACAAGACAAAAATCAAGATGACTAGCAATGGCCTAGGATGCAGTGGATGACCTTATCATTTTCTATGTCTGACCAAGCTCTAAGCACTACACAGAAGCTGTTTCATCTGCCCATTCTGCAGCAGAAGTCTTCATGTACTTGGGGTAGACATCTCTCTAATTCATGGATATCTTTAAGGTATACTGGTTATCCTCAGTCTGGTTTAGCCCATCTGCCAAGACATTTTTTACTGAGATGTAGCCACCATGCATGCTAGAGTTTTTTAGAGCCACAGGTGAGAGTTAGGTGACAGGCGAACACCAAAGGCAGATGAGCACTGCTGAAAATGACTTGGCAAGCCTTCATGGCAGAGGTGCTAGTTCTCCCTAAACTCCTAATACACCCAGTCCTTTCACCTTCTGCTTCTTCTCCCAACCAAGTAAACATTAACCCTTTTTATCTCTGACTTAGCTATGTCTCAATGCTTCTGTTTCCAGAGAAATATTTGCTTTTGGAAATAGTGAATTCCCCATCACATTTTGAGTATAGGCTAGGTGACCAAAATTTGTTGGGAAGATTCTGTCATTAGGGTAAAGTGGAGGTAACTGAAATTGAATTAATTCTGTTCTCAATCTTTTCTTAGGAAAATATTTGGGAACTTTTAATCCCACAGCTTTCCCATGAATTGTATAGGTCATAAATGCTAGCTATATCCAAATGTCGTCTTTCTTAGATTTTATTGAGGTTTTTTGACATTCCTAGTTTATTCAGGATAAATTTATCCTGAGGAAAAGACAATGGAACAGGAGGATCCCGGGATACCTTCCTTTACCCTTTATGCCAGCTCAATACAAATCATCCCTCTTTATCATCTATTTATATGTTTCCATCCCTCTCTCTTTTTTAGAGAAACTCAGTGGGCATTTGTGTAAGTAATTTATTCTTTCTTCATTCCCAGAATTGTCGAAAAATCATATGGACCTGCCACCAGAGCCCTTCAAACAGGAATGGATGCCCACTTGCTGAGGGATGTTGTCAAGGGGTTTGCCTTGTCAAATATGGGTTCAACTAGATGACATAAGATGTTTCTCCCAACCCTGAGATTCCATAATTCTGTAATTCTCATCCCTGATAGCCCCACTATTTCTTATGAAAGTTTGACTGTTCCTTCTGAGCAACAATTATCTGTCTCATTTCCCTCTCACACATATTTCCATCCCTATTTCCAAGACTGATAATAAAATCTCTGGTAAGTACCTTATATCCTTTTGATTCTCTGAAAGTTAATAAATGCTTATTAACTTGAATTGCTTTGAAAGTACCACCCCTATTTCTCATCTTCCAATTTCTGCTTCTTCTCCCCCATATCTTCTTATCTTTTCCTAATCTGTCTCAATTTCTGTGCCCAAGGCAGAAGGAGAAGCTAGCTACCTAATCTGGTTCTAGTGTCTTTAAAAGTCAATATCCTCCGTAGTTCTGATCGGAAAAAGTATAGAGATAGGGAATGAACTTGCTATTTCATTTGATATAGGGAGCTCCTGGATGTGGAAATTTGCCCTACTTATGCAGGTCAGTGTTTTCCCTTCAGCTTATAGCTTTAGAGAATTGTCTAGAACAGTAGTGTTAAACTTGTTGTATTATGTCAAAACTCCTAAGTGTGGCCTGAACCAGATTAAAAAGTAATTGGAAATGTTTAACAAAATGAAGAAAAATACAATTCAACATACATAATGTCAATTTGTGGTTTTCTAAGTCAATCTGTGGGCCCACATGGATCAATTTCTATTTGAGTTCTACATTACTGGTCTAGAGCACTGAGAGTCCAAATAACTTAACCACACTTTCACACTATGTATATATCAGAGGTAAAACTTGAACCCAGGTCTTCCTGGCTTGTGAGGCCAGCTTTCCGTCCACTATACCATGCTTCCTCTCATAGGAACTATGTGAACTATCAAAAAATAAAAACTATTATAAGAACTAGAAACTCAGATACTTGGGAGTATGATAGAGACAGAGTAGAAAAACTTTTTCAAAAAAAGTGACTCTTCAGGGAGAGAGCAAGAAGGAAATTCATGCAAAGGCATTAAAGAAATGGCAATAGTTAAGTAGCAAAGTAATAATAAAGTCCTGTTTTCTATAGACTTGGGGTAGATTCTTCCATGATTAAGATAGCTAAGTGACAGTGTAGTAGAGAGTGTCCACATTGAAGCAAGAAGACCTCAATCCAAATCCTGTCTGAGATACTGCATGTCTTTTCGGACCAAGAGCAAGGTACATCTTCTCATAGTCACTTTCTTCATTTGTTTAAAAAAAAGTGTAACAAGAGCACCTATTACATAGGATTTTTGGGAAGATAAAAAGAGATAACATATAAAGTGCTTTGCCAAGTTTAAGGCACTGTATTAATGATAGCTATCATCATCATTACCATTGAACACATTTGCTATTAGCGGGAGGAATGAACACATGGGAGTTACATTGACGAGTACATATGTAGGCAGCGCATGTGACCAGCACACACATGTGGAGGAGCACACCGGCAGGGAGAACATTATAGCCAAGGCACACACATGGAAGAGCAATTGATATCACGGACACTGCAGGACCTTTCAGTGATTTCATATTTAGCTAGCAGGCTCTGGTCTTTCTCTTCTAAAATTAGGCCTCTAACATCTGCTCCTCAGGTCTCTAGATACTACAATTCCCTGTGGGGCTTAGGGTTGTCTCTGGATCCTCCTCCAGATCATGTCCTCAAATAAAAAGTGTCCTTCAGGGTTCTGTCCTGTGTCCTCTACCCTTCTCCTTCTACACTACTTCACTTGGTGATCTCATTAGCTCTCATGAATTTAATTAGCATCTCTGTGTTGATGATTCTCAAGTCTACCTTTCTTGCCCCTATCTCTCTGCTAATCTCCAATCTTGTATCTCCAAATACCTTTCAGACATCTCAAACTGGGTGTCCGGTAGACATCTTAAACTCAATATGTCCAAAACAACTCATTATCTTTTCCCCTAAACCCTTCCCCATCACACCTTCATCCTCCCAGCCCCTCAGGGTTGGGTACTACCCCTAGTAGTCATCCTGGATTCCTCACTGTCTCCTACCCCTGCCATATCCAAGCTGTTGCTAAAGCCCACCAATTTCACCTTTAAATTATCTCTTGAATATGCCCCCTTCTCTCCTCTGATACTGCTACCACTTTGGTGCAGGTCCTCATCACCTCATGCCTGGACTATTACAACAGCCTGAAGGTGGGTCTGATTGACTCATCTCTCCCAACTTCAATCCATTCACCATTCAGCCAATAGAGCAAGTCTCCTAAAACATGGGTCAGATTAGGTCACTCAGCTACTTAACAAACTCCGGTGGCTTCCTATTGTCTTTAGGAGCAAATACAAAATGTTTTGTTTGACATTTGCCTTTTATAACCAAGCCCCCTCCTACCTTTCCAATCTTCTTGCATCTTATTCCCTGCCATGTTCTCTTCAGCCCAATAACGCTGGCGTGCTGACTGTTCCACAAGGAAAACACTTCATCTCCTGACTCTAAGCATCTTCTCGGACTCCCCCGTTCCTAGAATACTCTCCCTCCTCTGCTTTAACTACTGATGCTCCTGGCATCACTTAAATTCCAACTATAAAACCAGCCCTCTATAGGAAGACTTCCCTAACCCATCCTAACTCTTAACTCCAGTGCCTGCCCTCTGTTAATTATTTCCTGTTGATTCTGTATATATTTGTTTGCATGTTGTCTTCCCCATTAAACAGTAAGCTCTTTGAAGGCAGGGACTCTTTTTTCTCTTTTTGTATCCCTAGCCTTTAGCACAGAGCTTAACACACAGTAGGTGCTTAATAAATGTATATTGATTGATAGATTGAATTAGATTTTGCAAAGGAATATTTATTTAAAGATATAGTACAAACAAATATTTCCTTCTAACAACTAGAAGGCCCACTTTTTCCTCTACTAGTGGTGTCAAACTCAAATAGGAATGGATCCCTAAGTCTTCATATTGACTTAGAAAACCACAAATTAACATAATATATGTTGTATTGTATTTTAGTTAAATATTTTCCAATTACATTTTAATCTGGTACAGTCACAGTGGTCCTGAAGCCACATGTTTGATACTCTGTCCTATACTACCTTAGATTCTAGAGATGATGGGCTCAAACTTAGTTCAGTCCCTACATAACCTTATTTCCACTAAGTTCATGCCTAAATGTGGCATCACTGCTGGATGAGTCCTAGCCTCAGTTATCACTGGGCTAAGTCTTGAAGGTCATTTCCTAAGATCACTCCTTGCTACCTGGAGCATTGATGCTGGGCTGGCTACAAAACCTGGCATAGGCTTAGACTCCCAGATCCCTGTGGCTCACTCTCCTAAGCTCCAAATTAATATTCTTCACTCAAAACAGACGCCAAGAACATAGGCCCATTTTACAGAGGCACATTGACTCAGAAGCGAAAAGCCTTAAGGCTTTTAAAGCATAGTCTTTTATCAGATGTAGTCCACAGAACCAGACTACATCCAAGAAAATGAAGGAAGAAAAAGACCAACTGAGATCTTGAAGATGTCTTGAGTTCTAGCTACAAAATCGAAATGCCTTCTCCTAACTACACGATTAGCAGACTGGAACTGGTTATAGAATGTTCCACCATCTCTCCAAGGCACTTCCATGGGTCCTGGAAGCAGAGTCTCTAACTTCTCTTACCATGAGGAATTTACATAAGCCAAGAATGCTCCGTGTGTGTGTGTGTGTGTGTGTGTGTGTGTGTGTGTGTGCTAGTACCACGTTTCACAAGTTTGCGAGGGTATATGGTCTTTGCTGTTCCCCAATTCTCTTTTTTTTTGGACTTGGTTGCTCTCTTCCTTTTAGCTTAGAGCCCAAAGGTTAAGTTTCAGTTTAATATAAGCAGTTATATGACTAGAATAAAATTGTGCTCGCTTACTCTCTGTGTCTCTGTCTCTGTCTCTATCTCTCTGTATCTCTCTCTCTCTTTCTTTTTATGTATGTGTCTGTCTCTGTCTCTCTCTCTTTGTTTCTCTGTCTCTGTCTCTGTCTCTCTGTCTCTGTCTCTATCTATCCATCTATCTCTATCTCTCTCTTTTTCTGTATGTGTTTGTGTCTGTCTCTGTTTCTCTCTGTTTTTCTGTCTCTGTCTCTCTTTGTGTGTGTGTCTATTTGTGTGTCTATCTGTTTCTCTGTCTCTGTCTCTGTCTCTCTGTCTCTGTCTTTCTCTGTCTCTCTCTCTCTCTCTCTCTCTCTCTCTGTCTGTCTCTCTGTCTCTCTATTCCTCTGTCTCTCTGTCTCTCTCTCTTTGTCTCTCTGTCTCTCTCTCTCTGTCTCTCTCTCTCTGTCTCTCTCTCTCTCTCTCTCTCTCTCTCTGTCTCATCTGTAATCTTCTAGAATCTTGGACTTCAGGGAACAAGCTCTTTGGAACACAAAACAGCTAGCTAATGAGAATCTAAAGCCATTAAGTCTTTCTTTTGAACTCATTCCTCTTTCTAATGAGATCAATATTTCTGTCCTGAGCCTTTATTTGACATAAGGTTATAAAGTCCTTCTAATTTTAGTCTAACCTCTAATGGAATCCTTTGTCCCATCCCCAAAAACCATTTCAGGAAGTCTAACAAATAATTTCCTCAGATGCTATAAAGGTCCAGGGCATCACAATTTTCTTCAACCCTATTTCTAATTAGCCTCTCTCCTTAATCATTCTCGTTGTGTGTAAACCAGATGGGAGAAAGACACTGCAAGCTTTGGGGAAAAGTATAAAATTCTAGTGACAAAAGTGATAAAATCATGGACTACAGATAATGTCTGTTGCTTATTCTTCAGTTTGGAAGTCTTTATTTTTGAAAAAAAAAATTTAGCCAATGTTTCATTCTTTCATTCAACAAAGATGCCATTGGTCTGTGAAGTCCTATGCTCAAAACTAGAGACACAAAGAAACATAGTACAGATCTTGCTTATAAGCTAATAGAGGACACAACCTGAATACAAAGAACTAAGATACAAGCAAGAAGACAATAAGTACAGGTAAAGTGCTGTGAGCAATTTAAAGAGAGCCAGGAGGAAGAAAGGGAAAGTTTCATGAAAAAGGTGACTCCTGAATTACACTTGGAAGGAAGAGAAGCACTTCAAAAGACAAAAAAAAAATGAGGCAGAATCCACTCCAGGAAATACAGACAGCACCAGCAAAGGCAGAGAGATATGGAATGGTAGGAAACTAATAGCAAAGAGAAAATGGTGCAATTTTGTTGGAACAGGGGGTACAAGAAGAGAAGTAATATGGAATAAGGGGGAAAAGTAATTTGAAGCCAGATTGTGGAGGGTCTTAAGTATAGGATCATGCTCTGAAGTTAATGGGAAGGCACTAAAATGTTTTAATTTTAAAGTGGTGTGGTCAGCACAGTGCATTAGGGTGATTACTTGGGTAGCAATGTGACAAATGGATTGGAAGGGAGAGAAATACTCTGGAAGGGAGAGAGAGGACAGACTAGCCCTGAACTAGGTTGGTGACTGCAAATTTTTAAAATGAGGCAGATACAAAAGGAGAAACTAGGTGGTACAATGAGTAAAATACTAGAACTGAAGCCAGGAAAATTTGAGTTCAAATCCCACTTCAGACATTTACTAGTTAGGTGACTCAGGGAAAGTCATTTATTTTGACTCAGTTTCCTCATTTGTAAAATGGCATAGCAAGTACCTCCCAGGGTAGCTGAGAGGATCAAATGAGATAATATATGTAAAGCACTTTGCAAACCTTAAATTGCTATGCAAATGCTAGTTTTTATTATTATTAAAACATATTACAAAGGAAGGAGAAATACAAGTTGGCAATAAATTGGTTGTGGGGAGTAAGGGAAAGAGAAGAGCCAAAGGTAACTCCCAGGTTTAAACAAGTGAGTAATTGTAAAGGTGGTTGTACCATCAAGAGAAATAGAAAAAATGTTAGAAGGAAGGTTTAAGAAAAAATTACAAACTCACTTTTAGGTGTAGATGAGATGCATGCATATGTATATACACGTATGTATGTATGCATGTATACGTTTATGTGTATGTGGACATATATAAACATATATGTAATGGTTTGTCCTTTGTTTTCCAAAAAGATCAATAACATCACAGGTGATGGCTTGCACATGAGTTGGATTTAAGTGAGGCAGAGTTACACTAAGTTGTCAGCCTCATTCTTTCCTCCTGGGTTTATTGAAATCCAGTAGTAGGACAAAAATTAAGACAACTAGCAATGCTCCAGGATGCAAGGGATGACATTGGCATCTCAGATTTCTGACCAAGCTCTGAGTGCTCCCTAGCATCTGCTTCAGATATTTCCATGGCCATTGGAACAAATTGTTCTCATCCATTCATTCTGCTGAGAAACGTCTTTACATATTTGTGTTAGACATCCCCCTGACTCACCAACAGGTTTGAGGACTGTCAGTTGCCCTCAACCTGGTTCAGATCATCTGCCAAGACATTTTTGGTGGGTGTGACCGCTAGGCATGCTACAGCTTCTTGGAACACAGGTAAGAGCTGGGTGCCAGGTGAACACCAAAAGTTGATGAGCAGCCTGCAAGGAGTCAGCAACCCCTCACAGCAAAAGTGCTAGTGCTCCTGAACACCCCACACATCCCATTCATACATGAATACATATACATATATATGGCATATATACATATATATGACAAGAAGTTGGAAAGTAGGTATTGGAGGAGTTCTGGAGAGAATCTGGGAACAGAGATATAGATTTGAGAAGCATTTGCACAGAAGTAATTATTGAAGCCATTGAAGTGAGTGACAACACCAGGAGATACTACAAGCAGCAGTTCTCCACCTCTGGGTTGCGACCCCTTTGGGATCGAACGACCCTTTCACAGGGGTCCAGGGGTCACCTAAGACCATTGGAAAACACATATTTCCGATGGTCTTAGAAACTTCCTCTACTGATCTCCAGATGGGTCCGCCCACATGCAGACACGCCCACATATGACTATTAAAGGGTCACAGCATTAGGAAGGTTGAGAACCACTGCAGAGAGAGAGAATAAGACCGAGGAAAAAATTCTGAGTCCTTATTAAATGGATGGGCGGAGGACGATGAAGTAGAAAAAGAGATCAAGATGAAATAACAGGGGAATCACGAGTGCAGTACCATAAAAACCAACGAAGCATCAAAGGAATAGACAACAGTGTCAAATGATTCAAGCAAGATTCAAGGAGGATTAGGACTAAGAAAAAGATTTGGTGATCAAAAAGCCGTTAGTGACCTTGGAGATAACAGTTTCAATAAAGTGATAGGGAAGAAAAACATACTGTAAGGGACTGAGGAATGAATTGATATTTAAAAAAACTAAAAACATAGCTACCCCCCATTCTTATTTCTTTCTGCTTTCTAGTAAGAAGAAAAAAAAAGAAATGTTATGATGAGATTTGATAGAGGGGAAAACAACTTACTAGTCATAACCATGAATATTAATGGGGTTAGTTTATCAATAAAATGGAAAAATGAGTTAAAAAGTAAACCCTAGGGGGCATCAGAGAAGGACTTTTGAGGGGATATTTAATGGGCTAAATATGTTTTAGCTAAATACTTATTTATAGTATCAAGGCAAGTCAACAGGCATTTACTAAATGCTTACTATGTGCCAAGCACTGTGCTAAGCACTAGGGATAAAAACAAAAGAGAAAGGCCCTAGATTGAAAGATCTCACATTCTATTGCCATGTTCTATGTTATGGCTGAAATCCAAAATGCTAATGTTTGCAGAAGAATCATCCATGCTCTTATGCTGGTATCCATTGTGGTCTGGAAAAAATGGTAAATCCATTATTAGCCTGCTAATGTTGACACATCAACCAATGTTCAGAACAATGCCCCCCACAACTCCATCATATTAATATGGAAGATAAATGGTCATAATTACTTTTGACAATTGCCTGCATTATAACAGTTACCAATGAGTTCTAGACCTGAGTCATAGTCTAGACACGACTTGAAGAAAATGGTGAGTTTGCACATGTAAAGATTCAGTTCTTTAAACCAGTTCTCTTCCCAGAGATGCTAAAGTTCTTGTACGATGAACATGTTTATCTTTCTAAAGATGATGGATAGCAATAATGTAGGGATTTTTCTCAGGAGGCTGCCTTCTCTCTTCCTCCTGGAACCTCAGCTACCATATACACTGCTGTGAAATTGTCTGCTTTTGTTCAGGCCCAAGTTGCTGTTATCTCGGATTAACAAAAGAGCTACCAGATGTATTCAATAAAAAAGTAAACCCAACAATTTGTTGTGTATAAGCAACCCACTTAAAACACAAAGATTCAGTAGCATATAGGTGGCACAGTGTATAGAGTACCAGCCCTTGAGTGAAGAGGACCTGAGTTCAAACCTAGATCAGACACTTACTAGCTATGTGACACTGGGCAAGTCACTTAACCCCAACTGCCTCAAAAAAAAGCAAACACAAAGATTCATAGAGGGTTAAAATGAGGAGTTGAAGTAGAATTTATTATGCTTCACCTTAATTCAAAAGAAGAGTGACAAACATTATTTCAGACAAGACAACAGTGAAAAAATAGAAACTGGCATGAAAGGTAAAACAAGGAAACCAAATTACATTTAAAAGCATAATAAATAATAGAACAAAATCAATTTATATATATATATATATATATATATATATATATATATAAACACATATATATAACTGTGTGTGTGTGTGTGTGTGTGCACTGAATGGCATAGCATGTAAGTACTTAGAGGTAAAACTGACTGACTTGCCAAAATAATTAAATAACAAAACAGTAATTACCAGTAACTTAAATGTGCCTCAAATTTAAATAAATCTAACAGAACAATAAATAAGTAAGAAATTAAAGATTAGAAGAGGAAATTTGAAGAAGTGAGATATTGTGTACATTAGTGATTTTCAATGGGAATCTTAAAGAATATACATAGTTTTCAACATCAACAGCACCTTACAAAAAAATGGATCACATTCTAAGGAAAGTAAATGAAAGCATGTGGGAGGAAGATTCTTTCTGCTGCTGAAGTATCCTATTGTCCTATTTCAGTAACCTGTTGTCCCCCATGATCCAAGGCTCATACTTCAGGCATCCATCCCTGGAAGCTTAAACTTCTAAAACTCCCCAATGATGAAAAGCAGTCAAATCTCATCCCCATAAGAAAGACCTGAAGTGTCAGCTTCTAGGGCTACTTGCTTCATGTGACCTTTACCAGAGTTCCCACCAAGTTTCGTGGCTCTCAACTCTGTTTCTCCTTCACAGGGTAGGATGTTGTTTCCTAAGCAGTATGGTCCATTCCTATGGAACCAGACCACAAAGACATTCTCTTTTCTTCTCTCTTCACACCAGGAAAGATCCATAAGGGCAAGTTTCCTTAGGAAATACACTCCATCTCACTCAGAGTGACACTTTAAATTGTACCAGACAGGAAGCTTGCTTAGATAGAGAAAAGAGGATAGGTGTCAAGCCCACACCTTGACATAGAAAACCCTGAGCACACGTTGTCGGATCTGCTGTGTCTTTACCCCATAGACAAGAGGGTTGAGTGCTGGTGGCACCAGGAGGTAGAGAGTGGCCAGAAGGACATGGACATGGTGGGGCACATTGTGACCAAAGCGATGAGTAAGGAAAGAAAACATCCCAGGAACATAGAAAACTAGGATGACACAGATATGTGAACCACATGTACCAAATGCTTTGAGGAGGGCATCACGGCCAGGGACCCTCAGAACAGCACAGAGAATGAGGGAATATGAGATGCCAATGGCAAACACATCAAATCCCACTACCAGCAGTGCTACCACTAGACCATACGCACGATTCACAGTGGCATCTGAACAGGCCAACTTTACCACAGCCATATGCTCACAATAGGCATGACTAATGACAACACTCTGGCAGAAGGTAAGGTGGTGCAGCAAAATGGGAAAGGGTATGAGGAGAAGCAGTCCCCGTGCCAGCACCACAAATCCAATACGCCCAACAACCCCTGGAGTGAGGAGGGTAGTGTGGTGCAGTGGGTGACAAATAGCAACATAGCGGTCCAGAGCCATGGCTACCAGCACACCTGACTCCATAGAAGAGAAGGCATGGATAAAAAACATTTGGGTGAGGCAGGTAGGGTGCCATATCTCACAGGAATAGGACATAAGCACAGCCAGGGCTTTGGGTGCTGTAGATGAGGCAAGGACGAGGTCAATGGCAGACAGCATGGACAGGAACAGGTACATTGGCTGATGGAGTGATGTGTCAGTTCGAATGATGAAAAGAATGGTGGCATTGCCCACAAGGGCAAGAAGACATAGGCTTCCCAAAGGAAGTGCAATCCAGTGTTGACTCTCTTCTAGCCCTGGGATGCCCATCAGATAGAAGGAAAAAGTAGACAGGCCCCAACTGGAGTTCCCCAGGCTTGTCATTCTAGATGCATACTGGACAGTTTGAAGATGGGAAGGAAGGGGAGGAGGAACTGAATTATAACCTCCCCATCTATGATTAGACACCATTCTGTCCACACAGCTGTTTGCCACCATCTTTTGAAGTAGAAACAAACAAATAACTGCAAGGAAGAGCAAAGTCAAATGCAAAAAGGTACTTGCTGGTAGCAAGAACTGAGAGAGACAAAGATAATGAACTGAGAAAGAATACGAAGTTTCATTCCACGGATATTATTACAAGTGGGAACAGAGAGAGCTCTGTGTCTGGGATGTCATTGGTGTGGTCATGCCTGGGGGCTGTGGGTTTGAAACCATAAAATGTGTTGATTCACCTCTGCAGAACTATGATTTGATATCAGTTGCTCTCCCTATCCCTAGTAGACAAAGCAAGAAAAAACTAGCATTAGCTGCAGCAGAACATTTTATGGTTAGATAATAAAAAGAATTTCTTCACTGTCTCTCTTCTTCAGAATCTCTTATTTGGGTTGAGATCACCAACATCTTTCCAGGCATCTAGGTTTATAACCTTGGCATCTGATTATTCTTTTTCTCTCATCCTGATATCCAATCAGTTGTCTAGTCTTGTCAGGTCTATCACTTTATCCCTTCTTATATCTTTTCCTTTCTGCTCACTCACACAGACACCATCCTGGTTCAAGCCTTCATCCCCTCTCATCTGGATGGTTGGGAAAATGTGCAAACTGCCCTACCTGATTCTAGTTTATTCTTTCTTGTGGTTCCTCCCATTGGTTCTAATTCTTCTTTACAACATGAATAATCTGAAAATATGTTTCATACGAATGTATATATAGGGCCTATATCAGACTGCATACTCTTTTGGGGAGGGCAGAGAAGGAAGAGGAGAAAATTTAAAGCTCAAAAGCTTATGGAAATGAATGTTGAGAACTTAAAAAAAACACATTTTTGAAAAAGATTGCATTTGAAATATGCCTTCCACTCTTAAGTATCCAAGATGCAGAATGAGACGTAAGCTTTTGAACATGGCCAATGTAGGAACTTGTTTTGTAGAACTATGTACATTTTTATGAGGGTTTTATTTTTTAATTGTTCATTTTGGGGAAGGATAGTAGGAAGGAAAGATAATGGATGCTTATAAAACTGAACATATGAATAAATTTTAATGCAAAAAAAATACTATGTGCCAAGCACTCATATAATAAAGATACAAAGACAAAAGTGAAATGATTCCTGCTCCAAAAGAGTTATGTAGGGAAGACAATATGTGCATATATAGGCACACTAAAAAAATTTTAATTAGTAACCAAGATTAAGAGGGAAGTGGGAAATTGGGAAAGAATATTTACAACCAATGTCTCTGATAAAGGCCTCATTTCCAAAATTTACAGGGAATTAAGTAAAATTGATGAGAATACAAGTCATTCCCCAATTGATAAATGGTCAAAGGATTTGGACAGGCAATTTTCAGAGGCAGAAATTAAAGATATCTTTAAGCATATGGAAAAATGC
>CM053582.1:128988797-129003082 GCA_028627135.1 Pseudochirops cupreus | reverse complement strand
TTCAAATTCAATAAGTTCCTTATGATTTCTTTTCCCTGTTTACCTTCTCATGCTTCTTGTATTTGAATGTCAAACTTTCTATTCAACTCTGGTTTGTTCATCAAGAATGCTTGAAAGTCCTCCACCTCATTGAATGACCATATTTTCCCCTGGAACATTATACTCAATTTTACTGGGTAGGTGATTCTTGGTTTTAATCCTAGCTCCCTTGATCTCTGGAATATCATATTCCAGGCCCTTTGATCCCTTAATGTAGAAGCTGCTAGATTCTGGGTTATCCTGATTGTGGTTCCACAGTATTCAAATTGTTTCTTCTTGGCAGCTTGTAATATTTTTCTCCCTGATTTGGGAACTCCAGAACCTGGCTATAACATTTCTAGAAGTTTTCTTTTGGGGATCTTTTTCAAGAGGTGATTGGTGAATTCTTTCAAGTTCTATTTTGCCCTCTGGTTCTAAAATATCTGGGCAATTTTCCTTGAGAATTTTGGAAGGATGATTTCTAGGTTCTTTTTTTTTATCATGGCATTCAGGAAGTCCAATAATTTTTAAATTGTCTCTCCTGGATCTATATTCTGGGTCAGTGTTTTTTTTCAATGAGATACACATTGCCTTCTATTTTTTCATTTGTTTGGATCTGTTTAATAGTATCTTGATTTCTCATAAAGTCATTTGCTTCCATTTGCTCCACTCTAATTCTGAAGGAATTATTCTCTTCAGTGAGTTTTTGAGATTCTTTTTTCTTCAGTCAGGTTGTTGACTCTCTTTTCATGATTTTCTTGCATCATTCTCATTTCTCTTCCCAATTTTTCCTCCACTTCTCTTACTTGATTTTCAAAATCCTTCTTGAACTCCTCCATGGCCTATAACCAGTTTTTATTTTTCTTGGAAGCTTTTGGTGCAGGAGTTCTGACTGTGTTTTCTTCCTCCTGTTCCATGCTTTGATCCTTTTTGTCCCCAAAAAAGAAATCTAAAATTGAATGGCTGTGTTTGCTTTGCTTCCTTTGCCTGCTCATGTTGCCAGTCAATTACTTGACTTTTTAGCTCTGTGCCGCAGTAGAACTCTGTTTCCAGAGGGAAGAGCTTTGTCCCAAATCATTGGGATTTCCAGAGCTGCTGGAGCTATTAGGAGGCTGCTGTCTCTACAGTCCCCACCAGCTTTGGCTCACTGGTCACACATCTCAGGAGCACCATCCAAGACTGTGATCCCAAGCCAGGCAAGTTAAGGCAAGAGCACTTAGCCTCTGAATGGTTGCTTGGCCCCCCTGCAATCTGCAGACTAGGAGCTCTGAAGCAGCCATGTGGAGGCAGATACATGCCCCTCACTTCTGCCACTTCTGGCTCTGGGGGCAGAGGGCCAGACCTGCTGCTCTGCCCCCCCCCCCAATTCAGCCAAGTTCCACTGACCTTTCACTTTGTCTTTGGCATTTATGAGTTGATAATTCTGGAAACTGCCACAGCTGCTGGTGATCCACTCTTCCAGATGGCTGGTCTGGGCCACCCTGGGCCTAAAACTCGTGGGGTCACATGAGCCTGGGCTCCCAGCCTGCTGTGATGAACCCTTTCCATCCACCTTCTAGGCTGCCTTCAGATTTGTTTCTCTGTCATTTTGTGGGTTCTGGAGCACTAAAATTTGTTTAGAGACATATTTTATAGGTATTTCAGGTTGTTATGGGTGGAGCCACAGAGTTTCCCTGCTTCTATGCCACCATCTTGACTCTGCCCCTGGACCTATTTTCTCATTTTTAAAATGAGGAAGTTGAACTAGATACTCTCTGAGGTCCCTTGTAACTTGTGTAACCTTAACAAGTTGCTATAATAATAATAACAATAATAACAAGCCTTTATATAGTGCTTGCAATGTGTTAGTGCTTAATTATTAACCCATTGGATTCTCACTGCAACCCTAAGAAGTAGGTGCTATTATTATGCCCATTTTGCAGATGAGGAAACTGGTGTAAATAGAAGTTAAGTTACTTGCCCAAGTTTACATAGCTGCAAAGTGTCTGAGGCTGGATTTGAACCCGAGTCTTCCTGACTCTGGACCTGGTGCTTTATCCACTACACAGCCCAGGGCCTCATTTTCTCATCTATGAAATGAAGCAATTTAGCAAAATGACATCTAAAGTCCTTTCCAATTCTGAGTTTATGAATGTTATAGACATAGCATAACAAAATGTAATAAAGTCAAAGGAGTCTCTCATGCTATCCTTTTGGACAAAGTGAGAGATGTGAGCTAGCTAAAGATTCAGGGGTTTGAGAACTGGTTGAATGAGGGATTCCAAACAGCACTTACCTTTAACATAAAATGAAGACTCTTAGTGGAGTGTCCCAGTGCTCTGTCCTTGACTTTGTGTGGTTTAACTCTTTTAACAATGACTTCAGGGAAGCTATAGAAAAAACAATTCTTATTTAACTTCAAAATGACATAAAGCCGGAAAAGAAAACAAAAATATCAGATAACTGTCAGGATCCAAAGAGATCAATATAGGCAAGGGTAATGGGCTGTGTCTGATAAGATGAAATTTTTCAAGGATAAGTATAAATTTCTTCTTATACAGAAGAGAGAATAGATTTACTCTGTTCAGCCTCAGAGGGCAGAAGCGGGAATAAATGTTACAGAGTCAGATTTCAGCGCTACGTAAGGAAAAAATTAAGATCAAACTATCTAAAAGTGGATTGGAATGATTTCCTAGGTAATGAGCTCCCCATCACTAGATTGGGATGTTCACTTAGCCATGATACTATAGAGGAGATGATTGTATGGGTTTAGACTAGGTAGTCTCAGAAGCCATTTCAAGTTCTTAGAATCTGAGTTGTGATATTATGAACCCAGAAGAAAGAGCTGGCAATTATAGGGACGCTAACAAAGCTAACAGACCAATATCTGGTGTGCATAAGAGTAAAGAAAATGGTCCCCAGTGAGCCAAGGACTCAGAGATTCCATCAGCCCCATCATGGGTCCTTGCTCTGGAAACTTCTCTTGATCCCACTTCGACTTGAACAAGGTGACCGTCCGCCCCTTTCCACTATATCTATGAAATTGTTGTTGTTCAGTCATTTTAGCTGTGTTCAGTTCTTTGTGACACTCTTTGGAGTTTTCTTGGCAAAGATACTGGAGTAGTTGGCCATTTACTTCTCCAGTTCATTTTGCAGATGAGGAACTGAAGCAAACTATGTTAAGTGACTCACCCAAGGTCACACACTGTGTCTGAGGTAGGATTTGAACCCAGGAAGACTCATCTTCCAGGCTCCAGGACCAGCATTCTATCTACCTACCTAGGACCACCTAGTGGCCGATATGTGCAATTAGGTTTTGGCTTTGAAACATTGTAGAAAATTGATATGGGGCCAGCTTTACAGATGTGGCATTGGGGAAGCTTGTTATGCTGTGAAATTGTCAGGTACTACTGAACAGACAAGTTTCTTAGAGAGCCCCATGGCCATATGTGTTCATATTGGGCTGGGGAAGATGGCCAACCAGCATGAGAATGGTACTACAAAGGAATGACTGTGTAAGGACAATGCAGGTAGAGTAAGTACTAGGAAGGAAGTGGCTTGATGTGGTCAGCAAGATAAGCGCTTCCTGGAATACTTGGTCACCCTGAAGAAAAGTGACAAACTCTCCATGAAGTAGCCTCCAAGATCTTAAAGTTAAGGTAAGACACTCAAACTCAGATCTCTGAATTTTATTCAATAATAATGATTCATATCAAATCCTAGCTCTTCTACTTTACTACCTATGGGATATTGGACAAATCATTCAACCACTTCGGGCCCCATAGTCCTCAATTATTAAAATGATGGAAGTCAGATGTTCAAATATCTCAGAACATCTGATTTCTTGCATTTACTTCTTTCAGACCTTACAAAGCACTTTATTTTATAACTCTCTAAGGAACTTACAGCTGAATGGAAGGAAAGTTGATCTCCTTGGAGAGATACATAAAGGAGTTGGCTGAGTTGTCTTTATCACATCTTCAAAGACAACTGGAAATATCATTTCATGGGACATTTAATCAAATCATATTGCACTGTTCATGAGAAGTATTTTAAGAAAGACCACTTTAATCTATTGCAGAGGAAGAAGTAAAGAAATTCCTCAAATTAAAATAAAACCCTCAAATCAGGGATAGAGATGAGGAAAAAGAGCACTCCAGGAATGTAGTAGAGAAAGTGCCCAGAGCTGAGAGAATCACAGTTGTGGGAATCACATTTTAGGAAAGACATTGATAATCTGCAAAGTGTCCAAAGGCAGGCCACCAGAATGGTGAAGGGTCTCAAATTGATGCCATAAAAGGATTAGGTAAAGGAACTGAGGTTATATAACCTGGAGAAGAAAAGGCTTTTGAAGTTGGGGGGCTGATAATTATCTTCAAACATTTCTAGGCCTGTGACATGGAGGAGTAATTGATCTTCTTCCGTTTGGTCCTAAAGGACAGAATTAGAAATTGTAGAGACAAACTTTGGCCCAGTGTAAGAAAAACTTCCTAAAATTTACAGTTAATCAAAACTGAAAGATGTTGCTTTGAAGAATAATGAGCTCCCCCTCTCTGGATGTCTTTAAGAAAAGAGAAGATGGATATTTGTGAAGTATTTTGTTGGAAAGAATTTCTGTTCACAGACAATTCTGTAAGTTCCTTCCAATTCTGAGATTCTGTGACTCTCTGATAATAGTGATGGATATGATGATTATAGTGGTGGTGATGATTAATAAGGAGGATTGAGGTGGGTTGTTTGGTTTGAATGAGGATTATTGGGAGGAACATTCTCAGGAGTCAAGAATGGGCAGATTTATAGAGAACACAAAATACTTTGTCCTTTGGTTATGATATTTTTATACTACCAAATGGAAAAAATACCAAAGCCTTGACCTGTAACTGTGGAGTTATACATTTCAATTCAATTTAAGGGGGAACATCCTTTAATCTTGTAACCTTGAGTTACCTCTGTAATCAAGTCTACCCTCCTATCCTTAAGATATGAAGAGGATATCGTGTTTTTCTAGATCCACAAAGTGAGATGCCAAGCAATGTGGTATAATTGAAACAACACTAAATTTGTAAAGAGAAATCAGATTCAAATCTCAGCTCTGACATTTAACTGTGTGCCAGTGGGCAAGTGATATAAGCTGCTTCTTCGTCATGAAATAGGGAAGATAATACATTCACTATATACCTCACTGAGTAGTTTTTTAAAGCTCTTTGTAAACTGCAAAGAAGAGAAAGAAAGAAAGAACAAAAGAAAGAAAGAAAAGAAGGAAGGAAGGAAGAAAGGAAGAAAGAAAGAAAGAAAGAAAGAAAGAAAGAAAGAAAGAAAGAAAGAAAGAAAGAAAAGAAGGAAAGAAAGAAAGAAAGAAAGAAAAAGAAAAAGGAAGGAAAGAGGAAGTGAGGGAGGGAAGAAGGGAGGGAGGGAAGGAAGGAAAGAAGAAAGGAAGGAAGAAAGGAAGGAAGAAAGGAAGGAAGGAAGGAAGGAAGGAAGGAAGGAAGGAAGGAAGAAAAGATATAGAGTTGTTAATATTCCTGTCCCTGAACTTGTATTGAATTCATAGTTAGAATTATTTGGTTTTGCATTCGATTATTCCACAACTGATTTTTGTGCATTACTTCCAGACTAGGCTGTAAAGACCAAATTATATTATTATTCTATAAGAGGACCGAGTATAGAGATAGGCACATAGAAGCTTTTCAATTTTGATTTATTGGTTGACTGATAATGGATACCTAGCCTCCCTCAGACAATTTCCCTTACCTAACCACATTGACCTTCAATAGAATCTTCCCAAAATCTAGCCTGAGTCTTTCTTATTGCAGCATCATTGAGTCTCCTCTCTTCACCAAAGGGCACAGCTATACTAGTATGCCATGATTCTTTCCCCCTTTGGGCATCCTATTGTACCAAGATAGAACCTCCACAACACCCCTCCTGATCCCAGAAGAAGAAGGCAGAACTCAGGTGGGGTCAATCTGCTTGGGATTCAGGATCACCAGCAGCCTCTCCCGAATCTGCTTTGTCTTCACCCCATAGATGATAGGGTTGAGAGCAGGAGGGAAGAGCAGGTAGAGATTGGCAAAGATGACTTTGACTGCAGAGGTGCTGGGTGGCCCAAAGCGCTGCATAATAACAGAGAGGAAGCCTGGCATGTAGAAGAAAAGAATGACAACAACATGAGCAGTGCACGTACTGCCTGCCTTGGCCCGGGCTTCATGTGAGGGGAAATTCAATACTGTCTGTAGGATGCGCCCATAGGAGTAAGCAATGAAAGCTACATCACCAATACCCAGGAGGAGTGCCACAATAAAGGCACTGATATTGTCTATTGTGGTATCCCCACAGGCCAGTTTCACCACAGCCATGTGCTCACAATACGTGTAGGCAATGACATGTGACCCACAGTAAGGCAAACGTCGAGCCAGACTTGGGAATGAGACAGTGAATCCAATGCCCCGAAGCATGACTAAGCCCCCAATTTGGGCAATGACCACTGGGGTGAGAATAGAGGAGTAGCGCAGAGGATTACAGATGGCCACATAGCGATCCAATGCCATGGCCACCAGCACCCCCGATTCCATAGCAGAAAAAGCATGGATGAAGAACATTTGGAGAAGGCAGGCATTGGAGTTGATGGCTGTTGCATCAAACCAGAAGATGGTGAGCATCTTGGGCAGGGTGGAGAGAGAAAGGATCAGGTCAACAGAGGAGAGCATGGAGAGAAAGAAGAACATGGACTGGTGGAGATTATGGTCTGTGAAGATGAGAAAGAGTAGGACACAATTTCCAGTCACAGCCATGAAGAACATGGAGAAGAAGGGCAATGAAATCCAGATGTGTGCAAAAGCCAGCCCTGGTATACCAGCCAGGAAAAATGTAGATGGGAAGCTAGAGTCATTTAGAGGCATCATATTGGGCAGGCAGCCACAAATTCCAACCCCGCAAAGCCGTTAAACCACTGAAAAGAAAGACAATTAGGTTAGAGCAGGGATTAGGGGTTGGATATGTTGTATCGAAACTGAAACCTCAGTGAGGTTAAAGGTCCCAGCTTTGTCCATACACAATTAAATCTCAGGGGGCATCTCTCATGATGAAATTTAAGTGCCTTGATAACTTGTATCTCTTTCTTTTTATATCCTATAGCTCATCTAGCAATTCATCCATTTATCTGCCCCCCAAAAAAATTAATGCTGTCTACTATATGCAGAACTATTGGGGGGCTGCTTAGGTGAAAATAAAGGTTTATTGGATATCATCCCTGACCTCATGAGGCTTACTCTCAAGTAAAGGGGATAAAATACATACACAAATTACTATACTGCAATGTATTTTGGACTCCCAATCTCCACATTGTCCTTGATATCAGAGAGCCACTTGTGCCTTCAGGGCTCACTTGATTACCCAAATTCTTTAAATATGCGTTGTCCTTAAGAACTGATATTTGTCTGGTCCCTCAATCAATATACTGCCTTATATGGTTACTAGATAAACGTAAAAGTGATAATAGATAAAGCAGTTTGCCATTTTCTTTTCCAGATCATTTTATCAATGAGGAAAGTGAGGCCAAGAGGGTTAAGTGACTTGCCCAGGATCACAAAGCTAGTAAAAGTGTCTGAGGCTGGATTTGAACTCACAAAAATGAGTCTTCCCAACTCCAGCACTCTATCTATTACACCACCTTGCCACTCTTCCTAATATGTACTATTTGCCAATTTCTGAGTTGTAAAGGCTTACACTGAAAATTTAACAATCTCCTCTCAAGAACAGGTACTAGCTGATTCCAATATGACTCCAGCAGCTAACTGCCCTATTCTGCCTCCCAACCTTTTGAAAAAATTCTTCACAAAGGACTTGAAATATAGACTTATTGTTTATTTCTGTTTCACTTCTTCAAAGCATCTCATAAGGAAATCAACCCAAATGCACCCTGGGAAATGAGATGCCAGTAAAAGTAGGTAGGTGAGGGAGGGAGAATTATATTTTGTACCCTAGGATTTAAAGTTCCATTCAGATCCATTAAGGAGGAAAACCAGAGGAGCAGCTATGTAGCACAGTGGATAGAGCACTAGATGTGGAGTCAGGAAGATCTGAGTTCAAATGTGACCCCAGACACAATGATGAGAGGAAAGATCACCATCACTTCCTGCTCAAAATTTTCAGTGATTCCTTGTTGCTTGATGAATAAAATACAGACTCTGTAGAGTAGCATTTAAAATCTTCCACAATCTAATTCCCATTAATCTTTCCAGCCTTATTTAGTGAGATTATTATAGTATTTTTATCCTCCATAAACTCTAGGTTCCAACTAACCTGGACTTTCAGAACTTCTTATCCCACCTTGCATTTGTACAGAACGTCAGCCGTGTCTGGAATATACTCTCTCTCTCTCTTCATCTCTACCTCTCAGAATCCATGTCTTTCTTCTGTCTAGCTCAAGGGTCACTTCCTGTGGGAAACCTTCCCTGATCTTCCCACTCCCATCCCTATCCCCTGCCTCGTTGCTAAATTCTCTCCTCCTGCAATTTTCCTATAATAGATTTATTTGAATGTGTTGTATTTCCTACCCCCAATGGAATGTAAGTTTCTTGAAAATAGGGACTGTTGTTGCTTTATCTTTATTTCCCCAGTGATTAAATGTCTTTTACACACTTTTGGTCCAGACTTGCAATTTCATAGATATAGGAAACTCCATATGTGCAAACTTCTTCCCCTAATAGATATCAACAACTGTTCTGCAACTTCTAGTTTTAGTTTGGAGACACTGAGAGATTGTGCAATTTATAAAGCTCACATGTCAGAGGCGGATTCTGAATGCATTCATGCCTCCAAGACCAGACCTCCATTCATTACTGCACACTACCACTGCTTAATAAATATGTGTTGAATTTTATTTAAATAATTAGATATGAGAAGTTGACAGAGAGGGAACACTTAGAGAAAACTGTAAGGTTATGAACATGGGTAAATGGTCTTGAAACAAACTGAAATAATTAAGTTAGAAGATGTCAATCTAAGCAGTCTTTAGATAGGTTTTAGATATTTTGTGATTAATGTGCCGATGGGATATACAGGTGGAAATATCCTGTAGATAGTTGATCATATGGATCCAGAGCTCAGAAGGGAGAGGTTTAAGAATCATCTGTGTCTTTCTCTCTCTGCACTCTCTCTCTTGAGCATCTCATCAACTCTCATGTGTTCAATTATCACCTCTATGCAGAAGACTCCCAGATCTACAAATCTAGCCCTATTCTCCTCCTGAACTCCAATCTCTGAATACCTGTTACCCTTGGTTATATCTGACTAGAAGACTTGTGAGCATTTCAAACACAAGTCATCATCTTTTTTTTTTTTTTACCAAAACCCTCTCTTCCTTCTAAATTCCCTATTTGTGTTAAAGTCATCACCATCACCCATGTTTGCAACTTCAGAGTCATCCTTGACTCTTTCCTGTTTCTTCCCATCTACATCTGATGAGTTTTTGTGTCTTGTAAGTTTCACCACCAAAACAGCTCTTGCTTCCATCCCCTTCCCTCCACTCACACCACAACCACCCAAGATCATGTCCCATTACCTTTTGTCTGGGCTATTGCAATAGCTTCCTAACTGGTTACTTTGTCTCATATCCTTCACTTCTTCAATCCATCCTCTATATGACTGCCAAATTGAGATTCCTAAAACACAAGTCTAACCATGTCACTCCCATAATCAAAAAACCAGTGGATCAGAAGGAAGAGTTCATAGACCTCTCACACTTCACAGTCATTTCCAGATCTCTCTCTGACATTGGCACTCATCGAACTCTCTTTCAGTTGCACTCCATCTATCTGTTTAACCCAGTCCTGAGCCATCTTGTAACCTATTAGTCTCTAGGTGACTCCCTCCTTTCCCTTTTCAAGGGATTCAGTACCTGGATCAGTGTTCATCTCTGCCAACAACACATGTCTTTATATCTAACAACTGCAATATGTCCCTTCAAACCTAGTAGAATCCTGGTCCACTTAGCTCCTTAGTAATTATAACCTCCATTTTTTACTCTCCCTCATCTACCTACATGGATAGACATACCTTACATCCCCCTATCGCCCATAACTGCTCCACCTTATTGATTTTAAACTCTTAAATTCCCTTCTCTGATAATAATTTCTTGTCTCTTCATCTCTGAATCTCCATTTTTCCTTCATTCTCAATGATAGAGCAGTAGGCCTGGAGTTAAGAAGAACTGATTTCAAATTTGGCCTCAGACACTGACTTGCTATGTTACCCTGGGTAAGTCATTTAAGCACTGTTTGACTCCCATTCCTCGACCAAAATGAGAGTAGTAATAGCACCTACCTTCCAGTGTTACTATGAAGATCAAATGAGATATTTGTAAAATCACTTAGTGCAGTGACTGGATATCGTGCTATATAAATGCTTAAACTTCCCTTCCCTCACTAAAGCCTCCAGTAACTCCAAACTTAATGTTCTCCTGGTCCATCACCCCTACTCTGGCTTCACTTTCTTCCTTTCAGGGATCCTAAAAGCAAACAATAGTACTATATATTGCTTTCTGCCCTTTATTTTTGATCTAACACCATTAGTGCACCGCCAGTTTTCAATATTAAATTACCCACCCACCATCTACCTTCTCTCCTCCTATTCCTAAGCCATTGAATGCTGTTAGAAATAGTCACACCACTATGATAACTGAGTTTACTACAAAATCATATCTAATTTCAAATGAGCCTTCACTACTGCATGGCAATCATTTTATTCTTCCTTGATTGATTCTCTATCCTGCTCCCCTTAACAGCTGTTTTCACTTTTCTTCTGAAACTCCCACTCTTCTGAAACACACCCCTCTCAATGGATTTCCTCACCTATTCCATTGAGAAAAATGAGGTCTTTGAAAATCCCTTTGTCTTTCCTATTCCATACCTCAAAACCCTTTATATCTTCATATTCTCTCCCTTAAGTCCGGTCTCTGAGGAAAAGTTAGCTCTTCTCTTTGCCAAGGCAATTTCTATTTATGCACTTGATCCCATCCCCAGCCCTTTTCTTTTAGAAAGAAATTCTTTATCAATCATGCCCTCTTTTCCTATTTTATTAAGCTTTCTCTATTGACTGATTCCTTCCTTGTTATCTACACATATATTCAGGTCTACAACATCCTTAAAAAAAACTGCCATCCCATCAAACTCAAATCACTCCTTCCTTACGCTGCCAAACTCTTAGAAAGAAAAGTCCACATTCACTATACTTCCTCACTTGCCTCTCATTTCTCAATCTCTTACAATCTAGCTTCTTACCAAACCACCTAACTGAAACTTTTCTAAGGTTGGTGAAAGCACTCATGACTGCTAAATCACAGGACCATAGAGTAATATATTTAGAGCAGGAAATGACTTTAGAGGGCAGGGCAATTGGGGTTAAGTGACTTGCCCAAGGTCACATGGCTACTAAATGTTTAGTGTCTGAGGCCCAATATGAACTCAGGTCCTCCTGATTCCAGGGCTGGTGCTCTATTCACTGTGACACCTAGCCACCCCATGACTTCAAAGGTTATTTTATCCTACCCCTTTTCTTTATATGTGTGGAAACTGAGAACCAGAGGCTACATGGCTTGCCCAAGGTAATACATTTGATAAGTGGCTGCATCAAAATTTGAACCTAGTTCCTCTGACTCCAAATCCAGCACTTGTTCCTCTATACCAGAACATTTTACTCTAATGAGCATTTCTAAGTCTGCATACTCCTTGACTTTTCTGCAGCCTTTAGCACTGCTAACCACTCCCTCTGAATTTTCTCTCCTCTTTTGGTTTCTGTGACACTGCCTTCTCCAGATTCTATTCTGATCAGAACCACTCAGTGTTTATTCTTGGATCATCCCTCCTCCAACCCTTTTAATGTAGGTGTTCCTTAGGGCTTAAGGTCCAGAGCCCTTTTTCTTTCTCTGCACCTTCTCTTCCAGTAAATTTATCAGCTCACATGTATTCAAGCTTCATTTCTATACAGAACCCTAATCTTTACTTTGATCACCAGTCCTACAATTTCATCTGGCTGTTGGACATATTCTCTTGAATATCTCAATCAGCACCTTAAATTTAGCACATCCAAAAGAGAAATCATATCTTACCCCTTTTGTACTTCTTCCCAATTTTCCCATTTCTGTTGAGCTCACCATCATTTTCTCATTCACTCAGGTTCATAACTTAGAAGTCATCCAGAACTCATTCTTCCTCAAGACACATATCCAAACCATTGGCAGGTCTTGTCAATTCTACCTCCACAACATCTTTCACATCTGTAACCTTTCTTCCATTCATACAGCCATCACTCGAGCTCAAGCCCTCATCTTCTCTCACCTGGATGGCCTTAACAGATCCCTAATTGGTTTCCCTGTTTTCAAACCCTTTTCTCTGCACTGTGTCTTTCACACAACTTCCAAAATAATACTCCTGAGGGATGTGTGACCATGTTGTTCCCTTTCTCAGAAACCTTTCACATTTGCATAAGAGAAAAAGTAAACTCTTTAGCCTGGTATTTAAGATCTTCCAAAATCTTACTCCTTCTTACCTCCCTAGCTATATTTCCTATTCCTCCTTTTCCTGCATCAAAGTAGGCAATTAGGTAGGAACATAGATTTAGAAATGGAAAAGACCTTAGAAATTGTTTTGGCCAACTCACTCATTCCACAACTGAGAAAAGTAGTCTCCATTGAGGTTAAGTAATTTGTCCAAGGTAACAGATAGTAAATGGCAGAACAGGATTCAAATCCAGGTCCTCTAACTACACTTTCAAGGTGATTTCCACTGGCTTTTCCCAGAACTTCACACTTGACTTCCTGCTTCCATGTATATCCTCATGCCTAGAAGACACTGCCTCCCTTATCTTTCTTCAAGAATTAGCTCATATTTTAGCTGCTTATTAAAGTCTTCCTTTACCCCATCCTACCCCAGCTGTTAGTGTTCTCTTCTTCCTCAATTTATCTCTTATTATATTTATTTACGCACATTTCATGCTCTATTCCCTAACCATACAGTAGAATGCAAACTTTGTAAGGTCAAGGTTTTGGAGTTTTGGTTTTGGTTTTGGTTTGTTTGGGTTGGGGGGGGTGGGGGGGATGTTTGTTTTTGTTTGTCTTTGTTTTTTGCATTGTATTCCTGGTACCCAGCAGAATGCTTTGTACATCATAAGTACTTAATAAAGGTTTGTTTAATTGCATAAATTAAGCCTTTGGAGATTTCAGTAGATCAGAATCACTTGGAGGAGTTAAAGGACTTTGTAGAACAGGGGATTACATTGAAAGGACAATGGAGAACTAAAAACTACAATGAGAGGACAATGAGAGAACTGGGAATCACAACAGGAAGATAATCAGAGGTTTGGGATTTACTGTGAGAGGACAAGGAAAGAACTGGGAATTACAGTGAGAGGACAATGAGAGGACTGGGAATTACAATGAGAGGACTGGGAATTACAATGAGAGGACAAGTGGAGAACTGGGAATTACAGTGAGAGGACAAGGGGAAAACTGGGAATTACAGTGAGAGGACAATAAGAGGACTGGGAATTTAAAAGAAGAGACTGAAAAATATGGGAATACACTGGCAGGGTTAGGGACAACAATTCAAGAATGATGAGGTTAGCAATTACAGTGGGAAGACAATAGACAATCATGGCTAAGATTGGTTCCAAAAACCAGGATTTAGAAAATAGATGCCTTGATAAAGTCATCTTCATGAGTAAGTGAGGAGTTGTTATCCTAACTCAGAGATTATTAACCTGGGGTCTATGAACTTTTTTAAAGTATATTTTGATAACTATGTCAATATAATTAGTTTCCTTTGCAGTTCCATGTATTTTATTTTTATGCATTTAAAAGCACTATTCTGAGATACCTATTACACAAAAGTATCCAAGCCACTGGACTGCCAAGAGGTCTAAGGCACACACACACACACACACACACACACACACACACACACACACACACACACAGTTTAAAATTCCTGTCCTAATCTCAAGGACCAACAATATCTCTGTTCTTCCTACTTGCCTCATTGTTCTTCCTGCTTACTTTTGTTACCACCACTTCTGTAACTAAGACTGTTACTCTTACTTAAGAGTAACCCTCAGTAACCTGAAGGGACAGGACTCATTGCTGAAGCACTTCATACCTCTTTGGGCCCAGTCAGTGTCTCTGGAGCACATTTCTTCCCAATCACATATCACCTTCACATCCTGTGGGGTCCCTTGGCCTCTCCTAACACTAAGATGATGCAAATTCCTCTCCACAGCTGGCTTTCCCCAGGAAC
>CM053582.1:128976303-128988697 GCA_028627135.1 Pseudochirops cupreus | reverse complement strand
GAGAGAGAGAGAGAGAGAGAGAGAGAGAGAGAGAGAGAGAGAGAGAGAGAGAGAGAGAGAGAGAGAGAGAGAGAGAGAGAGAGAGAGAGAGAGAGAGAGAGAGAGAGAGAGAGAGAGAGAGAGAGAGAGAGAGAGAGAGAGAGGGGAAAAGGGAGAGGGGGGGGGAGGGAGAAATCAGACTTCAAAGAAGAAAACAAATTCCTGTACTACCTAGCTTGGATAAGAACTCCAGAGGTAATTTCAGCCAGAGCTCTTGTATTCCATGCCCTGGACCCAGCTGTGACAGAGCACATAGATACATATCCAATTAGAAAGATAAATTCCCAAGTCCTTGACCTTTGTGGCTATACAAAATCAAACATCTAGATATTTGTCAATGTCTAGTAGTTCATAATTCACTGCACTGTTGACCCACTGATTCTGCTGATTTAAAGACTGAGAAATGTAGCCATAAGTAGTGCATTGTAGAGATAAGATTCTGGGACTTGTAGATAGATTAAGTGGAGAGTTCAGGGATTCAGGGAGAAACAACTTTGGGGCCTTCTCCCAGTCTACCCCCTAAAAATATTACTGACCATATATCCCTGTGGTAACTGACTCACCAGGTGGGTGTCAAGTTGAGCTGCCAGCTGGGACTGAGCAATGTGAGGTATTAAATAGGCATAGGGACATAGGAACTGCCAGCCTAGGGACCAGTAGGGGCAAAGCATCACACCTACAACACCAATTAATATTTCTTCCTCCTCTTTACACAAACAGGATCTAATGAGGTTTCTTCTCCCTACAGGAGGCCCCAGGGACCAACCCCAGGGAAGGGGAATGTTTTGAACAGAATATCCCAGAGACCCCTGTCAATAGAAGAATTGGGGGTCCCAGAGCTAGGGTGGAGGGAGAGGTTCTTACACTGAGGACAATGTAGAAGTATCAACCCTGGGGAACTGGGCAGAAGAGAAGCCTTGACAGGACAGGGAATCAGGAACAAGAAGGGGAAGAAAGTAAGAAGGAGCTGAGAAATTACTCCTATGGGTCATATGAAACATTATTGTGAATACCCCTTGGGATGTTGAGGGGTCTTAAGGAATGAAGTCCTTTAAAACATGATTTGGGAGTGGTAATCAAGCAGAGACATGAGAAAAAGTATGAAGTGCCCACTATTGCAACTACTATGAATCACAGTTTATCGATAAACCTAAGGCAAGGAGGTCAATCTCCTTCTTCATGCTTCTTCTACCTTTGGGTACTGGAAATACACACGACCTATCTCATTCCCTTATCATGATCTGTGAATAAGTGAGATTTAGAAATACCAAGCCACACCTGAAGAAATGAGAAGGCAAATAGTAGGAGTTTGGAGGGAGGATTGATTGATGAAAGAGGGTTCTATGTAAGAATTTTTTTTCTTTCACTTTTGCTTTGTTCAATAAACTATGTGGCTTCAACCTGTGTCCTATAAATAGCAGAGTGATAGGGACAGTATTATTTAAACTGAAAAAAGTTGTAAGGTAGGAACTAAAACCATAGGTTTCCTATTTTTAATATTTCTGAACAATATTTTGAATCATGCTCTAGATTACAAGCATGACTAACATGGGCTTAATCTGTCCATATCACTCTGTCTATTCAATAAACTCTAGTGCTCAATAATATCAAATATAGGATCAAAAATAAAGTCCTATATCTTTAAAATCTTTTATAACTTGACCTATTCCTACTTTTCCATTCTTCTTATACCTTACTCCCTTCCACATAATCTGTTCAGTGGCACCTGGCCATGATGCTGTGGTTTTTTGCCTTTCTTTGTTAGAAGCCATTAGCTTGGCAAATAATAAGCACTCAATAAATTCTTGTTGACTATGCATGGCTTATTGACTCTGCTTATAGTTAAATGCATCTTGGGATGCAACAGCTATGCAGGCACTCACTAGCTGTCATAGCATGCACATGGTAGTATTCAGGGTGGCAAAGTAAAAATAATATAATTCATCCATTCAGCTTGTATTATTGAGCCAATCTCTTTGAAGGAGGACCTATAGTGTTGGAATTTGATGTCTAGAATTTGATGAACAATGCCACCCCAAAATAGTGAGTCAACAAGCATTTATTAAGCTATGTGGCAGGCACTATGCTAAGCCCTGGGATAGAAGAAAAAGACAGTCCCTACTCTCAAAGAGTTCACAATCAAATGGGGGAGACAACATTCAAACAAATATGTGCAAACAAAATATAGACAGAATAAATTGAAGATGATCAATAAAGGGAAGATATTAACACTAAGGAGGATCAAGAAAGGCTCCTTGTAGAAGGCAGAATTTGATCAAGGACTTGAAGGAAGCTAGAGAAGCTGGATGGTAGAGATGAGGAGGGAGAACTTTCTGGGCATGGGGGACAGCCAGTGAAAATGTCTAGAGAGGAGAGGAGGTTCTTGTTAGAAGAACAACAAAGAGGCAAAATGTCATTAGATTGCAGAGTACTTGGGGATCAAGTGTTAAGAAGACTGCAAAGGTAAGTGGGAGTCAGGTTATGAAGGGCTTTGAATGCCAAATGGAGAATTTCCTATAGTTATAAGAGTGATAGAAAGTGTGAGAAATGCTGGCAGTTTGGTTTCCACAGATCCTATATGAACAATGAGTGTTTACATGCAGGAAGGCATAAATCTGTAAATGGGCCTGAGCTAGGTTGATTCAGACCAGTTGAGGGATGGTCACCAACTTTTCGTTAACATGCATGCTTAATGGGTAGATTGGGAAAGTTGTAACCCAGAAGAACTGGAGCCAATCCCAGCTCTGAAGGGAGGAACACAGCAGGAAATTGAAATGGGAAGAACATAAAAAGGGCTTGCCTTTATCTGATCCTTTGTAGTCTTTTCCAGGAGGCTACTCATTTATTCATTACAGAATAAATGTAAAATAAAGATCATGAAACTTCCTGGATCCTCAACAAGCATGGTTTATTCCTAAACAAAGCACAGATTTTGTTTCTAACAGAAGCCACTAGAGTTTATTGAAGAGGGGAGTGACACAATCAGCCCTATGCTTTAAGAAGATCACTAACAGATGAGTGGAGAATGGACTTCAGTGGGGAGAAATGTAAAACATGAAGAACAACCAAAAGGTTATCACAGGAGGGCCTGGAAGATCTCCCCATATATACATACATACATATAGAAGGGGACCAGCATAGTAATGGCATGTATCAGCCTGAGGTCACAGTGAAAGATAGATGCATCAGTGTGGGATTACAACTAAGGCATGGTGTCGAAATCCAGAAAGTCAGAAGCAGAGCCAGAAGGAGATTGGAGTCTGCCTGATCTGGGGCCCTCTCCAAAGTGGAGGCCCCAAGACTAACTCACTAGTGGGAGAAGGAGGCCAAAATAGCAGAAGCATGATCAAGGATGGGAAGGCCACAGGACCTGATGGATGTTCCAGGGTATGACCGTAACAGAGGCACAGTATGAGAGTCCAGAAAGTTAAATGTACAATCAAAGGAGAATCAGAAACCAATGTCCAACAACAACTATTTCCTCTTGGAATTTTTTCTTGCAACTTTTGACGTTCATACAACTCAGATTATTTACGTAGAATATCCATGATGGCTTGTCCTTACCTCATTCATAAGTAGACTTTTCTACTATTTCCCAGCACTTTTTTTCTCCTTTACAATCTATCCACACCTAAGAAATTCCTTCCTCATATTATGGTTAACACATACAGAGACCTTAATTTTGGCTGACATGGGCATCCTGAGCCAGGAAGGGGTGCAACGGAATTGCTCTGAAGGTACAACATCCCCTTTCTCTGTCCATCCTTGGGTTCACTGTCTACAATGAACTCCCATGCGTATCTTTACATGCATGTTTTGCAAGCTTTGAGAAAAATAAACACACGTACAATTTTTATCTTTCTTAGAATGAATTTGTCTTTCTTATGAATTCAGTAATGGTTGACACTCAGTATCCTCAGACCCAAAGTTGATGGTAGCCAAGTTAAGTGTTTGTTCAATGAATTCATTTGTCTCCTGGAGAAGGCCCTTATTAGAGTTTAAATTCACTCCTTCAAGCCTTGAAAGCTTCAACTGGAAGAAGACAAAGGGGAAACTTTAGACCTTGCTTTCTATAGTACTGTATCTTACTAAAGAATTCTCTTCTTAAGTGGCAATCTCAAAAAGCCCTTTCAGTTGCTTTGTGACCCCTAAGGAGGGGATTTTTGGTTATTTAGGTCATTAAACTCATTCGGGGCTTTGAGGATGCAAAATCCCCTGGTCTGAGTCCAACACTGCCAGTGTTTTGTACTCTCCCTTCACTTTTTGTAGAAGCCGGGGCTCTTAGCTCCTCCCTCCCCCACTTGCTGTTCTGTGGCTTAGCAAACACTGGAATGTGCCTGTTTTCTTCAGGGATCTTGTTCTAGCAATCTATTGTTCACATTACTTTAAAGTGTTTTTTGCAGCTTTATAGAAGTGCAGTTTCCTTGTGACAAGCAGACTTTACTGCCCCTTTTGGTCAGCATTTCTCCTGAGGTCTTGTAGCTATTGCCACCCCCACCCACCTTGTGATTTTATCTGGTTATGTAACAGTATCATGATTTCTTTTTCTTTTCTCTACCTTTTTTTTCTTTTTCTTTTTCTTTTTTCTTTTTTTTTTTTTTGCATAGCCTTAAATGTCAGGAAGAGAAAACCAAGCTGCATAGCCTAGGCAGCTTCATAGCCTAGGAAACTCCCAAAGGAATTAGGGGAAGGCCCTGAAAAGTAACAGCCAAGGTCTAGAAAGGACTTAACAGCAGAGGCCAAAAAGGCATTGGTTGGATGGGCATCAAGCAAAAGACTAAATCATTGATTTGGACTACCAATGTTAGAGAATGTGTTCAAGCCAGCTTCAGCTGATCATGCAGTGTCTGTTTTCCTATTGTAGGGCTTGAGTCTGGGCTCTTCCCACCTCGATTTGACTCTGGAGCTTGGCAACATCCCCCACCAATCAGCAGAGCTGCCCAGAAACTTCCTTGGGCCTGTCGCAGACTCTGGGGCACCAAGATCCCAAACTAGGTCAGGGGATCTTGCTGAGGAGATGCCACAGGTGCAGGAGCTAGTGGGGTGGACTGCAAAGGAGAACCCTGAGGCTTTGGCCACCTCAGAAGCGCTGGAGGAAACAAAGGCTCAGACTCTGGATTCCCATAATCAATCACACCTTGGGTTTCCTTGGGTGTCAAGTCCTTCTGGGCCCCAGGTCTAGTGGAAATCATCTGGAACTCAGGCCAACCAGGCTCAGGCCCACTGGTGCAGACTCAGAAGAGGGGGGCCATAGAGGACCCATACGGAAAGAGACTGACAGCCTTGGCACCCATGGCATAGTGAGCCTTGGAGAGGGAGAACTAGCCCTTCAAGGGGGCCAGGATCAGGGTTAGAGCCAAGGCCAGGAAAGTCAAGGGGGGGGGGGGCTGCTAGATCAGGGTTGGAGCTTGGAGGGGGGTCCTTCCCCAACACTTTTACATTGACCTTCAAAACTTTTGTAACACCTTCATTCTCATCCACAGGATTTATCCTAAGCATCTCTAAACCTTTATACACATCAATATTTTCAAGGAGACAATATTTCACTGGTAATACTACTAGAGGATCATAATCTATAATGACAGTAATTAACCAATCACCAGGGAATATATCAGTTAACCAAAGAATTTAGTCAAGTCCAATATAACTCAGTAGCAATAATAACAAGCACCAAATACAGTCATGAGCAAGTGTCATAATAATTAACACATATAGAGTCAAGGCAATCATAAAAACAGATGGCATTCTTGCTGTCAGCATCAAATTACAAGCATCAGTATTAATAAATGTTTGAGTAATACATAAAGGTTAGCCCAGGTATATTTGAAAACAAGTCAATTCCAAAAACTCAGAACAAAAATTCCAACACTGAAGTCCAAAATTACATACCATTATTAAGATTCTGATGAGGGTGAGAAAGATGGGTGTTTTAAGGATTTCTAAGAAATCCTTGGAGGGTTCTTTTAGTCTGAAAAGAATTTCCGGCCTCAAGCAATCTTGTAAGTCAGGATTGTAAAAGCTTATTGTTATGCTTTGCAGCAGGCAAGGGGTGTCAGGGCACTTGCAAGCCTGCAGGAGTTAGAGATACAGATTATAAAGCCATAAAGCTATAAATCAGGTATCAATTATGCTAACTAGGTGAGTAAGGGTGGGATTAGGGAGGAGTTAAGGAGTGGTCAGTGCTTAAAGGGACATGCACTTTTTATATCAACTGTGCAGGCGTACTGCCCATAATTCAATGGGAGAAAGCCCACGGGGGGCCTACCAGGAGATGTGGTTTTTGCCTTGAAATGTCACGAAGTCAGCCAGTGGTCAGGGCTGACTGAGAGGTATCCAGTCTGTTACCCATCAATGTCCTGTTTGACGTGATGGATATTGGGAAGCTAGACTAATTGGGGATCCAGGATGTGCCTAATTGGTGAGGAGTTAGCTTACTGATAGCGCATTGAAGGATTCATAGTTGCAGCTGGCCACTAGAACAAGAGGGCTATACATTTCTCTAAACTAAAGGGATTGTTTATAAATGCTTTTGTGAAGGATTCGTAGGTATAGCTTGTTATTGTACCAAGCAGGGATAAACAGTTCATGAGTTATAGCTAGGCAGAGTGCTGGCTCAGGGGAGAGGGAGAGTTAATGCTTTATGGCTGGGGGAAGTGTGACTTTACAACTTAATTATACAAGCTGATATTACAGATACAGGTACCCAAACACATGTGATTTTACAAACTGAAGATACAACAGAATATTACAAACAAAGGCACTCCAGCACCCCATCAATTCAACACATAATTCTCAAAATTAAACAATATTAGGCTAAATGCAGCTTCAAATTCAAGCTATTAAAATAAATAATAAATATTTTTAAATATTTGAGATCAAATTTAAAACCTTGTAGCATTGATGCAACAAATTCTTGAATAATACTGCAAAAACAAACAAAAAATAAACCAAACCAAGAAAAAAAATATCCCAGGATGAAATTCTCGTTTGTAATATATAGAGAGATGAAGCAGTGCTGAATGGCCTATGTAATATATTTTGGGGTGATTTTTATAATTTTATAACATTGTTGTAACTTCAGTCTTGTGTGTGATCAGTTTATGAAATCAGTTTAACTCTGTTTCCTTCTCCCTCCCCCCAGCTATAAAGCATTAACTGTGTCTTTCCCTGCCACAGCCTAGAGGTATTTCCTCTCAAACTATTAACTCTTCATTCAAGGTACTATCTCCTTTTGTCCTAGCAAACAAAACTCATCCATTTGCAAATCTGGATGGGTACATCTCATTTAATTTGACCTCAAATCTGACCACTGGTTGACATTATGACGTTTCAGGGCTAAAACCACACCTCCAAGCCCTGGCGCCCTGCTGTTTCTCCCAGTGAATTATGGGCAAAACACATGCGCAATTGATGTGAAGGGTGCATGTCCCTTTAAGTATTAATCATGCCCTGGCTCCTCCTGGGTCCCTCCCTAACTCCACCTCTGTACCCCTAATTAGCCTAAAGAACTTATGAATGACAGTCTTAGACCTTAAAAACTGTGTTTCACTTCCTGCTCTTTGCAGGTTGGCCTTTTCTAGCAGGTTGGCCTTTCCTAGCAGGCCATCTGCCCGCTGCAGAGTGTCATACTTTCAAGCTTTCTCTGACTCCCCCCCACCCCTTGCCCCTTGCAAGCTTTTCCTAGCCAGGTTTCCTCACTCTATCCCTTTTTGCCCTGTGAATCAATAAACTTTTATAAATCTACCAAAGGACAGCTGAGCCTGTAATTCTTTTCAGATGCCGAACCTAGAAAGGATTTCTCATTAGAAATCCCCCAAAACCTATCCCTCATCAGAGAGACTCTCGCCTCATTCTCCCAAACCCCACTCATACTAGTAGTGACACTCCCCAAATAACTAATTGTGGCCCTTTACTAATGCTATCTCTCACAAACTACTCTTCCTATTGTATTTCCCAATAGCTTTCATTTAGTTAATACTGCTCTAATATCTTCTAATCTGTGATTAGTAACCCCAATGTAATTTTGACCATTTTAGCATAGTTTACCACAAGTTGTTCCATTGAAGGTTATTGCTGGCCTGGTTCAAGCAAGCTGCGCCTCTGAGAAGGCACCAAACCCAGCTTGGAAGGCATTCAGTTGTGCTGTGGACAATGGTTCTTGAACTCTTCTAAGCTTTCAAAGCTAGCAAGGTCACAACCCAGTCCATTCCATTTCCTCCATTGATTTACCTAAGAGTAGAAAAGAATGTCCACTGGGGAATTGGTCAATCCAACAAATCAGGTCCTTATATTTCTTATTTATCCTGTAAATAAATTGTTTTGTATATATTTTTTTTGTGTTGCTCCCTCCCCCCACCACCACCATTAAAGTGTGAGTTCCTTAAGGGCAGAGACTGTCTTCTGCTTCTTTTTGTATTCCTAGGACCTTTAACACAGTGCTTGGCTTTATTAAGCCTCAAGTGCTTAATAAATGTTTATTGATTGATTATGAGTATACATAGAGTACTTCTGAAACAATCCTCATGCAGATTTTGGAGCAGGTTCAGAAATTGTGTAACCTGTCCTAATCTTATAGCCAGGTAGTAAAAAGGAGCCTCTTTGATTTGCTATGGCTACATAGCCAGAACTAAAGTGCGTTGAAAAGACACTAGTTGAAACAGAACCCAATCCTCCACTTTACCTGAACTCTTCCTGCTTGCCATCATTCTGGTGAGGAAAGAGGAACAATACTGTGAGGGAAGAGGCCTCATACCCTTCATGTACAAGGCCGACATGTAGCCTGTGAATATATATCCCTTTGAAAATCTAATCAATGTTAACTGATTAAATGGAACTGGGTACTAGTCACTGTTGGTAAACAATTGAAGGGGGCAGGGGAAAGAGAAATACTTAAATCAGAATGGAGGTTCAAGCTGACAGCATAAGGAAATATGCTCTTAACTTACACCTAAAACTCAAAGATGTAGCTGACCCTGCTCTGCCATAGGGAGGCCACAGAATAATCACTACAAATAAAACACAAGATAGAGAGGGAAAAAAAACCACAGCAGCATGATATAATAATGGCTTTATGGTGACCAGGTGGGAAAGGGGGTCCCTCTGATGTGGTCAGGGTTAGGGGCGCTCTGGAGATCCCAAAATACCAACACACTGGATCCTGCTGAATGAATTCAACTCAAGTCTTCTCTCAGCCAAAGAAAAGTTTATTGAAAGTCCATTAAAAGTTCGCTATATTGGGTAGACTCTTAAGGAGCCTAGGTAACTGTAACGCTTGCATTGGGGAAGCTGGCCAGAGCAAGTCTGACACAGAGTAAGTCTGTGCTAGGTCATTCTATGGATGTCTCACAGCACATGGAGGGAAGATGGATCTTATATACAGAAAGGTTGTGGGAGGAATCTAGGGGTGGTCTAGAGGAGGAGTTTGGGGAGGGTCTTCAGGAGGAGTCAGATAAGGTCAGACTCCAGTAATGAACAGGAGGATCTAGGGTGGGAAATTGCTGGAACAAAGAAGGGCTAAAGACTTGGGCAGAGCCACAGCTTAAGGCCTATAGCCTCAGGCAAATACCTTACCTGGGAAGATTGAAGGAGAGCTAAAGAGGCCCCTAGAGTCTGTATCTCAAATATTTAAGGAGAGCTCAAGGGGGCTCCCAGAGCCTGCACCTCATCACCTCCATTTGAAGGCTCACAGCAATTTATCCTTGCTCAGAATCCTCTAAAGAGAAAATGAGGAAATCCTCCCTGGTGGCTTCCAGAACACACTTGGTAGCAACCCAGGCAACCAATTAAAAGGTTTTTCTACAATTCAGTAAACTGGGGGGAAATAGTCCTCCATTATGCACCATCAAGACATTTCTGAAATCTGGCATCCCAAGCCTCCTGGTGAGTTGGCACCATTCAGAGCAGACTGACCACACTCAAAGTGTTGGGCTCCTATTTTCCAGGCCCCATTACATTTACATATCTTCTTTGGAAGAGTTCCTGTTCATTTCCTTTGATCACTTTGTTGTTGTTACTGTTTAGTCGTTTCAGTCATGTCCAACTCTTCATGGCCCCATTTGGGCTTTCCAGGTACTGGAGTGGTTTGCCATTTCCTTTTCCAGTTCATTTTACTGGTGAGGAACTGAGACAAACAGTGTTAAGTGACATGGGCAGGGTGGCATAGCAAGGAAGTGTCTGAGGCCAGATTTGAGCTCACAAAGATAAGTCTTCCTGACTTCTTGGCTCTCTATCTACTGTGCCACCTAGCTGCTAGGTTACTTACTCAAATGTGTTTTACTTAAAATCAAACACCCAACCCATGTGCAATCTTGCATCACCTGCAACTTCCTGTCAACTGTATAATTAAAGAGATACAGTTCACTCTATAGAATTGACTGCAAAAGCCTATCCTTTCCCTTTAAATATTTTCACAGCATCCTCTAACTGTGTGTGTGTAAATCATTGTCTTAAGGATTTTATAGATGTGAGAAAGTTATTGTTCAGTAATTATTTAGGTTCTCTTTTTTCTTTACTTTCATTCTGAACATAATAAACAGCAAATAAGATTAGCATTTCCTTATCCAAGAACGAAAAAAAGAGGATTGGAGGTGAAACTGTATTAACGTGCAGCTTACTATTCTTGTTAAGTACACAACGTATTCAATTATTTTCAGGACCAACCCGATTATCATTCTGTTTCCTACTGACCTTCCTTCTGCCTTGTTCTATAGATATTCTTAATGCTCCAATGGCTTTCTTCTCTTCCTTCTTTGATTTTAATAATCCTTTTGCCAGTAATCCTTCTTGGCCCTCAACTTCCCCAAAAAATGTTGAAAAGAAAAGTAAAATTCTTGTATCAAATATCCACGGTCAATCAAAACAAATCCACGCATTGATAATGTCTGGAAAGATATGGCTGATTTAGCTCCTTTAGTTCATCACCTTTCTTATCAGGAGGTAAATAACATGTTCATTATCAGCCCTCTAGAATCACAGCTGGTCCTTACATTGCTTAGAGTTCTAGATTTTTTCATTAAAATGTTGTTCTTATACCTTCTCTTCTCTCACTTCACTCTGTATCATTTCAAATATCTTCCCATGTTTGTCTGCAACAATCCATTTCATTATTTCTTATGTTGAAACAAGATACCACCATTATATTCACAGTCCATAATTTGTTCAGCCTTTCCCAACTTAAAGAGCATCTCTTTTACTTGCTGTTCTTTGTCACTATTTTAAGAACTTCTAGAAGCATTTTGGTAAGAAGGTTTTTTTTTTCTTCTCCCTTTTATCTCTTTGAAGTATGGGCCTAATATTACTATCACTGAATTTTTGAAACATAAGTACACTTTAATGACTTGGGGGGGAGTCCCCAAAATGATTTCAGATACCTAGACTACTTCAGAACTCTACCAAGAGTTCCTCAGCATATTTGTCTTCTCCCTCTGCTAGCTATCATTTTAGCCAATCTGATGGATATGAGATGAAATTTCAAAATTGTATTAATTTGTATTTTTCTAATTAATAGTAATTTAGAGCATGTTTATATCATATTTCTTCCCTTGAGAATTGCCTATTCACATTCTTTGACCATTTATCAATTGGGGAATGGCTCTTATTCTTCTAAATTTCATCAATTTCTTATCTATCTTGGATATAAGGCCTTTATCAATAACTCACTGAAAACACTTCTTTTTTCTTGCTAAGCTATTTCCCTCATAATTTAACATAATAAATTAGTTATTTTGACTTTTAACTTTATATAATCTAAATTGTCTATTTTATCTTCTGTGATCTTAGTGTCTTGGCTGATCTTGAACTGTTCCTCTTTCCATAGTTGAAAAAGGTGTTTTCTTCCTTTCTCCTCTGTATTGTTTATTATGTGGCATTTTATGTCTAAATTATATATTCATTTGGAAGTTATTGTGGTATGTGGTATAAGCCATTTACCTAACCCTGATTTCTGCTAGACTTTTCCAGTTTTCCCAGAAGTTTTTGTGTAATAATAGAGCTTTGTCTCAGGATTTATGGAACATAATGCTTGCTTTTGTATGTAATATCCCAAATCTATGCCATTAATGAAAAATTTTTATTTTTTGACTAGCACCAGACAGTTTTGATAATTAAAGCTTTTGTCCTATAGTCTGAGATGTAATACTGCTAGCATCTTTTTATTTTCATTTTTTTGAAAGTGGGATTAGGGCAGGGATAATTCAATTAAGAAAACAATGGATTGTTTCAACAATATTTCAAACATTATCAACTAGTAGAATTTGTACCAGGAATGTAGAGATGGAGACAGATAGATGGATAGATAGATAGATACATACATACATACATAGATACATAGATAGACAGACAGATAGATAGATAGATA
>CM053582.1:128941650-128975803 GCA_028627135.1 Pseudochirops cupreus | reverse complement strand
ATAGATAGATAGATAGAAAGATAGATACATGGATAGATAGAAAGATAGATAGAAAGATAGATAGATAGATAGATAGATAGATAGATAGATAGATAGATAGATAGACAGATAGACAGATAGATAGAGACAGACAGACAGACAGACTTGGGAAGATACATAGATAGATGAATAGATATAAAGTATTTATTAAGCACTTATGCTGTGCTGGGCTCTGTACTAGCATAGAAGACACAAATACAAACAAGCAAGATAGTCCCTTCTCTCAAGAAGTTTACCTTCTAATCAAAGAAGATAAAAGAGAAGTTGAAAAGGGGAGAGAATATGGGGGATGTAGGCAGCATACGGTAGGAATTGCTGGGATGTGGGTAGCATGAAGGCCTGGTTCCCAGTAAAATAAAGCAAAAGCTCACATATCAGAGCCCAGAGGAGTTTGAGGGGAAATATCAGTATTTATTTTTTGGTTGTTCAGTCATTTTTCAGTTATGTCAAACTCTTTGGAATCCCAATTGTTTCTTATTGGCAAAGATACTGTAGTGGTTTACCATTTCCTTCTCCATATCATTTTAAAGATGAGGAACTAAGATGAGCAGAGTTAAGTGACTTGCACAGGACCACATACTAACTAGTAAGCGTCTGAGGTCCAGTTTGAAATCAGGAAAATGAGTCTTCCTGACTTTCTGGCACTCTATCCAGTGTGCCGCATAGCTGCCCCATCAGTATAGTAAGTCTAATCAATAAGAAAAATCAATAGATGCAGTAAGGGATTTTGATTTGATAAAATAAAAATTCCATTTATCTTAAAACAGTAAAAACTACAAAAATTGAAGAATTTTTGCTAAATGTGATAAAAACTACTTATTTGACATATTTAATAAGTTCAGAACTTTTCAAATATATGTAAAGGGAAAAACTCACAATAAAAAAATATTAGCACAGTCCTATAAGAATAGGGTCAGAAAGGTTATAATGGTTCGTTAAAAATTAAAAAACTCAAGGAATTTAACAAAAATGTAACCAAACTATACAGTTTTATAATATTGTAAAGATAAACAACGTTGAGAGACTTAGGAACTCTGATCAACACAATGACCAAGGACAAATTCAAAGGACTCATGATAAACTTGCTATCCACCTCAAGACGGAGAGCTAATAGACTCGAAGTACAGATGGACATGCATCATGTATTTTCTTTTCCTTCCTCTTTTCTTTCCTTCTTTTCATATGGGTCTTTTCCCTCTTTCTTTGATTTCTGTGGAGTATATTTTTCAAATGATCAACCTTCATATTGTTTTTTTTTGTTGTTTTTGTTGTTGTTGTTTTTCATTTGTGTCTGACTTTTTGTGATTCCTTTTGGGTTTTGTTTTTTGATTTGTTTTTTTTGGCAAAGATACTGGACTGATTTACCATTTCCTTCCCCAGGTCATTTTAAATATGAGGAAAGTGAGGCAAACAAGATTAAGTGAATTACTCAAGGCAACACAGCTAGTAAGTGTCTGAGGCCAAATTTGATTTCAGGTTTTCCTTACTCTAGGCTTGGCACTCTATTCATTACACCAGCTATTTCTTACTCAGTATTAAAAACAATTTTATAACTATAGTTTTATAGTACTTAGTAGTACTATGCCCCTTTCCTTCCCACTTTTTCATTAATTCCTGTGATTGTCTAAATCTTTTGCTCTTACAGGTGAATTTTATTAGTTTTTATAACTTTGTAAACAAACACTGTACCATTGTGTTCACTTGCTTCTGTATGTTGCAGCATATGATAAATAGAGAACTGACAAACTTTAGAACTTCCAGGGAAGAATGAGTAGGATGGTAAATAAAGGGTCTTGAGATTATACCATATGAGGACTGGTTGAAGGAACTGAATATGTTTAGCTTCAAGAATAGAAAATTTAGTGAGGCAATCTTAAAGTGTCAGAAGGGGTTCCATGTGGATGGATTAGACCAGCAGTTCTCAACCTGTGGATCGCGACCCCTTTGGGGATGAAATACCCTTTCACAGGGGTCACAGGGGTCACCTAAGACCATTAGAAAACACATATTTCCAATGGTTTTAGGAACCGAGACACAGCTCCTCTATCCATCTCCAGGCAGGTCCGCCCACATGCAGATACACCCATATATGAGTATTAAAGGGTCGCAGCATTAGGAAGGTTGAGAACCACTGGATTAGACCCTCTTCATAGTCTTTTTCTTCTTTTCTTCTTCTTCCTCTTCCTCTTCTTCCTCTTCCTCTGGCAGAACTAGGAACAATGACTAGAAGTTGCAGAAAAGTAGTGTAATGGTTTGAGAGGCGATGGTACAGATTTATTTCATTCTATCTTCCTCCCTCCTAGAGAGTAACATATAAAGACTGAACTACATATTGAACTGGGGACTTCTCTGTTTTCTTCAGGTTGATTTTATTTAGTAGTCAATATCAATGAGAAGAGGACCTATTCATGGAAGACCTAGGAAAGTTGTACTCATTTGTACCTAGATTTAGTTAAGTATTTGATACCATATTTCCTGAGTTCTCTGTTTTCCATTGCACTAAATAAAAATTCATCTCTAAACAAAATTTTAGGGCTGTTATAAGAAAAATCTTCCTGAATAGAGTGTTCCCAAAGTAGAATGGAATGTCTTGGACAATAGAAGGTTCTTGCTCAATGGAGGTCTTCAAATAATGGTTATAAGACCATTTGTCAGGTTTATTGTAAGAAGGGATTCTTGTTCACATACCATTTGGATTAGATGGTCTCTGAGCCCTACTTATCATTTGATATACTAAACTGAACACACATACATACACATACACAAAGACATTTTGAACAATTAAAAATGGTTGTAGAATAAAAAATGAAAAAATAGATTGGGGAATATTTTTCCCATAAATCTTTCAGATTGAAATTTGACATCTATAAGTCATTAACGTAGATTTAAATAGAAAGACTCATTTCCCAATAGATGAATATTTTTTAAAACTTGAAGTGATAGTTTTCAAAAGAAGAAGCACACATTACCAATAACCATCTGAAAAAGTGTTTAAATTGTCTAATAACTGGTGTAATATAATGCAAAACAATTCTCAAATAACCCAGGGATGTACTGGCAAAAGTTTTAGGAATGAGTTTGGCATACTTTGAAGTTCAATCTTCATTATTAAAAAAATTTTCCCATCACTGCTTAAATCTAATTCAAGCCTTAATTTGTAGTGTTTGCCTATTTCTAAAGTATAAATGTTCACATGGGCTGGCTCCGGCCCATCATATTGAGAAAGAGAGTTTAAAACTATAAAATTTCATGTTTGTATGTCTGTATAGAAATCGGCGCTCCATTATGTTGAGGATGAATCTGTAAATTCCTGTGTTTTTTAGAAGCAATGTAACACAGAATAAAAACTACAAAACTAATCATATCCTTTGACTCTGTATTGATAAGGAGGACTGACTGGACAAAAACACTCACAGCACCATCATTCATTAAAAAAGTAACTAACTGTCAACAACATATTGTTACTAATTTTGAAGAATGAAAATATTGGAGTAGATGAAGATAAAGGAATATTGATGTTTCATAGTGAACAACAATTCAAATAAAAAGAATGTTAGTAAGATACATGAAGTGATACATAGTGAAGAAAGCGGAAGAGTCACAACATGCACACCAAACCTAAATGTACAAAATAACAGGAAAATACACTGAAAAAGAAAGAATTCAAAAGGAGATGTAGAAACCAAGGTTTTTAATACCATCTTGTTAAATATAAGTTTTTAACAAACTATAAAGTATGATCTCATGTACAATCTTTTTACAAAAAGGGATTATTTACTTGAAGGCTTATTTTTGTTAATGATATCTAAATGTGATTTTTTTTTTAAAGAAGTTTTACAATCAGGTCTAGGGACAATTACAGCTATTATAACAATAGCTAACATGTATATAATGCTTTAAGCCTTACAAGGTGTTTTACAAATATTATCTAATTTTATCTTCACAGCAATCCTAGGAGGTAGGTAACATTATTACTCCCATTTTACAAATGAAAAACATAAGGCAGATGAAAGTTAAGTGATATTGCCAGGGTCACACAGGTGGTAAGCATCTCAGGCTGGATTTGAAGTTGGATCTTCCTGACTCTAGCTCCAGTGTTCTATCCATTAGGTGACTTAGGTACCTCCAAGACTGTAGTTGGATATAATGATAATAATAATAATAATAAACAATAATAATAATAGCATTTATATAGCACTTTAAGGTTTATAACACATTTTACAAATATTATTTCATTTGAGCCTGATGATAATAACCCTGGAAGAGAAATGCTATTATTATCCCCATTTTACAGATGAGGAAACTGAGGCAAACAGAAGTTAAATTATTTGCCTATGGTCACATAGCTAGTAAGTGAACCCAGGTCTTCCAAATTTCAGATCCAATGATCTTTCCAGCTATTTTTAAAAGGCCTTATTTGGTGTATTTATGTCTCTAAACTTTATGTTAAATGTATATTCTTTAATATAGTCTTTTCTAAAGTTCTTATGCTTAGTCAGGTTTTTTTATTTCTATAGGATAATGTTAGTTTAAATAGAATAAATATTTAAATTCGATAATATCACTCAACCTCTCAGTGTTCCCAGGAAGTTCTCCGGGACTATAAGTTAGAGGAGACTTGCCATCTGCATTATAGAAAGGCATTTCTGCATCATGGGATACTGACACTGAATCAATCACAGATATGGACAGGGGGGGTTGGGAGGTAGAAAGACTTGCCAAATTGTTTCTCAATTAACCATACCTGCACTCTATGGCTGAACTGGGTCCAAATTTTAATGTGAAGAGAAAAATCTAAATTACATTTGAAAAACTGAAAAATGATCCCAACCAGTTTCCTAAAGCAAAAGCCCATCTTTTGACTGGTTGAAACTGTAATGGTGAACAAAGAAATACTTAGCACCTTGTTTCAGCTATTTAATTATTTAGCACCGTGTTTCAGTTCAAGTTTCTTTTGAGCCTTACCCATGATTATATCAAGTCTTTGTTAAGAAACAGAATTTGTGAAACCCACAGTGGGAGGAACTTGCTGATGCAACAGCAAGGGTCAGAACAGGGAAGAGCTAATGACCGACCACATATAAAGAGAGACCCAAGCTGGGAAAGAGCAGAATTGAGATGGGAAACTTTGTTGTGGCCAGTCACTCTGTTTGTCTGTTCTGTTTCTGTTGATTTTTGTTTGTGATACTTTGTACAGAAGCTCTGGGACCTTGCTGGAAGCCCTGAAAAAGGATTTTCTTGTTGTCTGTTTACAGAAGTCCTGGAAGAGGGTTTTGGAGACCCTGGGGCTATACTGAAAATTTGTATTGAGTTCTCAAACTTTGTGCATCTGTGTTGATTTCACAGGCAGAAAGTGAGTTGATGATGGTGCCAGAAATGTGTGTGAATTTTTTTTTGGCTCTAAGCTGTGTCTTCCCAGAAACAGAAACTGTGAAGGACTTGAGGTGGGCTGGGCACTGTGAGCTTCAATATGGAATGGGAACTGGACAGGCAACTGGACGAGGAACTGGACAAGGAGCTGGACAAGTTGCTGAGAGCTACCTACCTTTGAATCCAGGTGACATTCAGGTAGATTCAGGCAGGTGCTGGGACCATGGAAGAGGAGCCATGGAATCTGAGAGCCAGCCTCAAGTCAAGATGAAAAGACCTCTCCTTGGGTACTTAGTGCTGACTAAGAATATTGTGATTTACTGTGGCCTAGGGGTGGGAGAACCTTGTGCTTTGTACTTTGTACCTCTTAAGAATGATTGAGTTAAGGATGATTGGAAACTAATCTCCAATCAAGAAGAAAGAAGACTTTTTTGACTGAGAGATTAAGACCATATGACCTAGAGGTGGAGAACTTTGACCTTTGTACTTTGTGTCCCTTAAGGAGGCTTGCTAATTAAGGATGATTGAGTTAAGGACTTACTGAATCATATCTTTTGCTTAAAACTATGTGGCCACTTTAGTGAAAAGTTGTTATATTGTAACATTGAGAATGCTTTACTTTGTTTTCTGTGAATGTTTTGCTTTAACTTACTACTAAATAAATAGAAAATTCACTACACTATGCAATCAGAACCTTAGAGCTATTCATGGCAGCAGTCCTCTGGAGAGCCGCTTGTGCTTGTCTTTACAGAAATGTAGAAGATCTTGCTTCAAAGATGGGTATGAATTTGATGATTTCTGAGATTCCTTCTAGACCTGACATTCTGAGATTATGTCCAATGCCATGAGAAAATGGTGTGTTGAATCTTTGCTAATGGACCCAAAACTTCCCGCTTTCACAAAAGATAGGAAATCAGGAATAATCTCAGCTATTACTCTTGAGACAAAAAGCTCCAAGCTGGACTTTTCAGCTTTTGGCAGTTCTAATTCCAATTCTGGCAAACAATTTGTTTAGACCATACACCCAATTTGGACCAAGTCAAGATCCATAGAGACATGCTGGTCTACCATAAAAACCAACAACAAATCAACAAATATTCAGGCTCTGAAGGATCAGTAACCTCAATATCTACCACTTCCAACATACAAAAAGCACAAGATGCCCTTGTGTGTGGATTTTACTAAGAAATGTCTCTATTAACAGGCCTGATTCGCATGTCATTATTGGGTTCTTTTTCTGAAAAAGAAAAAAGAGTAGGGGAAGTGAGGGTTTTGAGTCAAATCCTCAGGGTCAAGATGATCATTTTTATTCCTTTTTTCACATAATACCACCATAAGTTCAGGAAAGATGTGAGCATTGACCATTCAGTCATCATATGCATCCCATGGATTATCCTCTCATACACACTACTGTCTAATCTGATGTATTTACTCATGGATAGACTCAATATCAGATTTCTCTTCTTGTTGATACTTCCTATTAAATCTTTAAACAGATACTGCTCCAATACCTTAACCACTCTTCCCTCTGCTTCATTAATCACCATTCTGCTGCCATGTTGGTTTGGGGTCCTTGCCCTTTTGGGGGAACTTATTTTTAGTGTCCTCAAGATTCTCAGTTTGACAACCTTCTAATTCTAAACTCCTGACCCTTTGCAAAAATTCATAAGTGTTTTTGTGTGCCTCCCACTAGATAGGCGGTCATAGAATTTCAAACTGCATAAACCCAGTATTGTGGAATGACAGTTGTGCTTTTCATTGACCTTTCAGAATATCATTCAGAATCCATATCATTTAGACATTTTTTTTCTTAGAAAGAAGCATAAAAAGTGTTACAGAGATAATGTTCAAATGCCTATCAAGTTAATTGGCTAATTCCTGTTACATAAATGAGTCAAGATTTAAACCTTTGTCTCTGAAGAGAGAACATGGTAATCACTCGAATGTGGATCTCCTTAGTCTTCACTCCATAAACAATGGGGTTCACTACAGGGGGTACTAAAAGATAAATGTTGGCCAGGAGAATATGGACATAAGGAGCTACATGGTGACCATATCGGTGAGCTAGAAAGGAAAAGAGTGCCAGTGAATAACTGAGTACAATAATGGTGATATGGGCTGTGCAGGTATTGACTGCTTTGACCTTGGCCTCCTTCCCAGGCAGCCTCAGGACAGCCCTGAAGATAAGAATGTAGGAGGTAGAGATGAAAGAGATATCGCACCAACACAAACTCAGGATAACAGCCAGGCCATAGAACTTATTGACTCGAGTGTCACCTAGAGCTAGTTTCACCACTGCCATGTGCTCACAGTAAGAATGAGCTATTACTGTGGAGTAGAAAGATGTGAGCCTCAGTTTGATAAGGATGGGACAGAAGGAGATGAGAAGTACAGCCCTCATAACTACTACAACTGCAATCCCTAGCAGGACTTGTGGGGTTAGGATAGCTGTGTACCTCAGGGGTCGGCATATGGCTACATAGCGATCCAATGCCATGGCTACCAGGATTCCAGTTTCAAACCCTGCCAGGGCATGCACAAAGAACATTTGAGTCAAACAAACATTGAATTCAATCTCTCTGAGGTTGAACCAAAGGATGGCCAAGGTTTTAGGGAACAGGACAGGGAAAATGCCAAGGTCATTGATGGCCAACATTGCCAAGAGAAGGTACATGGGTTGATGAAGTGATGGGTCTCTCCAGATGACAGACAAGATGGTACAGTTCCCCATAAGAGCAAGGAGTATCATGATGCAAAATGGAATCCCTATCCACTGCTGCACAGACTCCAGACCAGGGACTCCCAATAGGGTGAAATATAGAGGGCTGACAAAGGTAACATTGGAGTCTTTCATATTGTACATGTCACCTGCAGTGAAAGAACCAAAGCATTAAGTGGAAGAGAAGGAAAAGTTTGTCAGGAGATGAGAGAATAGGGGAATCCATTTAAAGGTCTATCATTGAGACATATGGTGGCACATAAGATTGAGTTATGGGAAACTCAAGGCACTAAAAGATAAATACAATACTTAGGGCACTCTACAAAGTGTTCCCTTTATTGAAAAGGAGAAAGAAAGTGGCCCCTTCGCCTTCTCAAATATTTATTCAGCATCTCCAAATAAGGGAGCTTTGTTTTACATGCTAGATGTGATTTTTTAAATTATAGATAAAATAAATATCTATTTGGATCCTAGTCTCCTATTTATTTTACTACTATTTCTGAGATGTGCTCTTAAAAGGGAGAAATGGTACATGTTGTATCCACATACATACTCACATACCACTCCAGTAGAATGTAAGCACATGGAGGGCAAGGACATTATTGATTGTGGTTTTATATCTGCAGTGAGTAGCACACTACCTTATAGATAGCAGGCATTAATAAATATTTGTTAAATAAAATTTTTGAGAAGAAAAGAAAATTAGCCTGACAGTCCAAGTATTTGCTTCAGATATCATCTAACCTGCATCCAATGTCCTACTGCATAATTCAATCATTGACAAGCTTATTACAAAGAGCATCTATACTGTGGGATCTAGTCTACACTAGCAAGGCTAATTGCTTTATGCTGGTGTATCCTGTAACCATGATGAAGCACTTGGCATATCAGAAGGACCAGCCATCCTGCTCATTTCCCATACATCTCACTTTTCAGTCTGCCTCACCTAGAAGTTTTCCCTCATTCTTTCCTGACAATGACTCCACTCAGGGCCTGACTAGATGAGATTTGGTTCCACGTCATTAGAAATCCCAGTCACTTTGCTCCCTTCCCCCTAGTATCTAGCCCGCCCCCATCCCCACCCTTAGTTTTAAATTTTTCCTTTATATGTTTTCTTCCTCCATTAAAAGGTAGGCTCTTTGAGAGTAGGGGCTATTGTGTTTTCTTGGTTTTCTCTCTCCAGCACTTAAAACAGAACCTCATAAGAACTTAATAAATGCTTGTTCTGTCTAATGGGGGACATGGACCAAAGTGGTGGTCCAAGGTGGAACTTCAGACAATAGGATTTAGGGAGATATTAGAAGTCAGAGCAATCTTTTGGTCTTTATTAAATCTGCCTTTAGGGAGTGTTATCCCTGGGCCCTGGGTTTCCAACTTGGATATTATCACCTCCACTGTGGCCACTTCCAAACACAACAGCAATTCTACCCTTCATTTGTCCCATGCTTCTTCATAAAGAACCCCTAACACATTGATACATGTCCTCCTCTTTTGACCATCCAAGGACATACAAACAGCATTCATTTGCATACAATATGTACAGAGATACATATAGCAGCATATACATACACATAAGTGCCTACACACAAACACACACAAGAAAGCACACACAGATACTGCCTACATAATCACATGCAAACATATATGGAATCATATACTTCATACAAAAAAGAAAGATTTTCTCTTCCCCAGCCATTTTGCCCCCATCTCCTCCCACCCCATATGACCCAGTTCAAACTTCAGTTCATGTCAGTCCATTTAATACCTGCAGCTTGGGGAAGGAAAAAAGAAGGAATGAAGGACCACACAATATCCAATTCCCCTTACTATGAAGAAGCACTTTTACCTTACTCCAATCCATATTGTTACAGTTTCAACCCATTCTTTCTTGTTCTGCCCACATGGAGGAAGGATCCTAAAAGCATCCATAACCCTGACATCCTGAGCCTGGAGGAGCAAGATGTCAGATACACAGGTGATTTAGTGAATTATGGGGTGACATCATCTCCTCAAGTCCAGGATCCCTGTATAAGGAAAAAGAAGAACAAGCTTCAGCTGATGTTTACATCCCAGTGTTTACATCACTCATAGCAGTACAAATAGAAGTAATATAGAAGGAGGAACAAATTGAGTGTGAGAGAGATTATAGGACAAATAAATTTCCCTAAGCCCAGATTCCCATCCAGATGAACTGACACAAGACAACCATCTTTCTTGGAGGCCAGAGGATGAACTACATCTAACTACATCTCATTAACTAGAATGACAAATAAATGATTCAAAAAATTCCTTTACTTATGCACCAAACTACATAATTATCATGAACTTGGGACCCTGGCTAGACTTCCCCCATACATTTTTGCCAAGTTTTTTAGAAAACAAGATAAGATTACTTTCTTTTGAAGGAGGGAAATATTAAAATGAAAACGAAGCCTCTAGAGTGCTCTGTAGACACAGATAAATCTCATCTGAGTCCTGTGTGCACTCAAAGACCCAAATGTAGCACTGCTGTGTCCTTTTCTCTTAGCTACAAAAGAAGGCAATGGGTGAGCCTTAGGACAAAGACTTCCTATTTAAAAGGATGAGATACAGAGAGATTGACCAGTGTTCTTTCAGAACATCAAGGCAAGAAGCAAGGCTCTAAGAGTAGGTTCAAGCTTAAGTCCATTCATAGATTCACAGAATATTAGCTGGCTAAATAAATACCTAAAAATACATCTTCTCTACAATATTTCATAAAAGTGGTCATCTAACATATATTCGAAGACCTCCAGTGAAGGGGAATTTACAACATCCTCAGGGAACCCACTTTTGGACTGCATTAATTGTTGGGAAATTTTTCCTTGACATCAAACTGAAACTTGTCTCATTGCAACTTCAAGCCACTGCTCCTGGTTCTACCCTCAAAGAACAAACAGAATGAATATATAATATATGTGTGTATGTATATGTATATATGTGTGTGTGTTTGTACATATCTTGTTTGCACATAGTTGCTTTCACTATTAGATTTTTTTGACAGGAACTGTTTCTGACTTTTTTTGCATATCTAGCACTTAGCACAGTCCATGACATATAGTAGGTATTTAACAAATGCTTGTTGGTTTCCATATGATAGTCATTTGAATATTTAAAGATAACTATCACATCCCACATAAGTCTTCTCTTTTCCAGGATAAACATCCACAGTTATATTAGCCAATCCATATATGACATGGATTCAAGGCTATATGAGTCTATCATCATGGTTGCCCTCCTCAGAACATTCTCTACTTATCCACGGTCATTTGAAACATTAGTTTCCAGATTTAAACACAAAACTTCAAATATGAAGTGACTAGGGCAGTATACCCCTCTACAGTCCTGAACATATACCTTTCAATGCATCCTGAATGCATTAACGCTCTTGGGAACATAACTTAATCATATGATTAGAGAGTTTAAATTGGAAGGAACCTGAAAGGTCATCATATCTGACCCCTTCATTTTGCGATGAAGGAAACTAAGACTGAGAGAGGTTAAATGATTTGCCCAGAGTCATGCACACAGCAAGTAAATATCAGGGACAAGATTCACATGGAGTCAGGTCTTTCTGACTCCAAGTCTAACATTTTATCCACCAAACCATCCTAGATGACATAATAAAATGCCAGATTTACAGTCAAGCCATACCTGAGTTCAAGTCTTGCCCCAGATACCTATCAGCTATGTGGCCCTGGGCAAATCACTTAACTTTCCTCAGTCTTCATTTCTTCTTTTGAAAAATAGGAATACTAAGAGCATACCTAGCAGATGTGTTGTACAAATCAATTGATCAAATACCTATATAATGCTTTACAAATCTTTTTTTTTTCCAAAAACAACATAGTTTATTCCATCCATTTCATTTTTAAGTAGAATTTTCAGAGTCTGAGATAAGTGAAAATTTTAAGGGATTTCCAATTTCAACTTTTTCCTCTGCATATTTTTAAATTGATTTGTTTATTTACTTTTAGTTTACAAGATTCAGTTTCACAATCCCTTGAGTTTCAAATTTTCTCCCCTCCCTCCCCCCTTACCCCACCCATGGTGGCATACAATCAAGTACAGGATCTGCAAATACTTTCACATTGGACATTAGTCTGGTTGTATAGAAGGGTTGTAACCAATGGAGTGAACAATGGGAAAGAAGAAACAAAACCAAACATGGAAAAGAGCAATAGCATGTAGGTTGCTTCAGTCTCCATTTAAACTCTGGTCTTTCTAGATCTTTCTCTGAATGTAGACATCTCCTTCCATCCTGAGACTTGTAGAGTTGTCTTATGACTGTGCGTTGCTGAGAAGAGTCCAGTTTATCAAAGTTGGTCATTACACATACGATGTGTCTGTGATTGTGTAAAAAAATTTTCCTGGTTCTGCTCTGCTCTCTTAGCATCAGTTTGTAGAAGCCTCTCCAGGTAATTATGAAGTCCATTTGCTCCTCATTTCTTATAGCACAATAGTATTCCATTACATTTATATACCACAACTTGGTTAACCATTCCCCAATTGATGGGCATCCCCTTAATTTCCAGTTTTTTGCCACCACAAAGAAAGCTGCAATAAATATTTTTGTACATATGGGTCTTCCTCCCACTTCTGTGATCTCTTTGGGATACAACCTCAGAAGTGGTATTTGCTTTACAAATCTTTAAAGGAGTATATAAATATTGATTATTATTATATCAAATATTCAAAATTACAGTCATCTCGAGGAAAGTTTTGATTAAGACTCTTAAGAACTCTATGGTTTTCTGACTGTCTAACTTTCTTTGAATTACTTTTGCTTACCCACTTATTTCCTTGTAATTATTTAAAGTAAAACCTGAAACAGCCCCAAATGGCTCTATGTTTGCATCAGTGAGCAGAGGAAAGGAGAGAATTTTGGAGATTGTCCCATTCCATAAGGAGATGAGAAATAGGGGATAGTAACAGAAAAAAAGGTGAGTTGATTACCAAGTCATTGGAATCTGAAATGGGATTTTGGAGACCTAGGTTCAGTGATGTGTTAAAACTGACTTATTTGGACCTGGAGAGAGCTGGTGGTTAAACTTTCAGTGTAAGAAATTATACCTTGGAAAGAGACAAATGCCACAAATCACAGATTGATTTACTGTTTTGTTGATTCTAGACTTAGGGAAGTGATGGGAGAAATACAGATTAAACTTTAAAGGGTGTCATACATATTGGGAGGGGGAAGAGCTGATTGTCAAACATTTACCAGAACAACCTTTCCTAGGCTGTATTTATTTCCCATATTTTTGGGAAAGCCTCTTCATCTCTCTGATGCTCAGTTCAGTCATCCATAAAGTGAAAAGTTGAACAGTAACATCTCCAAAGTGCTCCCTCCCTTCCAGCTCTAACATTCCATGATTCTCCAGAAATTGGATGATCTGAGAGCCACATTCACACTCAAAAGTGATCCTAGGAAGTTGTGTTCTGGCAAGATTATTTCAACACCAATTGGCCCCAAATATGCATACAAAGCCCATTCCTATGAGCCTTTCTGACCCCCTCTCATCTCCATCATTTCTTTTAAATCCTACTAGTCTTTCTGAATACACATTGACCTTTATCTTCTTCAAATTTACCCTTCTTTGTCTCCTGCTTCTTATTGAGACATGGCAAAAAAAAAATGTCAAAAAATTCCCTTGTAGACTCACCATTATCCATATAGAATATAAGCAGAGAGTTACAGAGGATACTTCAGGGTGAAGAGGAGGAGAGAAGGGTGAAGGAAATAAAGCTAAATCTGTGTAACTTCAGGGAAAGATAACAGGATGAGCAGGTAAAAGTGGGCAATCTGTGTGAAGCACTCAGTGGACTTGTGAGTGATGGCAGCCCAGTTAGGGATGGTAAGGAGATGAGTAAGGAAGGTTCAGATCGAGACTGAGTGAGGACAAGAGTTGGGATGGTGGGTGAACTCTGTGAGTATAAAGAATTCAGAAGAGAGTAGTGAGTGAATAGGAGGATTCACAAGGGTTAGAAAGTGAATAAGCAGATTATAGAAGGTGGGTGTAGGGCCTAACTGAGGGATGGAGAGAGTAAGTATCAATAAGTCAAGGGTTAGAGACAGTGGATGCGAAGGTGTATATGTGTTTCAATGAGGGTGGACAAGTGCTCATGTTTGGAAGACTAAGGATGTAATTAATTGATGCTGCAGGAAGTTGACAATCCATATCGGGACTCAGTGGGGGATGATGGTTGAAGGTGGATAGATGAATGAGCATGGGGGATTGAGTGGAAAGGTGCGGAAAAGTGGGTGGCAGACAATAGGACTGGCTGATAAAGTCCTTCTCAGGACTCCATAGGGATTAAAGGTGAATCCCCATAAGCCAGAGTTGAGTCTTTCTCTCTCTACTTGTTTCTCTTGGGAATGCACTAGAGTAGTTCCTGGAACTAACCCCCAAAGGCCCAGGTTAGATCACTTGATTCCTAATCATAGGGGATTGCTGAAGGCCAGGTTTAAGACATAGACAGCCCACCGTAGAAGCTATCAAGGAAGTGAGCAAGAAAGATGTTTGCCTAGAGGAGGGTGCCAAGAACAGTTGTTTATACTCCTTACATGATTTTTGAAGTTTTTAACATTCCTCCATTACTAATTTCCTCTTATCATTCACTGAGATGGGATTTCAACTGTCACTCAGTATGAATCCAAAGTAAAAAACTATATAATTGTGTGACACCTGCTCAATCCCCAACCACTCCACAATCAACCTAAGCTAAGTAGGAAGGGTTAGGTGTATAGAATCCTCACTGCTCATGTAAGACAAAATGACTACTGGCCCTGAACTTGGCTTTCTATATTCTCTTTATCTTCAGGACTCTGGAGATACTGAATATTTTTCCTCTCTCTTCTTTTCTCAGAAAGCCCTCTTCATAGTGCTGACTCTGATATAAACTATTCACCTAACCTAGCCGAGGATTTTCTCTTCTCTTATTTACAATCTCTGTATTCAAAAATTGGAAATATACACTTAGGGCCCCAGTAACTTTCATGACTTTTCTCATTCAATACACTTCTTTAAGGATACATGATATTATACCTGTAGATATTCTCTCTAACATTGAAAATCTCAATCTTTCCATGATTGAGCGGTCTTTCTGAGTTCCTCTAGCCAAAATGAAAAAAAAAAATGAATCATCTACTGATCACCTTTCTTTAATATAGTCTGGGCCTTCTGACAAACATACTGAAATCAGTACTTGAAGCCTTTCCAGTGCTCAGCTGGTAGAGATTTTGAACCTTCAAGAAGCATAGAGTCACCTTCACAGAAGGATTAGGCAACTGAAGGAATTATAAAGAAAGTTGACTCCTATTTGTTTTATCTGCATCTGTGATTCTATTCACGTGAAGAATTTCCACTATAAAAATCACTCCACTGAGGCAACACCAAAGAAACCTCTAAAGTACATTGTTGTTCTGTTACTCAGTTGTGTCCAACTCTTCATGACCCCATAGACCATGCATAGCACTCCAATTCTGTCCAAGGTGTTTTCTTGGCAAAGATATTGAGGTAGTTTGCCGTTTTCTTCATCAGTAGATTAAGGCAAACATAGGTTAAGTTACTTGCCCATCATCACACAGCTAGTAAGTGCCCAAGGATGAATTTGAACCAAAAAATGGCCTTCCTGACTCTTGATCCAGAAGTCTATCCATTGAGCCATGTAGCTGCCTCTTTTAAAGTATATAAGACCTAATATTTACATTTGAAAATACTCCCTCCTGTGATTAGGTCCCCAGTTGGTAACTGATTGGGTCATATGGTATTTTGCCCCTATAAATGGGGCATAGGCTTTCCCACAATCTGAGAATTATCCTCATACTCTCATGCCGCCAATTCAGTCACTTCCTGGCTCGATGCAAAACCCTAAGCCACCTTATCAACTCAATGCGGCACTGAAAGGGAGCATACTTCCACCCAATGTTGCCAAGGTATGTGCCTCACTTTCTATCTACACTATCCCCCCATACAGAGAATTTGAATTTTTCCCTTTGCAGCAAGATTGTAAACTCCTTGAGAATGTGAATTCCAGCCAGAATTTAATACAGTACCTGGCACATAGTAGGTGCTTAAGAAATGCCAATTCACTCATTGACTTAATACTTCTTCTGGTTCCTTTACAATACCTGACTCAGTACTGGGCATGTAGTAAACACTTGATAAATACCCATTGAATGAAAATAGATCCCAGATAATTGACCATGTTCCTAAAACACCAAACATAATAGTCCCGACATGGGGAGAAGGAGGAGAGGAGCATGAGTAAAATCTTTATTGACGTCTTTATTGATTTAGCCCTATTCTTTTATTGTTCAGACAAAATAAAAATAATGAAAGATGCTATTTTCTCTATCTCCCTAGTGCCCAGGATAAGCTCCATGGTATGGGGGGGGAGAGGGGAAGAGAAAAATGAATTGAATATAAAATTATGCCTGGAATCCTAAAATTTGAGGAATCCACACTTTTTCCTTTTTAAAAATTTTCCCATTTCTAGGACTTCAACAGGCGACTAGGTGGTACAATGGATAGAGCACCAGGCCTGGAGTCAGGAAGACCTGAGTTCATATCCAACCTCAGATACTTACTAGCTGTGTGACCCTGGGCAAGTCATTTAACACTATTTTCCTCACTTTCCTCATCTATAAAATGACCTGCGAAGGAAATGGCAAACCACTGTTGTATCCTTGCCAAGGAAACTGGAACTCACCTGACATCTCCCCCAAACCTCTTGCAATACCTTTAAAAATGACACTAAATGAATTCTTGAGGGCAAAACCCACAAAAAGAAGTGAAACAATTTTCCAGTCCAAGACAATTTAGAAGGTCAGCAGAAAAGGTTTGTTTCACTAGGGTGAGAGAGGAATGCAGACCAGTGCAGGCCATGCCAACACAGCCCCAGCCATAGCGGACAGGAGCCAGTCTTGGAAGTGATTGAACCAGCAGTGTCACCAACAAAAACTGCTTTCAGAGCTCTCAGCCCACAGATGGTGGAGGGATCAAGCAGCTGGTCAGAGGGAAATCGCAGGGATCTTTTTGCCAGAGTTGAGGCAGAACTCTGTTGCTTGATCTGGGTCATATTCCTGGGTGGTGGTCCTAGGGCAAGGAGGAACACTAACATAGCCGAGTTTTAGGCCACAGTGAAAGGGAGACCCTCTTCACAGTTCCAGGACAGAAAAGAGTGTTTGTGGTCACTAACAGACCAGAGCACAGACCAGGAGAGTAGTAAATACCTCTCCTTAGATCATACCAATTTTGAAGAACCAAAATCTTAAAGGCCCCTAGAAGTATCTCTGAAAACAGCTGCACAAAACCCTGAAGCTTGGAATAGGGCACCCTCAACCCCGGAAGCAGAGCCCTCCTTTAACAAAGACTTAAAAGTCAACTAATAGGGGGGTGGCTAGGTGGCACAGTGAATAGAGCACCGGTCCTTGAGTCAGGAGTACCTGAGCTCAAATCCGGCCTCAGACACTTAACACAAAAAACTAGCTGTGTGACCCTGGGCAAGTCACTTAACCCCAACTACCCTCCAAAAAAGAAAAGCAAAAAAAAAGTCAACTAATAGGCTGAAGAAATGAGCAAACAATGGAAAAACTCTAACAATAGAAAGTTATTATGATATCAAGGAAGATGAAAATACACTCTGAAAACAACAAAGTCAAAACTGCTACATCAAAAATCTCCTAGAAAAATATGAATTGGTCTCAGGCCATGGAAAAACTCAAAAAGGACTTTGAAAATCAAACAAGAGAAGTGGAGGAAAGTTGGGAAGAGAAATGAGAGAGATGCAAGAAAATCATGAAAAATTAGTCAACAGCTTGGTAAAGGAGATACAAAAAAATACTGAAGAAAATAACGCCTTAAAAAACAGACTAGATCAAATGGTAAAAGAGGTCAACAAACCCAGTGAGAAAAATGACTTAAAAAGTAGAATTAGCCAAATGGAAAATGAGATCCAAAAGCTCATTGAAGAAAATAATTCCTTAAAAATTAGAATGGAGCAAGTGAAAGCTAATGACTTTATGAAAAATCAAAAAACAATGGAATAAAACCAAAAGAATGAAAGAATAGAAGACAATGTGAAATATCTCATTAGGAAAACAACTGACCTCACAAATAGATCCAGGAGAGATCATTTTAAAATTATTGGACTATCTGAAAGTCATGATCAAAAAAGAGCCTTATCTTTGATTATCTTTCAAGGAGTGAATAGATGGGGAGATAGATTGAAGGAGGGGGTAGTCAGAAGAAAAACATTTTTGAGGAGGGATAGGGTGAAGGAGAAGGAGAATAGAATAAATGGGGGAGGGGAATAGGACAGAGGGAAATACAGTTAGCAATACCAATTGTATAAAAAAAATTTGAAGCAAGTTTCCATGATAGAGACCTCATTTCTCAAACATATAAAGAACTGACTCAAATTTATGAAAATAAGAGCCATTCCTCAATTGACAAATATCAAAAGATATGTTCACAGATGAAGTAATCAAAGCGTATATAGCCATATGAAAAAATATTCTAATTCACTACTGCAAATTAAAACAATTGTGTTAGATTGACAACCTGTTAGATTGTCTAATAGAACAGAAAAGGTAAATGACAAATATTGGAGGAGATGTGGAAAAAATGACACATTAATGCACTGTTGGTGGAGTTGTTGAACTGATTCAACCATTCTGCAGAGCAATTTGGAACTATACCCAAAGGACTATAAAACTATGCAGACCCTTTGACACTACTAAGTCTGTATCCCAAAAGAGATTTTGCAAAAAGTAAAAGAGCCTACATATACAAAAATATGTATAGCAGCTCTTTTCTGGGTGTCAAAAAATTAGAAATCGAGTTGAAGCAAATCAATTGGGAAACGGCTGAACAAGCTGTGGTATGTGATTATGATGAAATGCTATTGTACCATAAGAAAAGATGGGTAGGATGCTCTCAGAAAAACCTGGAATGACTCGCATAGGCTGATGCAAAGTGAAATGCACTGTGTACAACATAACAGCAATACTGTAAGAAGATCAGCTATGAATGACTTAGCTATTCTCAGCAATACATGGATCCAAGACAACTCTGAAAGACTTATGATGAAAAATGCTATACATTGCCAGAGAAAGAACTGATGGTGTCTGAATACCAACTGAAGCTTACTTCTTTGACTTTATTTTTCTTGAGTTTTTAAAAATCTGTTTTCTTTTACAACATGACTATTATGGCTATGTTTTTCATGACTATATGTGTATAACCTATATTGAATTACTTGCCCTCTCAATGGGGCAGAAGGGAAGAGGGGAGAAAGGGAGAGAATTTGGGAATCAAAGTTTTATAAATGAATGTTAAAAATTGTTTTTACATGGAAATGGGGAAAAACAAAATACTAAACAAAACAAATATGTTAAAAATGAATAACAAATATGAATGAAAGATTTAAAAGTGCATCAGACAATAAACATTTATTAAGCACCTATATGGTGCCAGACACAGTACTAAACACTGGGGATAGAAAAAGAGTTCCTAATTCAATGGGGAGATAAATAAATAAATATATACAAAGCAAACCATATACAGGAAAAGTAGAAAAATAATTAGCATAGGACAAGCACTAAAATTAAAAGGAGTTGGGGAAAACTCCCTGTAAAAACTAGGATTTTAGTTGGGACTTGAAGAAAGACAGAAGGTAGAGACTAGGACCAAGAGCATTTAAAGCATGGAAAACAATCATAGAAACTTCCCATGGACAAAACATGGAGTGCCTTGTTTGTGGGAAAACAAGCCAGTGTCATTGGATAAAAGAGTACGTGACAGACAATAAGATGTAAAAAGACTGTTATTTTCTTCAGTATTTTTGTGTCTCCTTTACCAAGGGGGCTGAGTTAGAAATCTACCCACACACTTCCTCCATGACAACCTAGAAGCAGGCCAGACCGAATTCTGATTGGAAAAACTAAGGAAAACTCACAACAAGCAATTTTTTATAGCCCAAGGAAACTTGGAGAGAGACAGAGACAGAGACAGACAGTAAGGGAGAGAGAGAGAGAGAGAGAGAGAGAGAGAGAGAGAGAGAGTGAGATCTGTGGACACTGAGGTGGGAACACAACATTGTGGTAATAGCAGCAAGAAAAAGGACAGAAAGAAATCAATTAATAAACATTTATTAAGTGCTTACTATGTAAGAGAGAAAAAACAACCCTTGTCCTTAAGAAGCTTGCAATCTGATGGATCCAAGAGACCCCTGAAATATCACTGGAAGCAGGAATGGGTGCTGTCTGGTAGCTCTGTCCCCCATTACCCAGTTCCAGATCACAGAAGGAGAGTGGAGAATTGGCAAGACCAAATTGTGGCACTATCTGAGTGGTAAACACAAAGCAAATTACAGAAATTTAGCTGTGTGGCTCTGAGCTTAGGAACAGAACAGTGACTCATTTACAATGTTTAACCCAACAATTAAGCCTGCAGAAGACCAAGACTGAAAGGCAACCAGCAGTTCAGTCATTCACAGTAGGCTAACAGTGACTGAGTTCATTGCTAGCCCACTTAAACTCAACTACACATAAGCCAAAATACAAACCTGGGTAAAAAAAAAACTTGTGGATCTCAGACAAGGATGGCAGTTAACAGACCTCTCCCTGGATCACACCACTTCAGAAACATTGAAAATTTGAAGGCTCCCCCACTGAGCTGTGAAAATAGCAAAAGCTTAAGCTAGACTCCTCCCCTCCAAAAATGAGCAGAATTCAACACTAACAAAAAGTCCAAAGTCAAGAAGTAAGTTGAGAGAATGAGCAAGGAAAAGGACCCAATCATAAAGAGCTGCTATGGTGACAGGGAGATCAAGACAAAAACATGGAAGAATTAATGACTTGAAAACATCTTTAAGCAAAATATCAAAGATAAATGCAGAATGGACACAAGCCCAACAAGAATCTCTAAGAGTTTAATGAATAGATAAATAAAAAGAAAAAAGAAAAAAAAAGCCTCTAAGAAACAAGAGCAGTAGGAGAAAAAAATGAAGGAAATGGAGAAAAATGAGAGCTAACCAAAAAAGTTATTAGAAGAGAATTAATTAGCAACTAAGCAAAGGAGGTTCAAAACTTTACTGAAAAAAAAAACACCTTAAAAATTAGAATTGACCAAATTAAAGCTAGGGGTATGAATAAAATCTGAAATAACTGAGGAAAAAAAGGTTTGAGATTCTGAGCGTATCAATTTATTAAGTAATGCATGTCAACTGCATAACAAATCTGGTCCAGGCCTCCTAAGCTTTTTATGCATTAAAAGAAAACAATTAACAGGATGTAAACCAGACTACAAGATTAGGTAATCTAATTTCTAATTGGAGGAAAAATTAGGGGCTTTCTGAGTCCGGAGGGGGAGAATGAGCAAGTGTGATTCCCTGAAATCATAAAAAGAGGTATCTCATACCCTGCCATAGTCTGTATCCAATCAATGGAACAAGGAAAACAGTAACTGATTGACCAATATAAGGTCAGTTTTCAGATAAGACATACAGATCCCACTTCTCTTCTCCAATAAATACTACTATTTATCACTCTGATGTATAGTTAAGAATTCAGAACAAAGTCACAACATACACAATAACTATATGTACAAATTAATAGAAACAAAATCTGAAAAAAAATACACAGAAAAGGAAAAATTAAAAAGGGAACACAGAAATAAATTGCATTACCATATTGGTAAAGTTAATATATATTTAACAATTGTTAATTACAATCTCATGTATATTTTTAATGTGTTTTGTTTACTTGAAGATTTTTTTTACCATGGTCACTGCTTATGATTTTCAGTCAAGTGTGGGGCCAATAATCACTATAATAATAAGAGAATTTATACAGTACTTTAAGGTTTGCAAAACACTTTATAATTATTATCTCATGTAATCTTGTATAATATGTATAATGTATAATATGTATAATCTCATGTAATCCAACAATATTGGAAGGTAAATGCTATCATTATCCCCACTTTATAGATGAGGAAACTGAGGCAAACAGCAGCTGTAACTTGCCCAAGGTCACATAACTAGTAAGAATCCAGGGTCAGAACTGAATTGAGGTCTTTCTGACTCCAGGTTCAACACCCTACTGAGGTCATGAAGAAAAGTAGAATCTCTGAGGTATATTTATCTCCCTTAACTTTATGCCACATACATCAACTTTCAATATAGTCTTTCCTAACATTCTTATATTTGATTAGGTTTTTTTTTTCTATTTAAATAGTATAATAAATGAAGAATACAATGACTGACAAAATAAGAGGTAGTTTGGTACGGTGACTATGGGGTCCATTTTGGAATCAAGAAGATTGGGATTCAAGTCATACCTTAAATGCTTTACTAGCTGTGTGACCCTGGGAAAGTCACTTAAAATGCCCTGGGGCAGCTTTCTAAGATTATAAATTACAGATGAATTACGAACCTACATCAGAGAAAAGCATTTCCACTTGAGGAGCTATTATTCTGAATCAGTCATGGATATGGATGGGGTGGGGGAAGTAGAAATACCTGCCATGTTACTTCTCAATTAACCATACTTGCACACTAGTGCCCAGTTTAAATATGAAAAAAAAATTGCATTAGAGAAATTGAATAGCTTGTTGTCCATATACAGATAAAGCACTGATGAACTCTGCATGCAGATCAGAGAATATGTTTAAACTTACCTTATTCTTTCACATGGTTGTTTTCTCTTTTGTTCTGTTTCTTCCACAACTCTGCTGAATATGGAAATATTTTTTACAGGATAGCATATGCATAAATTGTATCAAAATACCTACCATTTTGAGAAGAAGGGAGCGGAGGGAGAGAGGCAGAAAAATTTGGAACTCAAAATCTTATAAAAAGTAATGCTAAAAATTTTTTTTGATGTGTAAATAAAATACTATTTAAAGCAAAAAGAAAAAGAAAATGGAATAGTGATCCCAAATGACACCCTAAAGCAAAAGTCCACCTTTTGAATACGAAATACCACAATTTTGACTATTTTGATTATGAGCAATATTGGATAAGCAAGACAATTTTCAGCATCCAGAAGCTAAAAGGACTGCATTCGGAGAGACAGGTCTTCCTAGAATACAAAGAAGAGACACTATGTAATCTGCCATTGTGTTCAGTTCTGGGAACCATCACATAGGAATAACATTGATAAGCTGAAGAATGTCAAAAAGGATAGCAGGTGGGAATCTTAAAGACCTTCAGTTCATGTTGTAGGAGAATAGATTGAAGAAACTGTGGGTACCTAGTCTGGAAGACAGAAGATTCAGGGGACAAGTGACAACAATCTTCAAATATTTGAAAATCTATCATATGAAGAGGGGAATTAGACTTATGTGTTAAGTAAGAGATGGCAGAATCAGGAAAAATGGATGGAAGAATCAAATTCCTAACTTCCTAATGGCTATGACTATTAAGTGCAATGGGTTGCTTTGAGAGGTGTCTCCTCTCCTTGGCTTTACCTCCATTGATGGCATTCAATCAGAGGCTGGATGACCTTTTGTACAGTACAACAAAGGGTTGAACTAAAATTTAGTGATTGTAATACTCTGCATTGAATATGAAGGGGAAGATTTCAGCTCAGTTTAAGAAAAAAAAAATCTCTTAACAATTAGAGCTGTCCAAAAGAGAATGAGCTCCCTCCTGAAAAGGAGTGAGCTCTTTTTCACTGAATGTTTTGAAGTTGAGATTGGATGGATAATTGTTAGTTACATTGCAGAGGGTTTTGCTTCAAGTGTGGGTTTGAACTTGATATCCTCTGAGGTTCTTTCTAGATCTCATACTCTGTGATTATATCCAGTATAATGAGAAAATGAGATATTAAAATTTATGTAATGCTGGCATTTGTTGAATGGATCCAATTCCTTCTATTCAATACTTTAGAGACAGAAAATCAGGAACAATCTCACTATTACTCTTCATACAAGCAACTATAGGCTAGGCCTGGTCATTTAGCCATGAATTGCCACTATGGAATGGAATGATTTTAGCCTCATTTTAATAAGGATCATACAGGAGAGGAGAACCATAGCCTTCACAACTACCATCACTGCAGTCCCCAGCAGGATTTATGTGGTCAAGATCTCTATGTACCTCAGGGACCAGCACATGGCTATATAGTAATCCAATGCCATGGCTACCAGGATCCCAGTTTCAAACCCTGTCAGGGTACGTACAAAGAACATTAGGGTCAGACAGACATTGAATTCAATCTCTCTGAGGATGAACCAGAGGATGGCCAAGGTTTTAGGGAACAGGACAGAGAAAATACCAAGGTCACTGATGGCCAACATTGCCAAGAGAAAGTACATGGGTTGGTGGAATGATGGGTCCCTCCAGATGATGGACAAAATAGTAAAGTTCCCCATAAGAGTAAGGAGGATCATGATACAAAATGGAATCCCCATCTAGCGCTGCACAGACTCCAAACCAGAGACTCCCTGTAAAGCGAAAGATATGGAATAGACAAAGGTAACATTGGAATCTTTTGTGTTATACATGTTACCTGCAAAGAAAAAACCAAAGAATTAAGTGGAGAGGAAGGAGAAATGGTCAGAGGACAGAAGAATAGTATCAGTGAGAGATGTGGTGATACATAAGCATAAGTTTTGGAGATCTTGAGCATTGAATGACAAATCCTTATGGCCTAAAAAGTATCTTTCTTGCTGGAAATGATTGAAAGTGACCCCTTCCCCTTCTCCAAGGGATTCAGCAACTCTGAACAAAGGAACCTTATTTTACATACCAGGAGCAATTTTTTTAAAATTGTGTCTAAAACAAACATCTATTTGGATTCTATTAGGCAGTTTTATTGTCATTTCAGAGATATGTTCTCTAAGTTGGCAAGGGGAAATGATACCTATTTTATCCACACACCTCCATCTATTTGGATAATAACAATTAGAAAAGGGATGGGGAACCTGTGGCCTTGAGGCCACATGTGGCCTTCTAGGTCCTTGGGTATGTCCTATTGACTGAGTCCGAGTTTTACAGAACAAATCTTTTTTTTATTCTTAAATTTTTATTTTTAGTTTTCACCATTCATTTCCTGAAGATTTTGAGTTACAATTTTTTTTCTCCCCATCTTTCCCCTACCCCCCATTCCAAAATAGCAAGCCTACTTCTTTCAATCTGTTCTCTCTTGTATCCTCCCCCTTCATACCCTAACTTTCTAGTAGGGCAAAATGGATTTCTATACCCCAGTACCTGCACATTCTATTTCCCAGTTGCATGTAAAAAGCAAGTTTTTAAACATTTGTTTTTAAAACGTTGGGTTCCAGATTTTTTTTTCCCTTGATCCCTCCTCACCCACCTCCACTGGGAAGATTAGGAATTCAATATAGACTGTACATCTGTAGTTATCCAAATCATTTACATAGTAGTTAAATCTTGAAAAACTAACTATATTTCCCTCCATCCTATCCCGCCCCTCACTTATTCTATTTTCTCCTTTGACTCTGTCCCTTTTCAAAAGTGTGTGCTTCTAACTACCCTCTCCCCCAATCTGCCCTCCGTTCTATCCTCCCCCCTCTCAGAACAAATCTTTTTATTATCTTTTTTATTAAAATTCCAGTCACCTTAAGAGAAAGTTTGATTAAACTTGAGAAACCTATACTTTTGCAACTTTTCAACTTTCTCTGTGTTACTTTTACTTCTCCATGAATTTCCTTCTAGTTGCTTAAAATAAAATCTTAGAGTAGGGGTAGGGAACCTGCAGCCTCAAGGCCACATGTGGCCCTCTAGGTCCTCAAGCGTGGCCTTTTGACTGCATCCAAACTGGTTCCCCACCCCTACTTTAGAGAGTCTCACAGGGTTATGTGATTTGTTTTTCATTTAGGCTTTTGGCTTGATTTTTTTTTTCAGCTAGAGTAATAAAAAGGAGAAGCTGATTGTCCTATTCTATAAAGGACCCTGGAGAAGAGAAAAGGAGGTGGTGACAGAAAAAATAGTTGATGAACAAGACCTAGGATCCTAGAATGCATTTCCAAAATCCTAGGTTGAAGTCTGTATTGGAGCCTCCTACTATTACTGGTTTTTGGAGTACAGAATTTTAAAGTCTCCATGATTTACACCTAAGAAACAAACAAATGTAATATATCAACACTTAATTTATTATTTTGTTGCATTTTGAATGTAAGAAAGTAAGAAAGTGTTAATAAAACAGATGAAGCTTAAAAATGTGTCCTACATAATTTTTTCAGAAAGTCAATTTTTAAATATTTACCAGAACAACCTTGTCTGGATTCCATTTATTTCCTGTGTCTTTGTGAAACTCATTTCATCTCTCTAGTACTCAACTGACTCATCCATAAAATGAAAAGGTTTAGCTGGAAAATTTCAAAGTTCCCCTTCCCTTCCACCTCTAATATTCTATGATTCTTAGGAAATTGGCTGCTCTGAGCTGCCCTCATGCTCAAACATGATCCTAGAAAGTTATATACTGGCAAAATGACTTCAGCACCATCTGGGCCCAAACAAATACATAAACCCAATTCCTAACAGCTATTTGGATGCCTCCAACTTATCCTTTTCACCCATTTCTTCTAAGTCTCCATACTACTAGTCCCTCTGAATACACCTCAACCTTTATCTTCTTCAAATTTTCTCCCTCTTTGTCCCCCAATGCTTATTAAAATAAGATAAAAAATCCTTCAAAGGTCCCTTGTACACTCACCATCATCTTTGTAGAATACAACCAGAGAGAGCTAAGAGGAAACTTCAGGGTGGGGAGCAAATGAGAGAGGAAAGGAAATGAAACTAAGTTACCATGTGGCTTTAGGTAGATATGATAGGGTGAGAAGGTAAATGTAGTAGTTCTGTGTGGAGCACCAAGTGAGCTTAGATGCTAGGAGCTCAGTGAAGAATAGTAAGTAATCGAATAAGTAAAGAAGACTCAGTTTGAGACTGGGTGAAGGCAGGAGTTGGAGTGGTGGGTGAAATGCATGGGTATGAAGAATTCAGAAAAGAATAGTGAGCAAGTGGGAGGATTCAGTAAGGGTGAATAGGGCACAAGGAAAGTGAATAGGGCAAGTATTAGAAGTTGAGATTAGGGCTTCAATAAAGAATGGAGAGAGTAAATACCAGTAAATCAAGGGTTAGAGACAGTAGACGTGAAGGTAGATGTGTGGGTCTCACTGAGGATGGACATGTAGTCATATCTGAAAGACTGAGGGGCACAAACATTTAATAAGAATTTTTAAAAACTGGAGCCCATCCAGATGAGAGCAATGAGGAGAGTAAAGGGTCTTAAGTGTTTGTCAAATGAAAAACAACTGAAGCAATTGGGTGTGTTCATCCTGGAGGACTCAAGAGGAATATGATAGTTACCTTTATTTAAAGGGTGGTCATGTGAAAAAGAGATTAAACTTATTCTGTTTGCCCCAAAAGGGCAGAACCAGAATCAATGGGGAGAAGTTACAAAGAGATATAGACTGGAAAAAACTTCCCCAAAATCAAAAACATCCAAAACCAAAATAGACTACTCTAGCAATTGGTAGATTCTCCATTCTTGGAGGTCTTAATGCAGAAGTTGGTTGACATCTTATCAGGTGGGCATTACATTCATGTACAGGTTATACTAGATAATTAGATGACCATTAAGGAAACTTTCAGCTTCTGTTTCTCAAATTCAGGGTTTCGCAGGGGTGACCATATATTTTAAGATCTGTTGGTAAAGACCAAGGAACGTAAGTTCAAGTTCCCTAACATATCAAATGACAAATAAGTTTGCTCTGAGAATAAAAGAACAACTTGCTTTGGCTGTTCATACAGATCTAATCCTTCCAAGATTAGGTGAAAAGCTAGAAAATAAACTCAGCACATTTCACTTTTCTTATTTGCTAGGGAAATTGCAATCAAATGTTCTTTCCCCTACTCTTGGTGGGGGTTATTTGGGAGTTATAAGTGAGTACTTGTGATGGCTTTTGAGTAAAATCATTCCCTGATTGAGAGATATAAGGGATGATTCATCTATCTGAACTTGGAGAAGGAGATGTTGGGATATTTGTGACATGTTTTACTAAAGATGTCACATGCCAGTGACTCACACTGGGACCCAGCTGCTGAAAGTGTGGAGTCCAAGAGCAAGTGCGAGGAACCAGAAAGGGGACTTGGGGTGCTAGGAGTGAGACTACAGTCTAAGTTTCAGCTAAATCAGACTCTAATGGGGTTGGCTAGGTGGCACAGTGAATAGAGCACCAGCCCTGGAGTCAGGAGTACCTGAATTCAAATCCGACCTGAGACACTTGATCCCTACTAGCCATGTGATCTTGGGCAATTCACCTATTGCCCTGCTTTCTGCCCCCTCCTCCAAAAAAAACAAGAAAAAAAATCAGACTCTAAATGCCTGTTGGACATCTCTTAGATATCTGGATAGCTCTTAGAAATCTCAAACTTAATGTGCATAAAAGAGAACATAACTATTCTTCCCCAAAAACATACTCCTCTTCTAAACCGGCTCATGTGTGCTACAGGTACCATCATCCTTTTAGTCACCTAGCTGTTAAGCCTCAGAGTCATCCTGGACTCTAATCTCCTTCACACACACACACACACACACACACACACACACACACACACACACACACACACAAGTTGCCAAATCTTGTCAATACTACTTACACATTTGTCCCCTTCTCTCTCCACTCATGATACAACCCCTATAGTTCAGTTCCTCATCACCACGTTTATGGTTTACTACAATAACTTCTTCATTTGCCAATTCGTTCTCTATGCAGCTCCCAAAATGGGATGACTAAAGCACAGGATTGACCATGTCAGTCCCCAGTTCTCTAGTGACTTCCTGCTGCCTCTAGGATCAAATATGTCTAGCAATTAAAGTCTTTCACAATCTGATTAAAGCTTCACTTTCTAGATTTATTACACTTACTGAATATATGTTAACTTATTGAACATCGCCTTGGATTACACTGCTCAGTATGCCTAGAATCTCTTCTTCATTTTATGAATTCCTATCCATCATTTAGGAGCATCTAAGTGGTGCAGTGGATAAAGTACTGAGCTTGGTATCAAGAAAATTCATCATCATGAGTTCAAATATTGCCTCAGACACTATTCTGTGTGACCCTGGGCAAGTCACTTCACTCTGTTTGCTTCAATTCCTCAACTGTAAAATGAGCTGGAGAAGGAAATGGCAAACCATTCCAGTATCTTTGCCAAGAAAACCACAAATGGGGTCATGAAAAGTTATACATGATTGAAAAATTACTCAACAATAACAAATCCATCCTTCAAAAACCAAATTAGATCCCTCTTCTTCTAGAAAGCTTTCTCTGACTTCCCCATTTGGTAATGACAGGCTTCATGTAGTGCATTGTTTTGTCACTCCCTAATGCATATAACATAACATATTGCGTGTCAGAAGTTTTGTTACTGTTCTTAATCCCATTCTAGATGAAAAATTCCTTGAGGAAAAGGATACCAAAACTTTGTACCCACTACCCTCCCCTGTACCTCAAATTTCCTTCCTCCAGAGATGTTTAATAAACCTTTCTGCTGGCCATAGTTCGGAGAGCATGCGTTTCCCTGGAGAGTCCAAGGAGCAACCAGAAACTAGTGACAGCATCTCTGAGATGTTGAATAAAGTCAGGAATAGAAACTTGAGGCACTTTGGAGAGATTCCTCAGAGAATCAGGGAAGATCAATTTTGAGTCAGACCGTCTCTATTAAATTGAACTCTAGTTGGTACCAAGAGCTCAGCCCCCGGGAGTTAAGGCAAGATTTCCTCCCGCATGCTTAAAAAGCCCGAACTCATAAGACAGTCATAAGGGTAAAGTGTGGATATTGATGACTATTCCTTGGTGTGAGGACATGCCTACACTTTCTCACAGTAACTCCTAGAATGCTGAGCACTTGAAAAATATTTTCTTTCTGTGTTCTGCATCTGTCTTTCTGTCTTTCCTTATCAGTCCTTAACTTCTTCAGTTTTCTCACCTCCCCTTAAACTTCATCTCTGTTCTCTGATCTCTAAGCCTCTTCACCCTTAGGAAGAAAGGGATTATTGGAAAAGGAATTATATTCATCTTTTTTGACATAGTAAGAAAGGTAGCAAGATTCTTAGAGACCTATTGAGGGTAGTAACCCAAAGTTTCTAGAATGTGGATTTCTTAACCTAAGGGACCAAAAATGTCCAAGATATACTTTGAGAATCTGGGGACTTGGACCTGAAAAAAAATGCAACTTTATTTTCACTAACTTCTCATTTAAATTTAATGTTTCCTTCTATTAAGATTTTAAAAAATATATTCTAAGAAGATGTCCATAGGCTATACAAGGCTGCCAGTGAATTCCATGAAATGAAAAAAGATTAAGAACCTCTGTTCTACAAACATAGATCTATATACACACTTAAGAGCCCCAGGGCCATGAAATGTCTAGAAAAATCGGAGGGAACAGCCCCTATCTTCTAGCAAATGAGGCTCTAAATCTTCCAGAAGCAGAAACTACCACCCTTTTTTTTGCTTTAGGGTATTATTCTTCCCAAATTAAGTAGGTTCTTCCTGATATTTAACTATCATCTTTCCAGATTCAATTAAAGTCCTCATATATCTATGAAGCCCCAGATATGTGAAAGGCATTATATTTACTACTGGTTATACGGAGATGAAATAAGATTCAGAACCTGTTTTCAAAGACCTTGCAGTCCAATAGGAGTAAAGACATGGATCTGAATAGCTTCTTGAGACAAGCAATGAAAGCAAAGAGATGCCCATAGTGCTAGAAAAAATTTGAAGAAGGAGAGATTTCCATACTCAGCATCTGATTAGGTAGTAGATAGTGTTTAGGAAAAGTTTCCTGGAGGGGGTGGTAAGTGAATAGATTTAAAGCAGGGAAAGTCTGTCAGCACAGCTCAGAAAAATGACCTTCATAGTTTGGGAAATAATAACAAACAGCCCTTAAGCCTTCTCCTTGTTGATGCCCTAAACTTTCCCATAAAGACTTTTCTTCTTGTCTCATTTAGACTCCCTCCAGTGTCCAGAGAAGACGTAAATGTCACACACAGACATGAACAACCACATGCTTGGAAAAAAAGATGTCCTTCACCTCCAGTCCTGGCACCATATCTGATGTTCCAGCCATAGATCTTTTTTGCATCCCCTTTACTCTCAGATAGATATGAAGAAGACATTTTGAGCTGTGATTCCTGTCCCCAGTGCCCCGAACAGCTCCCACCTCAAGATATCTAAGTTCATGCTAATGGGGTTCCCAGGAATCCACAGATGGCAGCACTGGCTCTCTCTCCCCCTGGCACTACTCTATCTCTTAGCCCTCAGTGTCAGTCTCCTCATCCTGATGACTATATGGCAGGATGTGACTTTGCACAAACCTATGTACAAGTTCCTGGGCATTCTTTCTGTAGTGGATGTAGGCCTAGCCACCACCATCATGCCCAAGATCCTGGCCATCTTTTGGTTCAATGCCAAGATCATCAGCCTCCCTGGGTGTTTCACTCAGATGTATGCTATTCACTTGTTTGTGGGCATGGAATCAGGCATTTTCCTCTGCATGGCTTTTGACAGGTATATGGCCATTTGTCACCCTCTTTATTATCCTTCCCTTGTCACAGATACCTTCATCTTCAAAGCTGCATTGTCTATGAGGATCAGAAATAGCCTCTTGGTCTTGCCAGTGCCTGTGCTAGCTGTCATGTGACATTATTGCTCTAGAAATGAGATTGAACACTGCTTGTGTTCTAACTTAGGGGTCATCAGCCTGGCCTGTGATGACATCACAGTCAACAGATTTTACCAGCTGGCCTTGGCTTGGATCATGTTCGGAAGTGATATGGCCCTGGTCTTTTCGTCCTATGTCCTGATCTTATGCTCAGTGCTGAAGCTGAATTCCACTGAGGCCATTTCAAAAGCCCTCAGTACATGTAGCTCCCACCTCCTCCTCATCCTCTTCTTCTACACAGTTATCATTGTGCTGTCTATCACACACTTGGGCAGGGAGGAAGTTTCCCCTAATTCCTGTGCTCCTCAATGTACTGCATAATGTCACCCCTCCAGCCCTCAACCCGATGGTATATGCTTTCAGAACCCAGGAGCTCAGGCTGGGTTTCCAGAAGGTACTTGGACAAGGTGGTAATATGTCCAGAAGGTAGCTCCTATTCATGATGCTCCTGAGTTGAGGCTTGGGGCAGAAGCAGTTCATTTGCCCAGATCAGAGTCCTTGGTTCTAAATGGCCAATGATTCTTTACGTGGCACATAAGGGGATACAGTGGTAATCACAGTGGGTATAATAGATGAGGGTTAAATGATTTGTTCCTTTTTTCTTACAGTCCTCTCACTTGATTAGCTAGTGACTGGAGATGATTGACAGGCCTAGCATTGCAAATGATGCCCTTAGGGATGCTGTTTATGAAAGGAATCAGGAGCCCTGTTTGATTTTTACTAACTGTCTTTGTCAAATCAAACCTCAAAATTTGCAAAGGAGAGCTTAACCTGGGTTCTCCTCTCCAAGCATCTAGAAGCTTTATGGAATTTTATAATTAATTATTAGATTAATCAGCAAAAGTTCATTAAGTATCTGCTATGTGCCAGTCTCTATGCTAAACACTAGAAATATAAAAACAAAAATAAATAAAATAATAAAAATATAATATAATTTTGTTATTATATATGATATTATATATAATATTATAAATATAATAATATAATTATAATATAATAAAATAAAATAAATAAGTAAAAATAAGAGTCCCTGCCCTCAAGGGGCTTATATTGTATAGGAAGAAGCAACATATTTTTTCTTTACTGTATAGGTAAGATTAGATTGACCTACTTTCCAACTCTTAAATTCTATGATTCTATGTACACATCTAAGTATAGATCGAACATATGTTAAGCAAAAAGCAGCTAAATGCCAGGTAGTTGCAGAATGGGAGGCACTACCAGCAGAGGGGTTGAGAAAATACTTCTGTAGAGCATAGGGTTCACACTGAACTTTGGGTGAAGGGAGCAATAATAATGATATGCATTCTCAGGAAGGGGGGCTCAAGCTGTGCAAAGGCATAGAGATGAGGGAGAGATTGTCTTATGTGGGGAGACAGGAAGCAAGCTAGTTTGATTGGATTACAGAGGTTCTAGAAGAAGTATGGAAACACAGGCTAGGGACAGACTGGGAAGGATTTTAAATGTCAAACAGAGGAGTTAGACAACTCACTGAACAGCTTTTCTGTGCAAACCTTTTAGTCAGACAATAGCCATTTATTAAGGGTCTTCTATAGGTCAGAAACTATACTAAGCACTGCAGACACTGTGAAAGCAAAAAACAACCCCTGCTTGTGAAAGAGGTCACCGTCTAATTGGGGAGTCAACAAGAAAACAGCTATTTACAAATCGACAAAATTAATAAAAGAAGAGCACGAAAATGAAGGGGGATTGGTTATGGCTTTTTGGAGAAGGCAATATTTCAACTAAGATTTGAGCAAAGCCAGGGAGGGCAAGCTCAGTGTAGCGCCAAGGCAATATTTACAGTGCCCACAATCATGATAAACACTGTGACTATAAGTATCACATGACGTTCAATCACAAAATATGCCAAACTCTCCAGATAAGGATAAAGCTGAAAGATTTATTTAGACACCAGAAAACCGGTCAGTCTCCACTAGGCCACATGGAATAAGTGGGATACATTTTATTGCATCCATCACAAGTTAAGCTAACAGATTGATTGTATTGTTACCTCCTGCCAAATGAAAATCTCTACAAGCTTGCTGAACAAAGGGATTCAGGCAAATACTTATAAATTTCGAGCAATCCACTTCATCTAGCCCTGTCTCAGCAGCTCCTTCATCTGTGATTCTTACCATCCTAGACACTGAGGATTCTCCCATCTGTTATGGGAATCTGAAGATCTTCCCTGCCCCTAGGCCCTTTGCTAAAGTGGCTACGTGACTCAGAGGACCCTTGGATATTTGAAAGTATACTCTGTTCCCTAATAGGCTGAATGTGGTCACGTGGAGTCTGTGG
>CM053582.1:128922112-128941150 GCA_028627135.1 Pseudochirops cupreus | reverse complement strand
TTCCCCTGAACTAGGTAAATGGTATTTGATTAATTAAAGTAAGATTGTTAACCCATTTTGAGTTGCTTTCCTTTAGAAAAGCAGATCTAAGAACCTGTGCTAGTAGCCGCCCTGGTTGTGCTGGGGTGCTTGCCGATACACCATCCTTTGGGGGAATCTGCTCAAAATAGCAGTAATCTCCTGTTGAATGAAATCCTCAAGTATCTCCTTGAATCCTGCTTGCCCTCATTGACTCTCCCCGCTTCTTCTCAGTATGGGGCAAGCTTATATATTGCTTAACATTGTATCATTCTGTAGAAACATGGACATTCTTGGGAATCATTGTCACAGCAACTAGGCTCAGCCTCTATGGAAGGTATATGAACTTTCCTCCTGTTACTTTTTTGCTTCTTTTTCTGAAATTTGCCATAGCTCTCTCTTCTTTCCGAGACTCTCCAGTACTCTCTTCTAAAGGCGGGTGCAAATGATGGCACTTAGCCAACCCTAGTACCAGCTTGTCTCTGCTTTTACACACAATACCATAGCCTGTCAGCAAAACCCAGACTCTTCTACTCACTGCCTCAAGTTCTTTCCCAGGGTTTATTGACATTCTTTGCAAAACATATTCCTAAATCTCTAGATTCTCCCTGCTGCAGTCTCTGTTCCCAGTTTTTACAGAGCCCTGTAATTTTAGACCACTCTTGCTAGAGAGGCATAAGTCAAATCCTCACATGAAGGGATAGCCATTTCTTCTTCTAAATCCCTTCTGCTTCCAACTAGAGGCCTGATATTTCACAATCCCATTCTCACTGCCAAATGTAGTGACAATGTAATATTTACAGCACCCACAATCACGACAAAGACCGTGACTATGAGTATCATATGACATTTGATCACAAAAGATACCAAACTCTCCAGACAGAGGATAAAGCTGAAGGATTTATTTAGACACCAGAAAACCGAATCCCAGAACCAGTAAGCCAATTCCATCATAGCACCAAAGATATTCAGAAGCCATAATAATGCTGAGACCCATACCATCCTTTAGTCTTTCCATAAACCAATACAAGATCAATATTTAATCACAAAACCCTCTATTTTCTTGCCTAAGCTCATCTGTCCCCAACTGTCTCCAACTGTCTAGCTAGCTCTCTACAAGCTTCTCTGTGGGCTCTGCTTCTCCTCAGCAAACTCCTCCTACCACAGGCTCCATGTGACCACATTCAGCCTATCAGGGTATAGAGTTTATCTTCACAGCAGGGAAGCTTCAAATTCCCCCCTAGGTCTATTAATGGGTAGGGAAGATCTTCAAATTCCCATTCCCACTACACTTGATCATAACGACTTTGGGAAGTTGCCTGGTATAGTGGGAAAAGCAGTGAACCAATGAGCAAGTCATTGGATTTCTCTAAGTCTTATGATTCTTGGACTGCCTGCTTCACAGGGCTGCTGTGGGGAAAGTGTTTTGTAAACCCGAAAAGTCATATATAAATGTAACTTGACATCATTAAGGAGAATTGATGTAATAGATTCCCTTGAGATTGTCCATTTTCCATGACAAAAATTGCTGCTATTTGTGATGAATAATCTAAAACAACAAGTGATTTCTGGTCTGGCTCAGATAACAGTCTTGCTTAAGATGAAACAAAATGATCCAATCATATGTCATATTCAAAGCATTTCTCTGATCTTTGATCCTTGATCCATGGTATTTGTCCCCAGTGCTTGGTGCCTCCATGATTCAAATTCAGTTGGAGGAATTAAAGGGTTGAAAGGAAGAAAGACAATACCATGGAATCCTTAAAGGTGAGTTAATTCCCTGCCTAGTTGAGGAGTGAAAGGTTTCATAATGAGGAGGTGGTGATGTTGGTATCTCAGGAAGCAGAAAAAACAAGATTTACAAGATTAATGAAAAAGAGATTTGTAGTGAAAAAAACTGTGAAAATCTGTCATAAATCTAACATGAGAAAAGGAACCATTCTCTGGTTTTTTGAATCAACACCAACCACCTTGCTCAACTTTCCAGTCTATCTACAGAGGGAACTCATAGATTATTGATGCAGTATTCACAATGCCTACAGTAACTATAAGTATGCTGATATGGTTATTAATCACAAAATGTAACAGGCTCTCTAGATGAGAAATATAGCTAGAACATTTATTTAAATACCAGAAAACTGAGTCCCCAAACCAGAAGGTCAAAGCCAACACAGTAGTTATGAAGTTGGCACATGTAGTTAAAGTGGCAAACACCCACATTCTAAAGCCTTCAAAACAGGACAGACTACCTCAGGCAAAGATCCTCCTCTCCTCACTCACACAACTGCTCAGCATCCAGGCAGCTTACTCCCAGCAGCTCTGGCCCCCCACAGTTCCTGTTCCTGGCAGTCCTCAGCAGGAGTCCTTAGCAGAGATTCTGGCTGGCTCAAAAAAAAAAAAAGGAGTTCGTACTGCAACCACCGCCGCAGCCGCTGCCACTGCTTCCAGTCACCACCACAGGGATGCTAGCTTGGTTCTAGCTTTCTCTTGCTCCACTCCTTCTTGCTATGTCAGCCAAGTTCAAAGGGCATGAAAGATGTTCAAATCCCAGTATCACTACAATTATCAATAACTCAAAAACTTCTTTGGAGAGAAAATTCTGTGTTGCACTCTGGTCATCATTAACTCTGAAGTCCTAAGAAACTGGTTCAATTTTAAGAAGTTTCATTCTTGCCAAACACCTCTTCTTGGGTTTTTGTCTATTTGTATCTACTGGAAGTAAGGGAGATGTGTGTCCTGCATTCACAGAGAACTTATTAGCATAAAATGTGCTGTGATACACACACAGCCAAGTCACCCTGTGCTCTTTGGTTCTTTTCAACTCATAACTGAGGGATTTGGGATACAAGCCCTTCCCCCAGACCTTGGGAAGCACATCTGAGTTTAATAGCCTAGAAGACATCTGAAGCTACAATATTCATGACACTCAATCTCCAGCACCATTATTTCTTGTGAACCCCTTTCTCATTTGACAGAGAAATGATAAAATATTAAAAAGCTGTGGAAGAGTGAGATCAAAGGGCTTTTCCCACATTCAAAGAGTTTGGAAGTTAAAAGGTGATGCCTTAATATAGCCTTAAGGGTCTAAGCCTCCCAGGGTAAAATGGGACATCATAGAAAATATGTGGCTAAATGAATGTGAGCAAATTTTGCCTAGAGTTCTTGGATTCCATTTCCTTTGCTGTTGGTTAGACTTCAGAACATGATTTGATAGAATATGAGAAATAGAAAGATATTCTGGGTCTGAAGATGTAGAGTATGGTGGTCAACCCTTGAACTGTAATAAAAAAGAATGAAGAACATAAACAATTATCTCTAAGGATCCACTCATAGAGGAAGGCAACACTCAGGTAAACATGTGCCACAGATCAAATGAGGACGGAAGGAAGCACTAAAATCAGAAGGAAGCAGAAAACATTCCAGTCCAGGGATGCGAGGGGACGGAATGAGAGTATATAGCAAATATACTCTTATTGAAATCAAAAAGAATTCTAGACCACAATCATTTTCTTCCCCATTTCCTAAGAGCACTCTGAAGAAAGTATCCATTTTAAACCTGCCTTCCACCTTTTCCTCCCCTTCTTCTCAGATGAGTGAACAAGATGACTTGCAGGGAGTGAAAAGGGAGAGATAACTATGATTTAATCAAAATACATAATTGTTGGATCATGTTACTAAAACAGTTTTGTTGTTTGCTTCTGCCCTGTGTGATCTAACTGTAAGTAGGAGGTATAACAGATAGATCACCCAGTCGGGAAACAAGAAAAACTGAGCTCAAGTATGACTTCCAACACTATCTCTGTGACCACGGGCAAGTCACTTCATCCAGTTTGCCTCAATTTCTCATCAGTAAAATGAGCCGGAGAAGGAAATGGCAAACCACTCCAGTATCTTTGCCAAGAAAACCCCAAATGGGGTCATGAAGAGTCAGGCACAACTGAAAAATTACTCAACAACAACAAATCCATCCCTTCAAAACCAAAGCAGATTCCCACTCCTCTAGAAAGCTGTCTCTAACCTCCCCCAATTGTTGATGACAGGATTCACCCAGTCCATTGTTCTGTCATTCTCTAATGCATACAATGTATCATACAGTATGTCTCAATTTTTGTTGTTTTCCTTATCCCCATTTTTTAGATGGACATTTCCTTGAAGAAAAGAACATCAAAACTTTGTACCCACTACCATCCCCTGCATCTCAAATGTTGCCTAACATTTCCTTCCTCCAGAAAAGTTGTGGAATAAATGTTTATGCTGGCCATGGTGCTGAGAGCATGTGTTTCCCTGGAGAGTCCAAGATGTACTATAAAAAAGCAACCACACACCAGTGACAGCATCTCTGAGCTGTTGAATGAAGTCAGGAATAGAAACTTTAGGCACCTGGGAGAGATTCCTCAGAGAACCAGGGAGGACCAATTTTGAGTCAGACCATCTCTACTAAATTGAACTCTAGTTGATTCCAAGAGCTCAGTCCTCAAGAGTTAAGGCAAGATTCCCTCCCCCATGCTTAAAAAGCCAAAACCCATAAGACAGTCATAAGGGTAAAGCGTGGATATCAATGACTACTCCTTGGTGTAAGGACAATCCTATACCTTCTCACAGTAAGTAACTACTAGAACGCTGAGCACTTGAAAGATATTTTCTTTCAATGTTCTGCATATGTCTCTCTGTCTGTCCTTCTCAGTCCTTAATTTCTCCAGTTTTCTCACCTCCCCCTAAACTTCATCATTATCCCCTTACCTCTAAGCTTCTTCACCCTTAGGAAGAAAAGGGTCATTGGAAAATGAATGCTATTCATGACTCTTTCGACAGAGAAGGGTAGCAAGATTCTTAGTCAGAGAGATATTGCTGGTAGTAACTCAAAGTTTCTAGAGTGTAGATTTCTTAACCAAGGGGCCAAAGACCCACAAAATATATTTTGGGGATCTGGGAACTTGGACTTGAAAAAATATATCTTTGTTTTCATTAACTTCTAACTGAAATTTACCATTTCCTTATACTTTGATTTTTACAAATAAATTCTAAGAAGGTATCCATAGGCTTTACAAGGATGTCAGTAAGAGGTATGAAACAAAAAAAAAAGATTAAGAACCTCTGTTCTAGAATCATAGATAAATATAGACACTTAAGGAGCCCAGAGCCATAAAATGTCTAGAAAAATCAGAGGCAACAGCCCCTATATTCTAGCAAATGAAGCTCTAAACCTTCCAGAAGCAGAAATTACCACGCTGTTTTGGTTCTGGGAACATCCTGCAGGTTGTTATTCTTCCCAAATTAAGTAGATTCTTCCTTGTATTTAGCTATCATCTCTCCACATTCAATTAAAGTCCTCATATATCTATAATCACCAGTTATGTGGAAGGCATTATATTTTGAACTTGTTGTAAAGAAATGAAACAAGACTTAGAACCTGTTTTCAAAGAACTTGCAGTCCAATAGGAGTAAAGACAGGAATCTGAATAGCTTCTTGAGAAGAGCAATGAGGGCAAAGAGGTGCCCCTACTGCTAGGAAAAAAAAAATTTGAAGAGAGAGAAATCGTCATCCCCAGTATGGGATAAGGCAGTAGATCATGTTCAGGAAATGTTCCTGGAGTGAGTGGTACCTGAATAGATTTAATGCAGGGAAAGTCTGTCAGCACTGCTGAGAAAAATGACCTTCATAGTTTGGGAAACAATTACAAACCACCCTTCAGCCTTCTCCTTGTTGATGCTCTAAACTTTCCTACAAAGATTTTCTTCTTCCCTCATTTAGACTCCTTCCAGTGTCCAGAGAAGAAGTAAATGTCATACACAGACATGAACAACTGAAACTTTGGGGGAAAGAAAGCATGTCCTTCCACCTCCAGTACTGGCACCATATCTGATGTTCCAGCCATAGACTTCTTTTGCATTCTATTCCCTCTCAGATAGATATGAAGAAGACATCTTGAGCTATGATTCCTGTCCCCAGTGCCTTGAACAGCTCCCACCTCAAGATCTCTGAATTCATACTAATGGGGTTCCCAGGAATCCACAGATGGCAGCACTGGCTCTCTCTCCCCCTGGCACTACTCTATCTCTTAGCCCTCAGTGCCAATATCCTCATCCTGATGACTATATGGCAAGATTTGACTTTGCACAAACCCATGTACAAGTTCCTGGGCATTCTTTCTATAGTGGATGTAGGCCTAGCCACCACCATCATGCCCAAGATCCTAGCCATCTTCTGGTTCAATGCCAAGACCATCAGCCTGCCTGAGTGTTTTACTCAGATATATGCTATTCACTGGTTTCTTGGCATGGAGTCAGGCATTTTCCTCTGCATGGCTTTTGACAGGTATATGGCCATTTGTCACCCTCTTTACTATCCTTCCCTTGTCACAGATACCTTCATCTTCAAAGCTGCAATGTCTATTACAATCAGAAATAGCCTCTTAGTCTTGCCAGTGCCTGTGCTGGCTGCCATGAGACGTTATTGCTCTGGAAATGAGATTGAACATTGCTTATGTTCTAACTTAGGAGTCATCAGCCTGGCCTGTGATGACATCAAAGTCAACAGATTTTACCAGCTGGCCCTGGCTTGGGTCACGTTAGGAAGTGATATGGCCCTGGTTTTTTCATCCTATGCCCTGATCTTACGCTCAGTGCTGAAGCTGAATTCCACTGAGGCCATTTCAAAAGCTCTCAGTACATGTAGCTCCCACCTCATCCTCATCCTCTTCTTCTACACAGCTGTAATTGTGCTGTCTGTCACACACTTGGTGGGGAAGAAGTTTCCTCTAATCCCTGTGCTCCTCAATGTACTGCATAATGTCATCCCTCCAGCCCTCAACCCGATGGTATATGCTTTCAGAACCCAGGAGCTCAGGCTGGGCTTCCAGAAGGTACTGGGAAAAGATAGTAATATGTCCAGAAAGTAGCTCCTATTGATGATGCGCCTCAGTTGAGGCCTGGGGCAGGGGGACTTCAATTGCCCAGATCACAGTCCTTGGTTTTAAATGGTAAATGATTCTTTACAAGGCACATAAGGGGATGCATTGGTAATCACGGTGGGCATGATGGATGAGGGTTACGTGATTTGGTCCTCTTTTGTTCCAGTCCTGCCACTTAGTCATCTAGTGACTGGAGATAATTGACAGGCCAAGCAATGCAAATGGTCCACATTAGGATGCTGTTTATGAAAACAATTAGGATCCCTGTTTTATTATTCTTTAATGTCTTTGTCAAAGCACAATCTCAAATATTTGCAACACAGAGCTCAACCTGTGTTCTCAACTCCAAGCAGCTGTGCAGCTTTATAGAATTTTATAATTAATTAATAGATTAATTGTCAGACATGGATATAAAGACAAAAATAAGAATCCCCATCCTCAAGGAGTTTATGTTGCATAGGAAGGAGCAACATAGTTTTTCTTTAGTGTATACGTAAGATTAGATGGCTACTGACCTACTTTCCAACTCTTCAATTCTGTGATTCTGTGTACACATATAAGTATATATAAAACAAATGTTAAATAAATAGCAGGTAAATTCCAGGTAGTTGCAGAATAGGAGGTACCAACAGCACAGGGGATCAGAAAATACATCTGTAGAGGGTAGGGTTTGCACTGAACTTTGGAGCAGGGGAGGAAAAATGACGATGTGGAACCTCAGGAAGGGGGCCAAGCTGTGCAAAAGCACAGAGATGGGAAAGGGGATATGTTACATGGGGAGACAGCAAGCAAGTTAGTGTGACTGGATTGCAGAGCGTTCTAGAAGAAGTCTCAAAATGTAGGCAGGGGACAGACTCAGAGGGGTTTTAAATGCCGAACAGGGGAGTTGGACCACTCACCGAAAAGATTTTCTGTGCAAATCCCTTAGTCAGGCAACAACCATTTATTAATGCTCTTCTATGTCAGGTACTACACTGAGTGCTGGGGGCACAATGAAAGCAAAGAGCAGCCCCTGCTGTTAAAGAGGTCACAGTCTAATGGCTTAAACAACAATTAAACAGCTATTTGCAAATTGAATAAGAATTGACAAAAATTAATAAAGAAAGAGAATTAGGATGAAGGAGGACTGGGGAAGGCTTTTTGGAGAAGGCAATATTTGAGCAGGAACATGACAGACACCAGGGAAGGCAAGCAGGGTCATAATAACTTTGGAAAATTGGTTGGTATAGTGAGGAAAGCGGAGAACCTGAAGTCAGAAACCTTAGCTTTGAATACCACCTCGGATATTTACTATGTGGAAGAAGATGAGCAAGTCACTGAATTTCTCGAAGTCTTGTGATTCCTGGACTACCTTCTTCACAGGGTGGCTGCGTGGAAAGTGTTTTGTAAACGTGAAAAGACATATATAAATGTAACTTGATATTATTAAGGAGAACTGATGTAATGGATTCCCTTGAGATTGCTCATTTTCCATGACAAAAATTGCTGCTATTTGTGATGAATCATCTAATAAAACAAATGTTTTCTGGTCTGGCTCAGATAACAGTCATTTCCTTTGATGAAATGAAATGATCCAATCATATGTCAGCCTCAAAGCACTTCTCTGATCTTAGACACTTGATCCATGGTATTTGTCCCCAATGCTTAGTGCCTCCAAGATTCAAATTCAGTAGGAGGAGTTGAAAGTTAGAAAGGAAGAAACACAATACCTTAGAATCCTTGAAAGGTGAGTCAATTCCCTGCCTAGCTGAGGAGTGAAAGGCTTCATAATGAGAAGGTGGTGATACGAGTATCTTAGGAAGCAGAGAAAACAAGATTTGCCAGATTAATGAAAAAGAGATTCACAATGAGAAAACCTCTGTGAAAATCTGTCAAAAGCACATCTAACACCTGAAATAGAACCATTCTGTGGTTTTTTTGAACCTACATCAACCACTTTGCTCAACTTTCCAGTCCTACAGAGGGAACTCATAGATTATCAATAACCCAAATACTTCTTTGGAGGGAAATCTGTGTTGCACTCCAGTAATCATTAACTCTGAATTCCTGAGAATTTCATTCAGTGTTAGGTGTCTTCATTTTTGCCAGGCATCACTTCTTGGTTTTTGACTATTTGTGTCTGCTGGAAGTAAGGGAGGTGGGTGTCTTCTATTCATAGAGAAGGTATAAGCATAAATTTTGCTGTGATACTCACACAGCCAAGTCAGCTTGTGTCTATGTGGTTCTTTCCATTGGAAATTTGGGATGTAAGCACTTCACCCAGATTTTGGGAAGCAGGTCTGAGTTTAATAACCTTGAAGACACCTGACGCTGCATTACTCCTGACACTCAACCTCCAGGAACATTATTTCTTGCCAACCACCTTTTCATTTGAAAGAAAAATGACAAAATATTAGAAACCTGCAGAGGAGTAAGATCAAAGGGCATTGCCTACATTCAAAGAGTCTGGAAATTTAAAGGTGGTACCTTCTTATTCCATTAATGGTCCAAGACGTCCCAGGTTAAAAAGGGACGTCAGAGAAAGTATGTGGCTAAATGTATGTGAGCAAATTGCCCAAATGTTCTTGGGATTCTATTTCCTTTGCTGTTGGAGAGACTTCAGAATTTGATTTGATAGACTAGGACAAAGAGAAAGGCATTTTGGGTCTCAAGTTGTGGAGTAGGGTGGTCTACCTCTGAATTGTAATAGAAAAGGAAAGAAGAACATAAACAAATATCTCTAATGCTCCATTCATAGACGAAGGCAGAGCTCAGGTGGATATGTGCTACAGATCAAATAAGGACAGAAAGGAAGCACCTATATAAGAAGGAAACAGAAAACAGCACATACCAGTGATGCAAAGGGGACCAAAAGACAGGTATCTAGCAGTTGCTCTTAATAAAAACAAAGAAGCATTCTAGTCCACAGTCTTTTTTTTTCCCCATTTCCTGAGAGCACTCCAAAGAAAGTCTCCATTTTAAACCTACTTTCCTCCTTTTCCTTCCATTAATCTCAGATGAGTGAACAAGACGACTTAGGGGGAGTGAAAAGGGAGACATAACTACAATGAAGTGAAATTAAAACATTATTGCACCCTGCTACTAAAACACAGTTTTGATTGCTTGTGTTTTGTGTGCTCTAATTGTAGGTAGGTGGTGTAACAGATAGAGCACCCATTCAGGAGCCAGGAAAAACTGAGTTCAAATATGGCCTCAGACACTAAGAATCTGGGTGACACTGGGCAAGTCACTTCACCTGGTTTGCCTCAATTCCTTTACAGTAAAAGGAGCTGGAGAAAGAAACAGCAAACCACTCCAGTATCTTTGACAAGAAAACTCCAAATGGGGTCATGAAGAGTCAGGCATGACTAAAAAAATTACTCAACAAACCAAATCATTTTCCCACTTTTCTAGAAAGCTATCTCTGACCTCCTCCATTTGTTGACAACAGGATTCACAGAGTGCATTGTTCTGTCATATATATAATGCATATAATATATCATACTATATGTTTCAACTTTTGTTGTTGTCCTTATCCCCATTTTAGATGGATATTTCCTTGAGGAAAAGGACATCAAAACTTTGTACCAACTACCATACCCTGCATCTTAAATGGTGCCCCATATTTCCTTCCTCCACAAAAGGTGTTTAGCAAATGTTTATGCTGGCCGTGGTGCTGAGAGCATGTGTTTCCCTGGAGAATGCAAGATGTACTATAAAAGAAGCAACCATCTCTGAGCTGCTGAATGAAATCAGAAATTGAAACTTTAGGCACCTGGGAGAGATTCCTCAGAGAATCAGGGAGGATCAACTTTGAATCACACCATCTCTACTAAATGGATCTCTAGTTGATACTAAAAGCTCAGTACTCAGCAGTTAAGGCAAGATTCCCTCCCCTATTATTATAAAGCTCAAACCCATCAGAGAGTCATAAGGGTAAAGTGTGGATATAAATGACTATCCCTTGGTGTAAGAATAATCATATAGCTTCTCACAGTAAGTAACTCCTAGAACGCTGAGGACTTGAAAGACATTTTCTTTCTATGTGCTGCATCTGTCTCTCTGCCTTTCCTTCTCAGTCCTTAACTCCTTCAGTTTTCTCACCTCCCCTTAAACTTCACCTTTATTCTCTTACCTTTAAGCCTCTTCACCCTTAGGAGGAAAAGGGTCATTGATAAAGGAATGGTATTCTTTCTTTCAACATAGTGAGAAGGGTAGCAAGCTTCTTAGTCAGGGAGATATTACTAGTAGTAACTCAAAGTTTCTAAAATGTGGATTTCTTAACCAAGGGACCAAAGACCCAAAAAATATATTTTGGGAATCTGGGGACTTGTACTTGAAAAAATATATCTTTGTTTTTAATAACTTCTAACTAAAATTTACTGTTTCCTTATCTTACGATTTTGAAAAATAAATTCTAAGAAGTTATCCACAGCTTTACCAGGATGGCAGTAAGGACTATGAAACAAACAAAAAAAAAAGATTAAGAACCTCTGTTCTAGGATCATAGATCAATATAGGTACTTAAGAAGCCCAGAGGCAAGAAATGTCTAGAAAAATCACAGGGAACAGCCGCTGTCTTCTAGCAAATGAAGCTCTAAACCTTCCAGAAGCAGAAACTATCACCTTCTTTTTGCTTCAAGAACATACTCCAGGTTTTATTCTTCCCACATTGAGTAGGTTCTTCCTTATACTTAGCCTTCATCTCTCCAGATTCAGATAAAATCCTCATATAACTATGAAGCCCCAGTTATGTGGAAGGCATTCTATTTTGTACTGATTATACAGAAATGAAGTAAGTCTAAGAAATTGTTTTCAAAGACCTTGCAATCCAAGAGGAGTAAAGACAAGTATCTGAATAGCTTCTAGAGACAAGTGATGAGGGCAAAGAGGTGCCCATAGTGCTAGAAAAAAAAATTTGAAGAAAGAAATTGTCATCCCCAGTATGGCATATGGCAGTAGATGATGTTCAGGAAAAGCTTCCTGGAGTGAGTGGTAACTGCATAGATTTAAAGGAGGGAAAGTCTGTCAGCACTGCTGAGAAAAATGACCTTCATAGTTTGGGAAACAATTACAAACCACCCTTCAGCCTTCTCCTTGTTGATGCTCTAAACTTTCCTACGAAGATTTTCTTATTCTCTCATTTAGACTCTCTCTGGTATCCAGAGAAGAAGTAAATGTCATACAAAGACATGAAAAACTGAATCTTTCGGGGGGAAAAAGCATGTCCTTCCACCTTCAGTACTGGCACCATATCTGATGTTCCAGCCATAGATTTCTTTTGCATTCTATTCCCTCTCAGATAGATATTAAGAAGACATCTTGATCTATGATTCCTATCCCCAGTGACCCAAACAGCTCCCACTTCAAGATCTCTGAGTTCATACTAATGGGATTCCCAGAAATCAACACATGGCATCACTGGCTCTCTCTCCCCCTGGCACTACTCTATCTCTTAGCCCCCAGTGCCAATATCCTCATCCTGATGACTATATGGCAGGATATGACTTTGTACAAACCCATGTACAAGTTCCTGGGCATTCTTTCTATAGTGGATGTAGGCCTAGCCACCACCATCATGCCCAAGATCCTGGCCATCTTCTGGTTCAATGCCAAGACCATCAGCCTGCCTGAGTGTTTTACTCAGATATATGCTATTCACTGGTTTGTGGGCAGGGAATCAGGCATTTTCCTCTGCATGGCTTTTGACAGGTATATGGCCATTTGTCACCCTCTTTACTATCCTTCTCTTGTCACAGATACCTTCATCTTCAAAGCTGCATTGTCCATGATGATGAGAAGTAGCATCTTGGCCGTGCCAGTGCCTGTGCTGGCTGCCTTGTGACATTATTGCTCTGGAAATGTGATTGAACATTGCTTATGTTCTAACTTGGAGGTAATCCACTTGGCCTGTGATGACATCACAGTCAACAGATTTTACCAGTTGGTCCTGGCTTGGATCACGTTAGGAAGTGATATGGCCCTGGTCTTCTCTTCCTATGCCCTGATCTTGTGCTCAGTGCTGAAGCTAAATTCCATTGAGGTCATTTCAAAAGCCTTGAGCACATGTAGCTCCCACCTCATTCTTATCCTCTTCTTCTACACAGCTGTCATTGTGCTATCACACACTTGACAGGGAGGAAGTTTCCTCTAATCCCTGTGCTCCTCAATGTATTGCATAATGTCATCCCTCCAGCCCTCAACCCGATGGTATATGCTTTCAGAACCCAGGAGCTCAGGCTAGGCTTGCAGAAGGTACTTGGACAAGGTGGTAATATGTCCAGAAAGTAGCTCCTATTCATGATGCTCCTTAGTTGAGGCTTGGGGCAGGGGGATATCAGTTGCCCAGATCAGTATCCTTGGTTTTAAATGGTAAATGATTATTTACAAAGCATATGAGGGGATAGAGTGGTAATCACAGTGGTTATTATGGATGAGAGTTACATGATTTATTCCTCTTTTGTCCTAGTCCTGCCACTTAGTCATCTAGTCACTGGAGAAGATTGACAGGCCTAGCAATGCAAATGGTCCCCCTTAGGGATGCTATTTATGAAAATAATCAGGAGCCCTGTTTTATTATTCTTAACTGTCTTTGTCAAAGCACGATCTCAAATATTTGCAACACAGAACTCAACATGGATTCTCCACTCCAACCAGCAGGGCAGCTTTATAGAATTTTATAATTGATTAATAGATTAATACTCAAACATTCATATAAAGAAAAAAATAAAAGAGTCCCCATCCTCAATGGGTTTATATTGCATAAGAAGAAGCAACATAGTTTATCTTTAATGTATAAGCAAGATTAGATGGCTATTGACCTACTTTCCAACTCTTCAATTCTGTGATTCTATGTATATGAATAAGTATATATAGAACATAATGTTAAATAAATAGGAGGTAAATTCCAGGGAGTTGCAGAATAGGAGGCACCAGCAGCACAGGGGATCAGAAAATACTTCTGTAGAGGGTAGGGTTTGCACTGAACTTTGGAGCAGGGGAGGAAAAATGATGATGTGCATGGTCAGGGAGGGGGCCAAGCTGTGCAAAAGCACTGGATTACAGAGTGTTCTAGAAGAAGTCTCAAAATGTAGGCTGGGGACAGACTCAGAGGCATTTTAAATGCGAAAGAGGAGATGGACCACTCACTGAAAAGACTTTCTGCGCAAACCCCTTAGACAACAAGCATTTATTAATGCTCTTCTATATGTCACGTACTGCACTGAGTGTTGGGGGCACAATGAAATCAAAAAGCAGCCCCTGCTGTCAAAGAGGTCACAGTCTAATTGGGGAGAGAACAAGAAAACAGCTATTTACAAATAGGATAAGAATTGACAAAAATTAATAAAGAAAGAGCATCGGGATGAAGGGAGATTGGGGAAGGCTTTTTGGAGAAGGCAATATTTGAGCTGGAACTTGAGAGAAACCAGGGAGGGCAAGCAGGGTCACAATAACATTGGGAAATTGTTTGGTATAGTGGGGAAAGCAGCAGACCTGAAATCAGAAACCTTAGCTTTGAATTCCACCTCAGATATTTACTATGTGGAAAACAATGAGCAAGTCACTAAATTTCTCAAAGTCTTGTGATTCCTGGACTACCTTCTTCACAGGGAGGCTGTGTGAAAGTGTTATGTAAACCCAAAAAGTCATATAAAAATTGACATTATTAAGGAGAATTGATCTAACGGATTCCCTGGAGATTGCCCATTATCCACGACAAAAAATTTGTTGCTATTTGTGAAGAATCATCTAATAAAACAAATGCTTTCTGTTCTGGCTCAGATAACAGTCATTTCCTTTGATGAAATGAAATGATCCAATCACATGTCAGCCTCAAAGCACTTCTCTGATCTTAGACACTTGATCCATGATATTTGTCCCCAATGCTTGGTGCCTCCAAGATTCAAATTCAGTTGGAGGAATTGAAGGGTAGAAATGAAGACAGACAATGCTTTGGAATCCTTAAAGGTGAGTCAATTCCCTGCCTAGCTGAGGAATGAAAGGCTTCATAATGGGAAGGTGATGATGTGGGTGTCTCAGAAAGCAGAGAAAACAAGATTTGCCAGATTAATGAAAAAGAGATTCACAATGAGAAAACCTCTGTGAAAATCTGTCAAAAGCACATCTAACACCAGAAATAGAACCATTCTGTGGTTTTTTTAAATCTACACCAACCACTTTGCTCAACTTTCCAGCCCTACAGAGGGAACTCGTAGATTATCAATAACCCAAACAATTCTTTGGAGAGAAATCTGTGTTGCACTCCGGTAATCATTAACTCTGAAGTCCTGAGAATTTCATTCAATTTTATGTGACTTCATTTTTGCCAAGCATCACTTCTTGGTTTTTGACTATTTGTGTCTATTGGAAGTAAGGGAGATGGGTGTTCTCTATTCATATAGAGGGTATTACCATAAATTGTGCTGTGATACACACAGAGCCATGTCAGCTTGAGTGATGTGGTTATTTCAAACTCATAACTGAGGGATTTGGTACACAAGCCCTTCACCCAGACCTTGGGAAGAAGTTCTGACTTAAAGAGCCTTGAAGACCCCTGAAGCTGCATTATTCCTGACACTCAACCTCCAGCACCACCATTTCTTGCCAATCCTCTTCTCATTTGAAAGAGAAATTGTAAAATATTAGAAACCTGTGAAGGAGTGAGATCAAAGGGCATTTCCTATATTCAAAGAGCCTGGATATTAAAAAAGCAGTACCTTCATATACCATTAAGGGTCCAAGACCTCCCAGGTTAAAAAGGGACATCAGAGAAACTATGTGGCTAAATGCATGTGAGCAAATTGGCCTCGTGTTCTTGGGGTTCTATTTCCTTTGTTGTTGGAGAGACTTCAGAACATGATTTGATAGAACAGGAAAAAGAAAAAGGCATTCTGGGTCTCAAGTTGTCGAGTATGGCAGTCTACCCCTGAATTGTAATAGAAAAGGAATGAAGAACATAAACAAATATCTCTAAGTCTCCATTCATAGACGAAGGCAGAGCTCAGGTGGACATGTGCTACAGATCAAATAAGGACAGAAAGGAAGCACCCGTATCAGAAGGAAAAAGAAAACAGCCCATGGCAGAGATGTAAAGGGGACCAAATGATGGATATCTAACAGTAGCTCTTTGTAAAACAAAGAAGCGTTGTAGTCCACAGTCTTTTTTTTTCCCCATTTCCTGAGAGCGCTCCAAAGAAAGTCTCCATTTTAAACCTGCCTTCCCCTTTTCCTTCCCTTCCTCTCAGACGAGTGAACAAGATGACTTAGGGGGAGTGAAAAGGGAGCGATAACTACAATCAAGTCGAATTATAACATTATTGCATCCTGCTACTAAAATATTGTTTTATTTGCTTGTGTCCTGTGTAATCTAATTGTAGGTAGCTGGTGTAACAGACAGAGCATCCAGCCATAAGCCAGGAAAAACTGAGTTCGAATATGGCCTCAGACACTAACAATCTGAGTGACACTGGGCTAGTCACTTCACCCGGTTTGCTTCAATTCCTCTTGAGCTGGGGAAAGAAACGGCAAACCACTCCAGTATCATTGCCAGGAAAACCCCAAATGAGGTCATGAAGAGTCAGGCATGACTGAAAAGTTACTCAACAACAGAAAATCCATCCTTTCAAAACCATATCAGTTTCCCACCCTTCTAAAAGCTGTCTCTGACCTCCCCCATTCGTTGATGACAGGATTCACAGAGTGCGTTGTTCTGTCATATATTTAATGCATATAATATATCATACTATATGTTTCAACTTTTGTTGTTGTCCTTATCCCCATTTAAGATAGACATTTCCTTGAGGAAAAGGACATGAAAACTTTGTACCAACTACCATCCCCTGCACCTCAAATGGTGCCTCACATTTCCTTCCTCCAGAAAAGGTGTGGAATAAATATTTATGCTGGCTACAGTGCTGAGAGCATGTGTTTCCCTGGAGAGTCCAAGATGTACTATAAAAGAAGCAACCCGAAACCAGTGACAGCATTTCTGAGCTGTTGAATGAAGTCAAAAATTGAAACTTTAGGCACCTGGGAGAGATTGCTCAGAGAATCAGGGAGGATCAATTTTGAGTCAGACCATCTCTACTAAATTGAACTCTAGTTGATTCCAAGAGCTCAGTCGTCAGGAGGTAAGGAAAGATTCCCTCCACAATGCTTAAAAAGCCAAAACCCATAAGACAGTCGTAAGGATAAAGTGTGGATATCAATGACTATTCCTTGGTGTAAGGACAATCCTACACATTCTCACAGTAAGTAACTCCAAGCACGCTGAGCACTTGAAAGATATTTTCTTTAAATGTTCTGCATCTGTCTCTCTGCCTTTCCTTCTCAGTCCTTAATTCCTTCAGTTTTCTCACCTCCCCTTAAACTTCACCTTTATTCTCTTACCTCTAAGCCTCTTCACCCTTAGGAAGAAAAGGGTCATTGGAAAAGGAATGGGATTCCTCTCTTTCAACATAGTGAGAAGGGTAGCAATATTCTTAGTCAGAGAGATATTACTGGTAGTAACTCAAAGTTTCTAAAATGTGGATTTCTCAACCAAGGGACCAAAGACCTACAAAATATATTTTGGGGATCTGGGAACTTGGATTTGAAAAAATACATCTTTGTTTTCATTAACTTCTAACTAAAATTTACTATTTCCTTATATTATGATTTTTAAAAATAAATTCCAAGAAGGAATCCACAGGCTTACCAGAATGCAAGTAAGGGCTATGAAACAAAACAAAACAAAACAAAAACAAAAAAAAATATTAAGAACCTCTGTTCTAGAATCATAGATCAATATATGCACTTAAGAAGACCAGAGCCATGAAATGTCTAGAAAAATCGCTAAGAATAGCCCGTGTCTTCTAGCAAATGAAGCTCTAAAGCTTCCAGAAGCAGAAACTACCACCCTTTTTTTGCTTCAAGAACATACTCCAGGCTTTTCTTCTGCCCACATTAAGTAGGTTCTTCCTTGTATTTAGCCTTCATCTCTCCAGATTCTGGTAAAGTCCTCATACAACTATGAAGTCCCAGTTATGTGGAAGGCATTCTGTTTTGTACTGATTATACAGAAATGAAGTAAGTCTAAGAACTTGTTTTCAAAGACCTTGCAATCCAAGAGGAATAATGACAAGTATTTGAATAGCTTCTTGAGACAAGTGGTGAGGGCAAAGAGGTGCTCATAATGCTAGAAAAAATTTGAAGAGAGAAAAATTGTCATCCCCAGTGTGGGATAAGGCAGTAGATAGTGTTCAGGAAAAGCTATGGTAACTGCATAGATTTTCAGTGGAGGGAAAGTCTGTCAGCACAGCTCAGAAAAATTATCTTCATAGTTTGGGAAACAATAAAAAACAGCCCTTCAGCCTTCTCCTTGTTGATGCTCTAAACTTTCCTACAAAAATTTTCTCCTTCCCTCATTTAGACTCCCGCCAGTGTCCAGAGAAGAAGTAAATGTCATACACAGACATGAACAACTGAATCTTTGGGGGGAAAAAAGCGGTACCTTCACCTCCAGTCCTAGCACCATATTTGATGTTCCAGTCGCAGATTTTTTTTTGCATGCCCTTTAGTCTCAGATGGATATTAAGAAGACATTTTGAGCTATGATTCCTGTCCCTAGTACCCTGAACAGCTCCCACCTCAAGATCTCCAAGTTCATACTAATGGGGTTCCCAGGAATCCACAGATGGTAGCAGTGGCTCTCCCTCCCCCTAGTACTACTCTATCACTTAGCCCTCAGTGCCAATCTCCTCATCCTGATTACTATATGGCAGGGTACAACTTTGCACAAACCCATGTACGAGTTCCTGGGCATTCTTTTTTTTTTATTTATTTACTCATTTACTTTTAATTTACAAGATTCAGTTCCACAATCACTTGAGTTTCAGATTTTCTCCCCTCCCTTCCCCCCCCCCCCATGGTGGCGTGCAGTCATGTAAAGGATCTGCAAATACTTTCACATTGTACAATAGTTTGGTCAAATAGAAGGGTTGTAACCAATGAGTGAGCACTGGGAAAAGAAAAAGAAAAAAAAAAAAGCAAAACCACACATGAAAGAGAACGATAACGAGTTTTGCTTCAGTCTCCATTTAAACTATAGTCTTTCTAGATCTTTCTCTGAGTTTAGGTATCTCCTTCCATC
>CM053582.1:128904699-128914894 GCA_028627135.1 Pseudochirops cupreus | reverse complement strand
TTTGCATTCTATTCCCTCTCAGATAGATATGAAGAAGACATCTTGAGCTATGATTCCTGTCCCCAGTGCCTTGAACAGCTCCCACCTCAAGATCTCTGAATTCATACTAATGGGGTTCCCAGGAATCCACAGATGGCAGCACTGGCTCTCTCTCCCCCTGGCACTACTCTATCTCTTAGCCCTCAGTGCCAATATCCTCCTCCTGATGACTATATGGCAAGATATGACTTTGCACAAACCCATGTACAAGTTCCTGGGCATTCTTTCTATAGTGGATGTAGGCCTAGCCACCACCATCATGCCCAAGATCCTGGCCATCTTCTGGTTCAATGCCAAGACCATCAGCCTGCCTGAGTGTTTTACTCAGATATATGCTATTCACTGGTTTCTGGGCATGGAATCAGGCATTTTCCTCTGCATGGCTTTTGACAGGTATATGGCCATTTGTCACCCTCTTTACTATCCTGCTCTTATGACAGATACCTTCATCTTCAAAGCTGCATTGTCTATTACGATCAGAAATAGCCTCTTAGTCTTGCCAGTGCCTGTGCTGGCTGCCATGCGAAATTATTGCTCTAGAAATGAGATTGAACGCTGCTCATGTTCTAACTTAGGGGTCATCAGCCTGGCCTGTGATGACATCACAGTCAACAGATTTTACCAGCTGGCCCTGGCTTGGGTCACGTTAGGAAGTGATATGGCCCTGGTCTTTTTGTCCTATTTCCTGATCTTACGCTCAGTGCTGAAGCTGAATTCCACTGAAGCCATTTCAAAAGCCCTCAGTACATGTAGCTCCCACCTCATCCTCATCCTCTTCTTCTACACAGCTATAATTGTGCTGTCTGTCACACACTTGGCAGGGAAGAAGTTTCCCCTAATCCCTGTGCTCCTCAATGTACTGCATAATGTCATCCCTCCAGCCCTCAACCCGATGGTATATGCTTTCAGAACCCAGGAGCTCAAGCTGGGCTTCCAGAAGGTACTGGGACAGGGTGGCAATATGTCCAGAAAGTAGCTCCTATTCATGATGCTCCTGAGCTGAGGCCTGGGGCATGGGGAGTTCATTTGCCCAGATCAGGGTTCTAGGTTTTCAATGGTAAATGATTCATTTCAGCACACGTAAAGAGATACGGTGGTAATCATGGTGGATATAATAGATGAGGGTTACATGATTTGTTCCTCCTTTTTTCCACTCCTACCAGTTGCTTAGCTAGTGACTGGAGATGATTTACAGGCCTAGCAATGTAAATGGTACCCTTAGGGATGCTCTTTAGGAAAGGAATCAGGAGCTCTATTTTATGATTGCTAATTGTCTTTGTCAAAGCAGGACCTCAAGTATGTGCAAAGGACAGCTTAACCTGGGTTCTCCACCCCAAGGAACTGGGAAGTTTAATGAAATTTTATCATTAATTAATGCGTTAATCAGCAAACATTCATTAAGTGCCTGCTATGTGCAAGGCTCTATGTTAAATACTAGAAATATAAAGACAAAAAATGATAGAGTCCCTCCACTCAAGGGGCTTATATTCTATAGGAAGAAGCAACATATTTTTTTAGTGCACAAGCAAGATTAGATGGCTATCGACATACTTTCCAACTCTTCAATTCTGTGATTCTATGTGCACAAAGAAGTATATATAAAACATATGTTAAAGAAATAGCAGCTAAATTCCAGGTAGTTGCATAATGGGAGGCACTAGCAGCAGAGGGGATCAGAAAATACTTCTGTAGAGGGCAGGATTTGCACTGAACTTTGGAGCAGGGGAGCAAAAAATAATGATGTGCATCCTTAGGAAGGGGGCCAAGCTGTGCAAAAGCACAGAGATGGGAAAAGGGGATATCTTATGTGGGGAGACAGCAAGCAAGCTAGTTTGACTGGATTACAGAGTGTTCTGGAAGAAGTCTCAAAATGTATGCTGGGAACAGACTCAGAGGGGTTTTAAATGCCAAACAGAGGAGTTGGACCACTCACCGAAAAGATTTTCTGTGCAAACCTCTTAGTCAGAAAACAAACATTTATTAATGCTATTCTATATGTCAGGTACTGCACTGAGTGCTGGGGGTGCAATGAAAGCAAAGAGCAGCCCCTGCTGTCAAAGAGGTCACAGTCTAATTGGGGAGTCAACAAGAAAACAGCTATTTACAAGTAGAGGAAGAATTTACAAAAATTAATGAAGGGACAGCATTAGGATGAAGGGGAAGTTGGGGAAGGCTTTTGGAAGAAGGCAATATTTGAGCTGGAACTTGAGAGAAACCAGGGAGGGCAAGAAGGATCATAACACCTTTGGGAATTCCTTGGTATAGTGGGGAAAGCAGCAAATCTGAAGTCAGGAGACTTAGGTTTAAACACCACCTCTGATATTTACTATGTGGAAGAAGATGAGCAAGTCATCGAATTTCTCCAAGTCTTATGATTCCTGGACTACCTTCTTCACAGGGAGGCTGTGCAGAAAGTGTTTTGTAAACCCGTAAAGTCATGTATAAATGTAACTTGGCATTATTAAGGAGAATTGATTTAATAGATTCCCTTGAGATCATCCTTTTTCCACAACAAAAATTGCTGCTATTTGTTATAAATAATCGAATAAAACAAATGTTTTCTGGTCTGGCTCAAATAACAGTCATTGCCTATGATGAAATGAAATGATCCAGTCATATGTCATCCACAAAGCACTTCTATGATCTTAGATCCTTGATCTCTGGCATATGTCCCCAATGCTTGGTGCCTCCATGATTCAAATTCAGTTGGAGGAATTGAAGGGTAGAAAGGAAGAAAAACAATACCTTGGGACCCCTGAAAGGTGAGTCAATTCCCTACCTAGCTGAGGAGTGAAAGGTTTCATAATAAGGTGGTGATGTGGGTAACTTAGGAAGCAGATAAAACAAGATTTGCCAGATTAATGAAAAAGAGATTCACGATGAGAAAACCTCTGTGAAAATCTGTCAAAAACACATCTAACACCAGAAATAGAACCATTCTGTGGTTTTTTGAACCTACACCAACCACTTGGCTCAACTTTCCAGTCCACCTGCAGAGGGAACTCATACATTATCAATAACCCAAACAATTCTTTGGAGAGAAATCTGTGTTGTACCCTGGTAATCATTAACTCTGAAGTCCTGAGAATTTGGTTCAATTTTATGCAGCTTCATTTTTGCCAAGCACCTTTTCTTGTTTTTTGGCTATTTGTGTCTATTGGAAGTAAGAGAGATGTGTGTCCTACATTCATAGAGATGCTATTAGCATAAAATGTGCTGTGATACATACGTAGCCAAGTAAGCTAGTATCTGTTTGGTTCTTTTCAATTCATAACTGAATGATTTAGCATTCAAGTCTTTCACCCAGACCTTGGGAAACAGGGCTGAATTTAATAGCCTTGAAGACACCTAAAGCTGTGTTATTTCTGACACTCAACCTCCAGCAGCTTCATTTCTCACCAATCTCCTTCTCACATGAAAGAGAAATGCTAAAGTATTAGAAACCTGGGGAGGAGTGAGATCAAAGGGAATTGCCCAGATTCAAAGGGTTTGGAAGTAAAAAGGTGGTACTTTCATATTACCTTTCAAGTCCAAGACCTCCCAGGGTAAGAGGAAACATCATAGAGAATATGTGGCTAAATGTTTGTGAGCAAAAATTTCCTAGAGTTCTTGGGATTCCATTTCCCTTGCTTCTGGGGAGACTTCTGAACATGATTTTATAGAACAGGACAAAGAGAAAGACATTCTGGGTCTCAGGTTGTAGAGTATGGTGGTCTATCCCTGAATTGTGATAAAAAAGGAATGAAAAACATTAAAATCTCTAAGGCTCCATTCATAGAGGAAGGCAGAACTCAGGTGGACATATGCCACAGACGAAACCAGGACAGAAAGGAAATATTAGTATCTGAAGGAAGGAGAAATCAACCCCATGCAGGAGTTCATTTGGGACCAAATGAAAAGTATCTAGTAATTGCATTCTATCCCCCAGCCTTTTTCTTCCTCCTCTTTCCTCAAAGAACTCTGAAGAAAGTCTCCATTTTAAACTTGCCTTCTCCCTTTTCCTTCCCTTCCTCTAAGATGAGTGAACAAGATGACTTGGGGAGAATGAAAAGGGAGAGATAATTATTATCAAATCAAACTATAACATTATTGCATCCTACTACTAAAACACTGTTTTGTTTGCTTGCGTCCTGTGTGATCTAATTGTAGGTAGGTGGTGTAAAAGATAGAACACCCAGACTGAAGCACCCAGCCTGAAGTTCAAATCTGGCCTCAGACACTAACTGTATGACTGCACAAGTCACTTAATGTCTGTTGCCTCAATTTCCTAATCTTCTCAGTGGGGTTAATAATAACACTGACCTCCAAGGGTTGTTGTGAGCGTCAAATGAGATGATAATTGTAAAGCACTTGGCACAGGACCTGGAATATAGTGAATGCTATACACAGTTTATTATTATTGACAGTAATAATAATAAATCACAATTCCATTAACAGTGGATTTTCTAGTCTTGTAAGATTGAGGATGTGAAACTAGTTCATGGCAAAGTGGGGAAAGCAAAAGTTTCCATAGCTGCGGTGGGAAAGGTGAAAGAGGAATAAGAATGAGTAAAAAGTGATAAGAAAAATTGAGGTCAGATAACATGAATGATAAGGTATAAGTAGCACAAGATTAATTGCAGAGGAGTAATCAAGGACTCATATGTGGAAAAGGGAGTAAAAAACTCAAGAGCAGAGGACAATAAAGAGTTGAAATGGTCAAATATTGGGTTGAAATTGGAGAGGGAAGAAAGTGAAATCAGAGCAATATTAATAGCTTGACAAAGTACTGTAGAGGGATTATAAACTTTAATGAAACTAAAGAATAGGTTTTGGAAGGGCACCATAGCAAGAGGGGGAATAACAGAAGGGAAATGTCAGTTTCTAAGTAGGGAAGTAGAGCAATTATGGGAAATAGTGAGAAATGACGTGTGACCATACCTATGAGTGCTGAGATGGGGTGAAGGAATACGTCATGAGATTTAAGGAGGCTGAGGAATTGGGATATTTAAGAGTTCAAAGAAATATCTTTGTGGATAGTAATGTCCTATACTATAAGGGCAGGAAGGGTGAAGAAAGAAAAATAGAGACACAGGTGATGAAATCCTTGAAAATTAGAGAGAATGACTTCAGGTTTTGTTGTTCAATCATTTTAGTCATGCCTGACTCTTCATGACCTGTTTGAGGTTTTCTTGGCAAAGATACTGAAGTGGTCTGCCGTTTCCTTCTCCATCTCATTTTACAGATGAGGAAACTGAGGCAAAGAGGGGTAAGTGACTTGCCTAAGGTCACAAAGCTAGTAAATGTCTGACGCCAGATCTGAACTCAGGAAAATGAGTTTTCCTGAGTCCAGGCTCAGCACTCTATCCACTGTGCCTCCTAGATGCCCCAGGAATTCATGTCTAGGGGCAGATAAGTCACCAGGTCATGGGATACTTAATTAGATCTAACAGATGTCACATGAATCCCAATTGATTTTGCAAGGAATATTAAAATCCCTGACTATAAGGAGAACATCGTATCCTCACTACCAAAGGAGGTAGGGCAGCCAAGATGAAGTCATCTGGATGGGACAGAAATATTCAGCTTGTTTGGATACAGAGACTGAAGTGGGGCTATGACTTTAAAAGATGCTATTACCTTCTTCTTGCCTTCGAGGTCTCTCAGATAAGATATGGTTATGACATCAAAATGAACTCAAACACTTGGCCCATGGTTCTAAGTGAGAATGGAGTAGGTAAAGAGATGAATGGGGCTTATAGCACTTGAACAGCCAATGGAGTTCAGCTGCTGCCAGTGCTGCCTTCATCCATTCAGGCTAGAGTGGCCTAAGGTGTATATGGATAAATATGTCAGTGGTGAACTTTCCATTTGGAAGGACTGATACAGGACAATGATTCGACTGTCTCTTCTCCTCTCCTTCCTTGAGCTGAAGAGCATATGTAAAATCCAAAGCCTACCTGTTCTTTAAAGTTTGCTTACAATTCTCTTCAATTGACATTGAACGACAGTGTGAAGGATCAGGGTGTAAGATATGCCAATGAGTGCAACATCTACCAATACTGATGCCGTTGGGACCGAGAAACCATACCAAATATTGATGGTGATGTCAACACAAGCCAGCCGGGCCACACCAATATGCTCACAGTATGAGTGAGGGATGATGTTGGTCTTGCAGTATGGCAGCCTCTTCAGCAGAAAAATGATGGGAAATATGGTCCCAATGCTTCCCCCCCAAATAGCCAGAGAAATTTTCCCAATCATTGTAGGTGTTAAGATTGTTGTGTATCTTAAGGGAGTACAAATGGCCACATATCGGTCAAATGCCATGGCCAGCAGGATCCCAGATTTGGCCACAAAAGCAACATGGATAAAGAACATCTGGGTGATGCAGGCATCAAAAGCAATCTCCCCAGCATGGAACCAGAAGATGGCCAGGGCCTTGGGCACAGTAGTGGTAGAAAGTAATATGTCAGTGCCAGCTAACATGGAAAGAAAGATGTACATGGGTTCATAGAGACTGCACTCAGTAAGTACAACAAGGATGAAAACACCGTTACCCTACACTGCAGTCACATACATGAGGCAGAATGGAATGGAAAGCCAGATGTGGTAGCTCTCAAGCCCCGGGATGCCAAGAAGGACAAACACAGTGGGATGGAAGATAGTGAAATTATTTTCAATCATATTCAGCTGGAGATCTTTTCTGCAGAGACCAAAAAAGAATAAGGGTCAGACAAAATTAGGATGGGGCACAGTAAAAAAAAATAATGAATATCAAGTCTTTTTATAATGCTTGAAATGTAACAGCCTTGTTTATGTTGTATTCCAAAGCTACCTTCTCTCACTTTTCCACCAAGCTTCTTTTTCTATATCTTTCCCAGCCCTCTCTCTCCACACCTTTCAACTTCCTTGTGTGTATTCCCTTCCCCTATTAGACTATAAGATCCTTGAGGGCAGCAACCATCTTTCTTTTTTGTATTTACATCCTCAGCACTTGGCACAGTGCCTGGCACATAAGAGGTACTTAATAAATGTTTATTGGCAGTCTGATTATTGACTAAAAAGATGGGAGGCCACAGGGGTGGTGGTCCATAAAGATGGATGAATAAGATAATTAAATCACATCAGCCCATTACATTACTATGAGAAGAATTATCACCATATTTGTAATGTGTCACACAATAATACTTTAAAATTTATAGAATTCTTTCTCATAATATTTCTATGAGGGAGTTAGTTTAGAAAATAAGGAAAGTAAGGCTTTTAAAGAGATCCAGTGACTTGCCCTAAGGGACACTAGAGTCAGACATGGTCAGTATTCAAGCCCATCTTTTGACTCTAGGACCTTGCCATCAGTCCTAGGAAATGGGAGGAGAAAAAAGCATACCGTATGAGTTAAGATTTCACAAAGAAGGAAAGAGAAATTGATGACACACTGGCATACCCCTTTAAGGAATATATCTAGAGGGGTAAAAACAATGTTGCCTGCCCACTTGGAACCTAAGTTTTGAGCACCTGATTATTTTTATTTTTTCTTTATCTTGAATGACTCTTGCCTGACCTTGTGATTAGTAAAAGTTATTGTTTAAAAAAAACACAGATACTATGAACATGGAATATTACATATAATGTAAGACTATTTTGATATGTTGTTTAGTTTCATTGATTTTTTTAAATCTATTTCATTCTCTTTTTTTTTGTTTTGTTTTTTGGAGGGGGGAATGGAGGGCAATTGGGGTTAAGTGACTTGCCCAAGGTCACACAGCTTGTAAGTGTTAAGTGTCTAAGGCTCAATTTGAACTCAGATTCTCCTGATTCAAGGGCCAGTGCACTACTCACTGCACCATGTAGCTGCCTTTATTTCATTCTTTGTTAAGAACCACCACTCCTCCACCTCCTAAGAGGGAAAGGTATATGTGTAATGCCAAGCAAAGGCAACTTCCAAGGTTTGGATTACCAGCATAGCAAACCCCATTTATTCAGCAAACATTCACAGAACAGAGAAAGTCAAAATACAGTGTAACTTGTTCCTTTAGCAGGTAAATTTTCAATTCAATCCAGGTACTATTCCACGCCTAGACAGTACATTCATTTAGTCAGTCAAAGTCTCTTCTCAAATGGAGATTAGTCTCCAATCTTAAACAAAATACATTCATTTGGTCAATCACAGAGCACAAAAAAACTCAAAGCCTTCCCACCCCTGAATCTCAAAAGGGGCAGAACACAAAAGTCCATCCACCTTTAAGTTACAACAAGGTTAAGATATCATCTCAGCACTGAATAGCCAAGGAAAGGGCCTTCTTTCATCTTCACTCAAGGCAAGCCCTCAGCAATCTCAGTTCCTGGGGAGACAAGGCTCAACAAAGCCATAGCCAGTGTCCTCATCAAGTCACTCTCTGCCTGTAGAACAGTCCCAGAACCCCTGAAAACATCAGCAAGGCCCTCCTCCAGGATTTCTGTGCAGGTACCACAAGAAAATCCTCCTTCAGACCTTCTGAACCAACAGCCAGGTTCCAGGACTTCCACAACAGCAGCACTGTCCTTCACCATCAGGTGAATCTGGCAAAACAACATCAAAACAGACAGACAAAATACTAGCATCACAGCCACGCCTCCTCAGTTCTTGGCACTTCCAGGTGGCAGTTCTCAAAAGTCCTGGGCAGTTCCAATGGGCTCTCAGCAACTCAGGCTCCATGATACCAGATACTGCTCTCCCAAAAGTCCTTCTGGCCTTCTCTAAACTTGGGCCTCTCTCCCAATTCACGGCTCCTCCCAGTTCAGCCCTCTCTCTTCACGTCAACAAGTCCATCCCACAAGTGGGATTCACAAGTTCTGGGTTTTAACACTCAACCCAAAAACCAAGCCAATATAGGGGCATCTCCAAATTCCATTTCAATACAATATGTAAAAGATAATACTAAAATATATTTGATATACTAGTTAAAGTCATTGTGTTTTTTCTTTCTTTTTTTTATTTTTTGGTTGAGAACTCTTCCTCTGAGAAGAAGTATGAGAGATATATTGGAAAATGTAAAAGACAATTTTTTTATTCAAAAGATTATTTCAAGAAGATAATCATTTTTATTCCAAGTTCTGGTTGACCCACAGAATCTCAGAGTTTAGAAGGGATCTCAGAAGGCATCTAGTCTAACTTACATCTGAAGAGGATTGCCCTCTTGTAATGCCAAGCAAAGGCAACTTCCGAGGTTTGGATTACCAGCATAACAAACTCCATTTATTCAGTGACAGATTAAGGCAAAACATTCACAGAACAGGGAAAATCCAAATACAGTGTAACTCATTCATTTAGCAAGTAAATTCTCAATTAAATTGCAAAGTACCAAGGTCCAAGTATCCTACCCCTGTCCAGTAGCCAAAATAATCCACTCCTGGGCAATACATTCATTTAGTCTCTTCTCAAATGGAGATTAGTTTCCAATCATAAACAAAGTATATTCATTTGCTCAATCACAGAGCACAAAAAAAGTCAAAGGTTTCCCACCCCTGGATCAGAACTAAATTACAATACCTTCCATTAACACTCAAGCACTTTCTCCAAAGGGGCAGGAGAGCAGGAAAGGCCATCCACCCTTAAGTTACAGCAAGGTTAAGATATCATCACAGCATTCAATGCCCAAGGAGAGATCCTGTCTGCATCTTGACACAAGGCAAGTACTCAGCAATCTCTGTTCCTGGGCAGACAAAGCTCAACAAAGCCACAAGATACATTGCCAGTGGCCTCATCAATCCACTCTCTTCCAGTAGAACAGTCCCAGAACCCTGAAAACATCAGCAAGACCCTCTTCCAGGATTTCTGTACACATACAACAAGAAAATCCTTCTTCAGGGCTTCTGAACCAACAGCAAGGTTCCAGGACCTCTACAACAGCAGCACTGTCCTTCGCCAGCAGTTGAATCTGGCAAAACAACATCAAAACAGACAGAATACCAACATCACAGCCATGCCTCCTGTATCAGCAAGCACCCCAGCACACCCAGGGCGGCTACTAGCACAGGTTCTTAGATCTGCTTTTCTAAAGGAAAGCAACTCAAAATGGGTTAACAATCTTACTTTAATCAATCAAATATCATTTACCTAGTTCAGGGGAAAAAGTCAGCGCCCTGAACTTCAGAGAATACAAACAGAAGTTACAAACAAACAGAAAAACAGATC
>CM053582.1:128887719-128904199 GCA_028627135.1 Pseudochirops cupreus | reverse complement strand
TGTGATCATTTTCAAAAGGAGGCAGGATGGAGGCAATTCTCAGTCTTCCTAGGGGCCTTCCATGAATAAGAATTCCCCAAGTTATGGGGGATCAAGGGAGGATGGGAAATATCCTTCTTTAAATATCTCTAAACCATGTAAAATAAAATCTACCTGGAATACCCTGAGTAAGGAGCTTCCTGAAGATAGCGGCATGCATAAAATGACATTTTAAAGTCTCTTATAGTACTGGAACTCTTGCCCCATTTTCCTTTGTATTGTGAGGAGGGTTTGTATCTGGGTCTCAGGTGAGAGAAAACCTTGCCTAGTCTCCTCTAAAGTCTCACCTTTGGGTAGCGGTGGTTTTAAGCCAGATGAAAGCCATACTTTTTTACACAAGGGGTGATGGTTCTATATGGCAATGTTTTTGTGAGACTCACAGAAGAATATGTTAAAATAACAATTTGTAGCTCATTTTCTACATACCCAAATTATGTTAAATACTGGTGAGGGGTGGCAATTGGATAGAGAGAAATATATGGCATAATCCCTGTCTCCATGGTGCTCTCAGTCTAGTTGGGGAGATAGTACATCCTTGTGAAGCAAAGAACAATCCAATCCAATACACGATGAAGTGATGTGTTTAATACAGTGAAGCTTGATGAATGTGCAGGTAAGGTACTATGCATAGTCAAAACAGGTAGAGATCAGTGTGGAATTACCAGGGTAGGCTTCACAGAGGAGGTAGGATTATGCTGTTATATAAAGCATGAGAGAGCTCTGGATAGGCAAAGAGGAGAAGGTAGGGAATTCTAACTGGTGGAGCAGTAGAAATAAAGACTTGAGGGAAGAATGAGCATGATGTATCTGGAAGAGAAGGGTGTGAAATGAGGAGATAAAACTGGATAGGCTGTGTGGTAGCAGAAAGCAGATAGCCTTGGAAGCCGGACAAAGAAGTTTGAAATTAGGGGATCATTGTAGGTTATTGGACAGAGGACTGACATAAGAACAATGTTTGTGAATGAGGTCATGGTAGCTGGAACATTTCTATAATCACATTCAAGTGACAATTCTCTGGGGTCACACAGGTTCTGCTATATATCCTTCTGTCCCAAATAAGTACCTTTGTTTCTTTCCCACCTATGACAGTGACCTGCTGTAGTAAACATTTAGTGAATTTTCATTTTTGAATTACACTTTGTGGTAACAGAAGTTAAATCAGGTCATAGTAACCTATTTCATTTCTTGCACTCTCCTTTTTCCTAATGAAGGTAAGGAGGCTTCTTCACAGATGTTGATCAGGATCAAGCTTCTCAGGTGGTTTTATATTCTGCCTTATTTTTCAGAGTGAAACACAAATCCAACATGGTGATCACCAATCACACTGTCTTCCACCCTGCTGTGTTTGTCCTGCTTGGCATCCCCGGCTTAGAGAGATATCACATCTGGCTTTCCATCCCCTTATGCTTTATATATGCAACTGCGGTGCTGGGGAACAGTGTTCTGATTCTGGTCATTGTCACTGAGCACAGCCTCCATGAGCCCATGTACATGTTTCTCTCCATGCTGGCTGGTACTGACATGCTACTCTCCACTACCACTGTGCCCAAAGCCTTGGCCATTTTCTGGTTCCACATACGGGACATCACCTTTGATGCTTGTGTGACACAAGTCTTCTTTGTCCATGTGATGTTTGTGGGAGAATCAGCCATCTTGCTGGCCATGGCATTTGATCGCTATGTGGCTATTTGTGACCCACTGAGATATTCAATGATTCTGACATCACCTGTTGTGGGGAGGATGGCTTTAGCCATTGTTGTCCGGAGCTTTTGCATCATCTTCCCTGTCATCTTCTTGCTAAAGAGGCTTCCTTTCTGTAGGACCAATGTGATTCCCCATTCATACTGTGAACATATTGGGGTGGCCCGACTGGCCTGTGCTGACATTACTGTTAATATATGGTATGGCTTCTCTGTCCCCATTGTTATGGTGATCACTGATGTGGTGCTTATCACAGTGTCCTATACCCTGATCCTCCGGGCAATCTTTCGTATGCCCTCTCAGGATGCCCGCCACAAGGCGCTCAGCACCTGTGGCTCCCACCTCTGTGTCATCCTCATGTTTTATGTCCCCTCCTTCTTCACTTTATTGACTCATCGCTTTGGGCGCAACATTCCACGCCATGTACACATTCTATTGGCAAACCTCTATGTGGTCGTGCCTCCCATGCTCAACCCCATTGTTTATGGGGTAAAGACTAAGCAGATCAGAGAGGCTGTGGCTCACTTTTTCACAGAGATCAAGAAGTGGTTTACCCCATCCTGACTGGGCTAAGGTCCCCTTGATCACATTCTTCAGTAGGTTTTTTTTCTTTTTCCAAGAAGTTGAGCTTTGAATAAAATTTCCTAATCTGGAAGGTACCTTCCCATTCAGATGGTTTTTGTGTGATTCTTTTCCTCCTTCAAAGAGATAATTAAGAATTCTTATGTACATGGTTTTGTCTTAGAAATGATATAATTGGATGAATCATATAATTTCTTTATCTTTTAAGAGAACGACTTGGGTTCAAATCCTTTCCTTCTAGTGTAATGACAAGCAAAGGCAACTTTCAAGGTTCAGATTACCAGCATAGCAAACTCCATTTATTCAGTGACAGATTAAGGCAAAACATTCACAGAACAGAGAAAATCAAAATACAGTGAACTCATTCCTTTAGCAAGTAAGTTCTCAATTAAATTGCAAAGTACCAAGGTCCAAGTATCCTACCCCTGCCCAGTAGTCAAAGTAACCCACTCCTGGGCAATACATTCATTTAGTCTCTTCTCGAATGGAGATTAGTTTCCAATCATAAACAAAGTATATTCATTTGGTCAATCACAGAGCACAAAAAAAGTCAAAGGTTTCCCACCCCTGGATCAGAACTAAATTACATTACCATCCATTAACACTCAAGCACTTTCTCCAAAGGGGCAGGAGAGCAGGAAAGGCCATCCACCCTTAAGCTACAACAAGCTACAATAAAATATCATCACAGTGTTCAATGCCCAAGGAGAGGTCCCGTCTTCATCTTGACCCTATGCAAGTACTCAGCAGTCCTGGTTCCTAGGGAGGCAAAGCCTAACAAAGCACAACACACATTGCCAGTGTCCTCATCAAGTCACTCTCTGCCTGCAGAACAGTCCCAGAACCCCTGACAACATCAGCAAAGCCCTCTTCCAGGATTTCTGTAAACATACAACAAGAAAATCCTGCTTCAGGGCTTCTGAACCAACAGCAAGGTTCCTAGCCCTTCTTTCTCTGCAATGACAGCACAGTCCTTCAGCAGCAGGCGAATCTGGCAAAACAACATCAAAACAGACAAACAAAATACCAGCATCACAGCCATGCCTTCTCAGTTCCTGGCAGCTCTGGGTGGCACTTCTCAAAAGTCCCGGGCAGCTCCAATTGGCCCTCAGCAATCCACAACACTGCTCTCCAAAAGTCCCTCTGGTCTTCTCTGCTTGTGTCTTCTCTCTAAATCCATGGCTCCTCCCAGTTCAGCCCTCTCCCTTCACATCAACAAGTCCATCCCACAAGTGGGATTCACAAGCTCTGGGTTTTAACACTGAACCCAAAAACCAAGCCAGCACAGGGGGATCTCCAAAGTCCATTACCATTACATTTGCTTATGTGAGTCATTTAATTTCTGGGAACCTCAGTTTGATTACCTTTAAAGTGTAGATAATAACAGTGTGCTGTATCACCATCAATAGAATGAAGTACATGGAGGGCAGATACTATTTAACTTTTGGTTATGTATGTTCACTTGCTAGCATTGTGCCCGGCATATAGTAGGTACCTGATAAATGCTTATTGATTGATAATACCACCTAATAACCCTTAACAGAGAGGTCTTGGGGGTTAAATGAGACCATGTATGTGAAGTCTTTTCTAACTTTGAAAGCATTAGATAAATGTTGACTATTATTATTGTCAGTATTTTTCTTTTCTCCTTGTCATCTTTCTTGATGGAGGTCAGATAGAACTAGACTTAGGAAAAGTCCTACTTCTATCATTCCTTTATGTTTAATGTTCTGTAAACTTTTTATAGATAAAGTTATTGCTTTAATTGTAATTGATAAAGCTATTGGAATATCAGCTCCTGTTCTGTAGGATCAAATGAAAGCATCTTCTGGACAGCTCTGGTAGCCATCTGCATAACTGAGATGAGTTCTCCTTGTCCCTGCCTGGTTTTGATTTCTTCTTATAGGATTATATTTTGAATGCTTTTGATTCCATATAGTTTTCAAATTAAGAGCATTTGGTATGATTTAATCTATTAAAATATTGGTCTTGAATGTCTGTTTTTTACCAACATTAAAAGCCTATGGAATAAACTGGGGATGCCACAGGTAAGGTGTTTCAGCCATGCACAGGTATGTTACAACTAACAATGTTCCTAAAGAGAAGTAAGTAGCATAAAAACAAGAGACATCAATAAAAATTTCTTCAAAAGTCAACCCAATTCTAAAGATTTTACAGCTGTTAAATTTGTATTGGTCATTATCTTATCACTGAGGACATAAACTCAACATGTAGGAAGTGTGTATGCAATTCCTTAAACAGCCAATTTATTTGAAAAAAATCCGATTATCAGGAATCTGTCAGTAAGTTGATAGGATTTACTAAATTCCATATTAAGTGCCAAACAACAGTGGGGGAGAGGAAGGGTATAAGTATTTGTAAAATCCTTTGAGGTAGGTCCTTTTATTATCTTTATTTTAACAGTTGAGGAAGTTGAGACAAAGTTTAAATGACTTGTCCAGTGTAATATAGATAGTGTCTGAAGCTAGATCTGAACTCGGGTTTTCCTAACTTTAAACTCAGAGCTCTATGTGATGTGCCACCTACCTGGGGAAAGTAATACTAAGAAATGGCATAATCAGCACTTTTTTTCACCTAGTGCATATCAGCATACACTCCAGTAAATAATACATTTGTATGAGTGATCTCCTAGAAGTCATTTATATGCTCATGAATTGGATGTTTCAAACAAGGTAACCAGTCAGCAAGCATTTGTTAAAATCTTATTCTATGCCAGGCACTTTGCTGAGTTCTGGGGATAAGGCAACAAAAAAAAAGAAACAGTTCCTGCCCTCAAAGACTTTGTATCAGGAAAACCACATTTACCTATATTAATACTTAAAAAATATATAGAAAATCAATACATAAATCCATAGGTTTTTTGGGAGGGGAAAGGAGATTGTAGGAACTGAGGGGTTCAGGAAAGGCCTTATGTAGAAAATACTCTTGATGTGAGTATTGAAGGAAAGTAAGGATTCTAAAAGATATAATGGAGTATAATGGCAGCCATCTCTAGGGTGGAGAGAGGGGGAGGGAATGAAAAAAAGATATTAGGGAGTAGAAAGTGTATTCCAGGCACAAGGAGATCTGTGCAAAAGCACAAAGATGAAGTGCCAGGAATTATTCCCAATTGTTCTCATATGCTCACTCTTTTGGTCTTCTTGCATCTATCTCTCCACTAGTCTTGTAACTGCTGATTTTCTTGCTGCTGTGGGCTTCATCTTTGTAGGGCATCTGATGCTTATCACTATTCCTGCTTGTGAGGGTAGAGTGACTTGGAAGCCTCTCTCTGATAAATACAGGCTGACATTGATGGTAAAAGAGTCACTGACATCTTGACAAAATTTTTCCATATTTTTTTCCTATTCATGAACCTATTTCCAATTCCATTCTTAAATGTTTTCAAAGTAAGCTAGCTTAGATGAACCTATGATCAAGCCTCAAAAATAGAGCTACAATCCCTTAAAAGAATTTGGCATAAGCATCCGCACTAGAAAAATCAAGATTCTTGAAGAATATATATGTTGTCTCCAAAATGATATGCAAATTGGAAGGCTAGTTATAGTGGGGATCCATTTGGTAAATATGAGTTGAACAAATACTATGGATAGACAATGTATTGGGTTCATCATTGAAGGAGATAAAAAGAATTGCCTTTGGAAAACTGTATAATTCTTTTAATGGGCTTAAAGTTTCTTCCTAAAACAAAAAATATATCTTTTTTCACTACCAATAGTCTCCCTATTTGGTTATAGGAATGAGCATTCTGAAACACTGCAATACCTGTAATTGAGCATCACAAAAGGCAAATGGATAAGTGCAAGTCTACACATGAAATGTTTTCAACATCTAGCTCTTTACAAAGACTAAAGTTTCTCATTCTCTCTCTCAATCTCACAAATATCAAGTAGGGACTCTAAGCAAAGCTACATTTCTGCCTGAGGGTTCTATGGAGGCTCTCAGTCATTGAAGATTTGTTTCTTCTAGTACTATGAACTCATTCCCCTTTTCCAGTGCATTTCCCGCTCTCATATTAACTTCCAGTAATTAGCACCCCACTTTCATTTAACCAGTTAATATCAGTTATTACAAAAGAATATTTACTAAAAGATATAGGAAGAGCACAAGTATAAATATTTCCTCTCCCATGTGAGGGAACACTCTCTCTCATCCAGCCTTGTCCCTTTGAGAATTGGGCTGAACTTGAAGGCTACTGCTACAATTTGTTTTCCTTATGAACTTCTGAATACTTAATGGCTGATGGAGGAGTAACTCCCCTCTTCATCCTTTTCTTCAATCCACATCTATTCTCAATCAAGCAGATTGCTTACCATGGACTCTGCTCCTTACTGTGCTCAACTTTCCTCACAATCTAGTGTGGATTCTATTTTTCAGACTTTTGGAGGCTTGTTCTCCTGATCTTTTTAATGCTCACAAGGCTTAGTTGGAATTTTTTTGCAGGATAGTTAGGTAACGCAATGGATGGTGTTCTAGTTTTGCAGTTAGGAGGACTTGAATTCAAAGCCTGCCTCAGACATGTAACAGCTGTGTGGGTGTGGGCAAATCATTTAACCTCAGCCTCAGTTTCTCCACCTGTAAAATGAGGAAAATAACAGCATCTACCTTTTAGAGTTGTTGTGAGAATTAAATGAGATACTACTGGTAAAGCATTTTGTAAACCTTAAAGTGCTATATAGATGCTTACAGTATACTACCCCCACCACCATTACAACTTTTACTACTACTACTACTACCACTACTACTAGTACTACTATTACTACCAACACTACTACTATAACTTTTACCACTCCTATTACTCCTACATACTACTACTACTACTACTACTACTACTACTACTACTCAACACTACTACCCCTAGAGCATGAAAGAATAGATACAATATGGAAACAACAGTAGAGTCACATGGAAGAAGTCTAGGTGGTAAAATAAAGGCCTGTGGCCTCATTTCCTACACAGAATCTTAGATAAATCCTTGTGTCAGTACTCAAACACAGCCAGGCAGCAGAAAAGACTGAATCCTGGTTTATGCCTCTTGTAAGTGTGCTCAGATACAGTTTAGCTACCAATTGAAAGTCTTCTCTTCTTCATGTGGTAAGCAGATTACAAAAAACACCTGTACTCCTGAGATCCACATAGGGCTTGTGTCAGTAAAACATGCTACATACATCACGGGGACTACCTCTCATTTCAAACACTACCGAGAATTTTGAGGTGGCACTAAGAATGTCATCAGAGAAATAAATGAGCAAAAATGAAGATTGAGCAGGACATAGGGAGAGGGATGAGTATTGATAGTGCTCTACTGGCATGTTTGTGATGTCAATGAAAATGAGGCAGATCTGTAGCACACTGGGCAGGCTGATGTAAACATATGGGAGAATGGGAAGCATGGACAGGTCAACAACCATCGTTAGAGAGAAGAGTCACCTCACTGAGATAATAGTTCCGTTTGATTATTTGAATGTTTGGGTGCTCTTCTAGGCAGGCCCCATGGCTACAAGTCATACACAGTTTCTGAAGGATCAGATTTGTGTATCACCAAAAGGGAAATGGAGAGGCGTATCATAGGTATAAATAATCTGCATTGTATTACCATACGCGATGAAGAATCACACAGAAGACGTAGCCTGAAGAATGTTATCAGAGAGACAGACAACTGAAAACAGAAAAGCTCCATCACCATGTGGCATGAGTGAAGGAAGGAAGTAGTCTGCAGGCTCCATTTCTATCCACATGACATGGACCTTTAGATAGACCCCTGTGTGCAGCTGATGAGAAGACACGGACAAGATTTGCACAGAATGAGAAGGAATGGATGGGTTGTGTTCTGTTACCATCAGGAGGCGTACTCACATTAATAAGATAACGAATCCAACATTGAATGGAAAAGAGCAGCATGGTGTACGAGATAAAGCCCTGCTTGCCTGGGGTCAGTCCTGCTTCAGACACTCCCTAGCTGTGTGGTCCTGCACCAGTGACAACCTCTCAGCTTCTCTGAGTCTTCATTTGTAGTGGAGGGAGATGGACTTCAGAGCCTCTGAGGTCTCCTCTACCTCTAAATCTATGCTCCTAACAACCCAACAGCCACAATGATCTTATTGAGAAACTAGGCATTTGTTGTTCAGTCATTTTTGGTGATGTCTCATTCTTCACGACCCCTCCTGGAGTTTTCTTGGCAAAGATACTGGAGTGGCTTCCCTTTTCCTTCTCCAGTTCATTTTATAGATAAGGAAACTGAGGCAAACAGAGTTAAGTGGCTTGTCCACGGTCACCCAGCTAGTATGAGTCTGAGGCCAGATTTAAACTCAGAAAGATGAGTTTTCCTGACTTCAGGCTTGGAACTGTCCACTTCACTGCGTAGCTTCCCTAAGAGGCATAGGCGATATAGTTACCATTGTTTTCCTGAGTCTCTTTTTTGGGAAAATAATACTGTTTCTAGCTACTTAATTTCTCTTGAGTCTTTGTTTCTCTGTCCACAAAATGGGGATGATGATAACCATAGTCCTACCCACCGGGTTGTTGTGAGGCTCAAAACAGGTGATGTAAAGTGCTTTACCAACTTTAAAGCACTATATACATACTGATTACTAGTATTATTGGTGCTTTTCTTGGGTTCCTATTTTGGTGATAGTATTGTTCTGGTCATTTTCTTTCCTTTGGAATCTTCTTTTGGGGATATTTTGACAATTGAGATCTGAGTACATTCAGAAGTATTTTACCTCCAGCCATGGATACTTTTCCATCTATATTTAATTTGACCTTATTCTTCTTCCCATTTTCATCCTATTAATTGCCATTGTCACTTCCATACATTGTAATAACAATAATAATAATAATAATAATGATAATGACTAGAATTCATATGGCACTTTAAGATTTGCGAAGCATCTTACAAAAATTATCTAATTTTATCCCCACAACAGTTCTGGGAGGTCGGTCCTATTATTATCCCCACTGTGCAGAGTTAATGATTTGCCCAGGGTCACATGGCTAATATGTGTCTGAGGTTGGATTTGAACTGAGGTCTTTCTAAATGCAACTCCAGTGTTTTATCTGCTGTGACACGTAGCTGCTTCAGGACTTGCTCAAAGTCAGGCAAATAGTAAATGGAGCGTTAGTATTTGAACTCAAGTTCTCTAATTCCAAATCTGGTTCTCTTTCAAGCATATCATTCTGGAGGCTGTTGAAGTTATAGGACTCATGGTCATTGTATCTTTGGAGGTCAGCTATCATATTTCCTAGTTGAGACTGATTTTGTGACTGAAAACCACTGGGTCCAAAGAAAGGCCATGAATGCAAAGTTCCCTTTTCTCTCTCAGATGCCACATGTGACTTCTGTGTTTGACTAGGTCTGTTGGTATGGGATAGGACTTGGCATCCCCCATGCTTGTCACAACATCAATCTTAAGACAGTTTATAGACTATTTTGGAGACTCAGAGTCACTAATCGAGGAAGCATGAGCACATATCTACATGAAGAGAATAGATAAATGGGTTCTTTAGTGTCTAATCCATAGAGATTAATTCAGCCAGAAACTATCAAAAGACCAATTAGGCCAGAGGTTCCCTAGGGACAACCATGTATGAGAGGCTCCTTTCTGACTGTGTGCCCCTTTAAGATTCTGTCAGGGGAAGGACAAATACTCCTTTATGTCATGTCACACTTCCTGATGTCTATGGCTGTCTGAATCAAACAAACATCTTGTTGGAACTGGGGTAAGTTTTTGCAAAAATTATTAGGTGGAGAATGCACATTTTTTCTGGGCTTTTTGTGTTTTCCTGGAATTATCTTTTCCGAATGATGTCCCTAAAAAGTGAGGAGGGAAGTTCCTAGGTCTTTTAAAGGACAGATGCCTTAGTTATCATATCTTTTCCTAAACTTTAGGGAGGAACCTATCAAGGAAGAGTGTGAGAATTGTCCTTTTTGCTCAGACTGGTGATCTGTCAATTCTGTCCTCTTACAATGACTCTTAGGCCTATCTTGGGAGGCCCTATATTTTCTCCATAACATTACCTGAAAATATTCCCAAATTTTTTCTAATGAACCCTGAAATAATTGTGTAACAACTGACTCTCTAATTAAAGGTGTTCCTAAGAAACGTTTTCTGTGTTTTATAGTCATAGAAAGGGTCCCTTCAAGGTTGACATTTGTTTAAGTTCACACAACCAGTATGTGTCAGAGGTGAGACTTGAACCCAGATTGTTTTGTTTCTGAAGACACTTCTCCATCTTAGATGCAATAGCTTCTATCAGTATAAAAACTGCTTTTCAAACTTTGAGGGTGGGTAGGTAGAGGAGACTTCATTCAGCTTCAGATTAGAGTTCTCGTGAAAAAGGTGTAGGGATTTTAGTACATGGCAAATTTGATGAGTCACCAGTGTAATATGGAAGCCAAAAGGAGGTAGGCTGCATCAAGAGTGGCATCCTTGCTTGGATCAAGAAATGTGAGTGCCCCACTGCACTCTGCTTTGGTAAAGTACCCATTTAGAGTAAATAATAGCTAATGACAGGTAGCATTTATAAAACCCTTTAATGTTTGTAGGTGTTATACAACTGTCCCATTTGATCTTTACAAGAACCCTTTTAGGTTTCCTCATTTTTTAGATGAAGAAATGGAGACAGTGGTTAAGTGACTTGCCCAATATCACATGGTTAGTAAGTATCTGAGGTAGGATCCAAACTCACCTCTAAATCTCTGTTGGTCTGGCACTCTACCCACTGAGCTACCTAGCTCTACTTTATTTTGTCTTTGGTGCCAATTCTAAAACACATTTTAGGAAATCCATAAATATGCTGAATTATATTCAAAGAATGATGTCACATCATGTGAAGATCAGTTGGAGGTACTCTAAATGTTTAGCCTGGAGAGGACATGATGAAAATATGACAGATGTTTTCAAGTATTTGAAGGGCTATCATATGAAATGATCATGTATATTAGATTTATTCTGCTAGACCCCAAAGGGCAGAACTAGGAACAAGGGGTGGGAATTGCAGTGAGGGAGATTTTAGGTTTGTTGCAAAGAAAAATCTTAGGGCTACCCAATCAGTCATTTCAGGAAATAGAAAGCTACCTTTCATTGGTTGTCTTCAAGAGAGAACTGGATGACTAGTTACTGGGGATGTTGTAGAAGGAAGGTTTTCAGTTTTTGAAGAAAGTGGCAAGTGAGATTCCTTTCAAGTCTTAGATTCTAATTCTAATATTCTGGAATTTGGGGAAAAATTCCATGACAATTCCCACAAAATCCCTTTGGGCTTTATAGGTGTTCCCTCTTCTCCAGTCCTTGGTTCTTTCAGTCTGAGGAACCCTGATATCTTTAATCTGTTCTATGACACAGCATCAACCCTTAGCACACTTGTAAAGTAGGTGGTCAATGGTTTTGAGGTGACCAGTCTTCCACTTATCCCTTTAATCCTTTTTATGGTGCTCCTTTCTCTTCCTCCCAGTTGCTCACAGATATACTCTCTCCTTAACCAGAAAGGATCTGGTGCTCAACCACACTAATGTGTGAGCAGGTAGCATAGTTACATTTTAATCAAGGTTGCCTTCTAATACCTCTAAAATCATATGAAGTTGGCATCTGCCTATCCCTTTGCACGAATACAATTTTGATGGCAGCCCTCATGTCTTGATGAGGACTTTGGGAAATGTAATAGATTTGTTATTGACCTCAGAGGACAAAAATGAGAGAAATAGTGTGGAAGATGCACAGAGGCAGAATATAAGGAAACATTTCCAAGCCAGCATTATCTAAATGTGCAATGGGCAGGGTAATAGGAAAATCTTCAAAGAGAGGCTGGATGATCACTGTAATGCCATGCATAAGCAGATTCCCTAAAGAATGCTACTGTGAACAGCTTTTAAGGTTTGGATTACACAGTATAGTGAACACTTCATTTATTCCATTACAAATCAAGGCAAACATTCACAACAAATCACAATATAATATTCACAACAAATCAAGTACAGTACATTATTCACAACATTACATCTTATGACAGATGGCCACACAGTTCTCACCACAGTGGCCACAGTATTTGGAACAAAGAACAAAAGAATAATCATCTGGTTTCCCTAAGTGGGGGAAACCCTTCTTACTTAATCATTCAGTCAATTCAAAATGCAATAATCAATACTTAATCATTCAATCAATTCACAACACAATAATCAATCTTCCACTCATGAGGCAATCATTGATCCACTTAATCAGTCACTTATCTAGCTATCAGTAACTAAATACGATAATTAGAAAACCACACAAACCCTCCACCCCTCGGTCTCCAGCAAACCTCAATTTCTTCCAAGGGGAGGCCTTTTCTTCATCTTTGATTCTGGGTGGTCTCTCTGATTCCCTGGATCCATTTCCATGGTCCCAGCTTCTACCTGAATCCACCAAACAGTTACCTGGATTTAGAAGCAGACAGCTCCCAGGTCCTTGTCCACTCCTCAGGGCAGTCCCTGGCACACACTGAAGTTCACAGGGTCCAGCACATCTCAAACTCTTCACCGATTCTGTTACTGGGAACTCAAGGATCAGCCAGGCCACAAACAAACAAAGTCCTATGCTGGTCATGTTCTTCAGTCCTCCAGCAGTTCAGCTGGCCCTAGGGCCCAGTAGGAAACTCAGCCTTCCAGGCAGCAGCAGCAACAATGGCCTTCCAGGAGGCAGCAACAGTTACTTCGGCCTTCACCAGATTCTGGACTCAAGAAAAACTCCAACTCAGTTCTTCAGTTTCCAGATGCTGGGAGAGAAACTCTCATTCTCTCTCTCATTCTCTCTCTCTCTCTCTCTCTCTCTCTCTCTCTCTCTCTCACTCTCTGTCTCTGTCTCTGTCTCTGTCTCTGTCTCTCTCTCTCTCTCCCTTTCTCTCTCTCAGCTGGCTTCAGTCTCCAAGATTCTTCCTCCACCAGGAGCCACCAGGAGGAACATTCCCAATTCTGTCTCTCTGTCTCTAGAACTCTTCTTATATACACACACTGGCCTCCTGTCCCAGCCAACCCCCTTCTGCCATGTCAGCAACAGGGGAGTTCATGCCCTCTCAGCAGGAGAGCTCACACCTTCCATACTTAGCCCTAAGTTACTAAGTGCTAAGTATCTGCTAAATTGATTGCTGTTACAACCACTTGTTGGAATCAACCAATCCAGTTCAAATCCAGTCTCACACATCTAGTGCATGAACCTTGGATGGGTTGCTTAGCCTCTGTTTGCCTCAGTTTCCTCATCTGTAAAATGAAGATAATGATAGCATCTACTTCCCAGAGTTGTTGTGAGAATCAGATGAGATCATACTCATAAAGTGTCTGGCACATAGTAAATGCTATAAAAATATTACTGCTATTATTAATTATTTGCATCCCTGTAGGTTTAACCTGGCAGAATGTAAGCTTCTTGACATCAAAGACTGCTTTGTTTATGTCTGTATACCCAAATATTGTAGTGGGCATTATTTTTTCAGGTAAGGATTATACTAGATAATCTCTGAGTTCCCTTCCAGATTTGTGATTATGTGTTCCCAGGGCGATGGGACCACCTTTGCTCCCAGTGAAGCTCATCTGACTGGGATTCCTCCCCTCTGGTCTAAGCAGATAGGTCTCACAGTGTAGAATAGCATTTCTCAACCTGTGGGTCGCAACCACTTTGGGGGTCGAACGACCCTTTCACAGGGGTCACCTAAGACCATCAGAAAACACGTATTTCTGATGGTCTTAGGAGCCGAGACACCACTCCTCTATCTGTCTCCAGGTGGGTCCGCCCACAGGCAGATACACCCACATATGAGTATTAAAAGGTCGCACAGTAGGAAGGTTGAGAACTATTGCTGTAGAACGTCCTAGGTACAGAACTGAGATAGGAACCATATGGACGCTATAGCAGGGAACATTGTGGTCAGTATGGCTTGCCACAGGTAGGGAAATAAGAAGACTAGTTTTGACTCCTCACTCCATTTTTCCCTGGCCAGTCTTCTTCTCCTGGCTTTTTTTTTTGTTTGTTTTTGAAGGGCAATTGGGGTTAAGTGACTTGCGCAAGGTCATGTGGCTAGTTTTTTGTGTTAAGTGTCTGAGACTGAATTTGAACTCAGGTCCTCCTGACTCCAGGGCCGGTGGTCTATTCCCTGCATCACCTAGCCGCCCCTCTCCTGGCTTTCTCACTTCTCATTTCACACCAGTCTACAAAGGAATGACAGATTGAGGGTAAAACAGGATTATGTTTGGGGTGGGGCAAAGATCAAGGGAAGATATTTGAGCACAAAACCATAAAGAGACAGCATGGTATAGTGGAAAAAGCACTGAATTTGGATTTAGAAGACATACATTCAAATTCCAGCTTGCTACCTGAGAGACCACGGGCAAGTCGCTTCCCTTTTCTGGCCTTCTGTCTCCTGACTTGAAAAATGAGGGAGTGGACTACATGACCTATAAGGCTCCTTCTAGCTTTAGAGCTATGATCCTAGGACTTTATCATAATCTCCCTTCTTTCATATTATTTCATCTCACATACCCTATATAATCCAGGTAATTTAGACTTCCAGTCGATCCCCAAACTCAACATTCCATCTTTGTCCCATGTATTTATATAAGCTATGCTTTGTGCTTACAAAGGATTTTTTTCCTTAGTTGTACCCCCCTAAGACTTTATCATCCTTCAAGGCTCAACCCAGGGGCTACTCCTATGTGAAACTTTCCTTGAGCCCTCTTAATTGTTAGTGTTTTCTACCTCTCCAAAGTACTTTGAAGCTAGGTGACACTCTAAAGAGCTATTTCTGAAGAGTTAAAGAGCTAGTTCTGAAGTCAGGAAGACCTGAGTTCATATCCAGCCTCACACATTTACTAGCTTTATGATCTTGGGCAAGTCACCTAATCTCTGTTTGTTTCAGTTTCTTTATCTGCAAAATGAGAATAATAATAGCCCTTACTTTACAGGGTTGTTGTGAGGATCAAATGAGATTGTACTTGTAAAGTATCTGCCACATAGTAAAGGCTATATAAATATTAATTATTATTATTATTAATTGTACTTATGTGAGTTTTACTTGGCAGACTGGAAGCTCCTTGACAGCAAAGGCTGTTTTGTTTTTGTCTTTATATTCCTAGTACCAGTACCATGCTTGATAAATAGTGCTTCATAAATGTTTGTTGAATTGAATTACTATTTATGGGGGCAAAAGTAGGAAAACAGTTTTATAGTGGGTATAAAAATATAATGATAGAATCTATGGGTCTTATTCTAAAATACCCCCAATAATGACCATAAAATTATCAGCACACACTAACTGGTTAAATTAGCTCACTTGCTTCCATCTAAGTCATAGGGAGTTGCAATCTGCACTGACAGAAGGCATACCCACACAGGTGATATCACAACTCCTACATGAACTGAAGTTTTCTTAGAAGTGGGATTAAGCCTAGTGTGGTTATATTCCCTCATTCCATAGAAGTATATAATTAATGGTCCTTGATGGCAAGGGCTATCTCCAGTGCCTAGAACAATGCAAAGGCTATGGTAGGCTATTGTTAAATTCTTATTTAATTCAATTGGATTGAACTGAACTTAGTTGGCATCTTGCCCTGACTCAGACATGTGACCAGGCTGAAGGTCCCCAGGTGAGCATGTTGTAGAAGTGTAATGGTATTGGATTTTAAAGATCCCCCTGTATTGGCTTGGTTTTCGGGTTGAGTGTTAAAACCCAGAGCTTGTGAATCCCACTTGTGGGATGGACGTTGATGTGAAGAGAGAGGGCTGAACTGGGAGGAGCCGTGGATTTAGAGAGAAGCTCAAGTAGAAAAAAGCCCAAGTAGAGAGAAGGCCCAAGCAGAGAAGGCCAGAGGGACTTTTGGAGAGCAGTGCCATGGAGGCAGAGAGGAGGAATTGCGGGGGGCCAGAGTTCTTGGGGGAGAGACTGCTGAGGGTCAGTTGGAGCTGTCCAGGACTTTTGAGAACTGCCACCTGGAGCTGCTGAGAACTGAGGAGGTGTATCAGCAATGCAGTATTCACAATGCCTACAGTAACTATAAATATGCTGATATAGTTATTAATCACAAAATGGAACAGGCTCTCTACATAAGAAATATAGATAGTGCATTCATTTAAATACCAGAAAACTGAGTCCCAAAACCAGAAAGTCAAAGCCAACCCAG
>CM053582.1:128871499-128886699 GCA_028627135.1 Pseudochirops cupreus | reverse complement strand
TATCTATATAAGAGGGTTTATATATGCATACAAGCACATATCTGAATATGCATATATATGAATCCATAGAGGGCATAAGATCAATTGAATAGGAAGGGACAATATTCTAAAAGGTGAAATCCTGAGGTGAGAGAGGATTAGATTGAGAGGAGACAGGGAGAGACAGAATGGGGTTGAGCATCTCATGGAAGAGGCAAAGGATAATTGTTACAATAGAGGGGGAGAACAGGAAGGCAAAAAGGAAAGAGTCAACCTTACTCTCATTGAACTTGGCTTAGGGAAGGAATGACATAAACTCTAAACTGGTTATCTTGCCACACAGAAGAGTAGGGGTAATGGGGATGAAAGGTAGAATGATGGAGGGCAGGGCAGGAGGGGGAAGGGTTGATGGAATTGCACACTTCTGTAGAGGGACAGGGACAGGGTAGAGAGTGGAATGGGGGGGGGGCGGGATAGGAAGGGGGGACATGTAGTCAGTCTCTCACAATATGCCCACTGTGGAGAGGTTCTGCATAATTACACATGTACAGCCTGTATTTGATTGCTTGTCCTTCCAATGGGGGTGGGTGACGCAGGAGGAAGAGGAAGAATCTAGAATTTAAAGCTCTATAATCAAATGTTAAAAATATATATGTATATATATATACAATTATTATCATTATTGTTATTAACTACGTCCAACTGGAACTTAAGATACACAGGCACTGTGGTAGGGAGATCCATCCTGCCCTACCAGAAAGTCAGAGGGGTGATGGGGGAGGACATGGGAGAGGATAGATTGGGGAAGGGGTTATACAATGGGATTGCTGTTTTGGGGTGGTGGGTAGGGGAAAGACAGGCAGAAAATTTGTAACTCAAAATCTCGTGGAAATGAATGATGTAAATCAAAATAAATAAAAGTTGAAAAAAGAAAAAAAAGAGAGAGAAACACACAAAATCCAATATACTTTTTATTGTCATTTTTTTAATTTGCAATACCAAGACCTGACTGATCTACAATGTGTAGAAATGGAAATTAAACTTAAGAACATGAAATCAGAGAAAATAGCATTGTTATGCATGTATAGTATTATGTCTGCTTTTTAACTACGTACACTTTTGATGCTTGTTAGTTATGTATAAACTAATACTTATGTATGGTATTTTTATAGACCTATTGATATATTATTAGTGGTTTTGTTGTATTATTTGGTATATCTTACTATTCACTTCTGTACCATATATAAATATTAATAAAAAATTAAATATTTATGGGCAGGGGAGAATTTCATACTGGAGGTAAAACACTTTTAAAGGTACCCAGATAAAATATTTCAAAAAAAAAAAAAAGAAGATTCCAAAAGAATTTAAAAGATTGAGAATAGTACTATTGTCAAAACAGGAACTCAGGAATACAATGATAATACTAATGATGTATGTTTAAATAGTACTTTTAAAGTGAGTAAAGCACTTTATATAGCCACTCAAGCTCAAAACAGTCCTGAGGGTATTTTTATCCTCATTTGGCAGATGAGGTAACTGAGATCCAGAGAAACTGAGTAACTGCAAACAGAATCATTTCCCCAAAGGGAGACCCAAGGGACAAAAAGAAACTATGCCCCATATACCTACTTTCTCAAAAAGATCATAGGATCATAGGTTTTAAAATGAAAGGGACCTTAGAGATCATCAGAATCAGCCCCTTACTTTTGCAGGTGAAAAATCTAAAACCTAAAGAGAATAAGTGGCTTAGGCAGGACAACATAGCTAATGAGTGTTTGGGAAAAGATGTTCACCCAGGCATCACCCTGACTTCAAGTCCAGTATTCTATCTGGTATATCATGCTACCTCTTTTCCTATTTTTGCTCTCATATTTGCTTGCAGTGTTTCTGTGACCTAATATATACTCGATTTTTATTTTAAAAATTTCATGTGGCATAGAAAAGTGTATATATTCTTTTGGGGTGTAAGGGTGTTTAGGAAGGACTAACAACTCTGGTGCAAGGACTTGCTGAGCCCTTATCAGGGCTGCTCATCCACCTTTGGTGTCCACCTGGCACTAATCTTTCACCTGTGGCTCCAAAAAGCTGTATCACATGCAGCAGCCACACCCTGGTAAATTGTCTCAGCAGATGGGCTAAACTAGGTTGAGGATAATAAACAGGTTACAAACCCACTCAGTGAGTTAGGAGGGGGATCTACCCAAAGCCTGTGAAGACTCCCCATGGTAAAATGGGCAGATGAGAATAATTTGTTTCAACAGTCATGAAAGAAGCCAAAGCAAGCACTGTGGATTACTGAGAGGCTGATCAGACATCAAAGATGCCAAGGTCATCCATTGCATCCTGGGCCATCACCAGTCATCCTCACTTTTGTCTTGCCATTGGACTTTGATGACTCTGGACATCAAAGACTAACAACTTTGTGCAACTCTGTCTTGTTTAAATCCAGTTCACCCGTGAGTTAAGACATCATCCTGTGATGTCATTGGTCTTCTTTGAAAACAAAAGACAACAATATTCTTTGGTAGTTCCATTTAGTTACCCTAAGTCTTTAGGCTCTGGTTTCTCCAGCAATCTAATCAGTTCTATACTTTTTTGCTTCTGTTTGTCTTTCTCTTAGATTTATCCAAGACTGAGAGAAAGAGATTGAAATCTCCTGTCATTATGCTGTCGCTGTCTTTATCTTCTTGTATGTTAGATTTTCCTTTATGCATATTCATATTAAGACGCATAAGTTTAATATTGATACTAAACATGTTTAATATTGATATTAAATCAGTTTTTATATCAAATTAAAGTTTTGACATACAAGCTTAATATTGATATTTGGTATGTATGGTTCCTTTCAGAAAATGTAGTTTTGTTTATACTTTTTTAGATTTTGAATGTTTGCTCTGCCTTATCTAATAGTATTACTGAAATTCTGGATTTTTTTGGATTAACTTGATGCATAGTCAATTTTCCTCAATAGTACTCTTTATATGTCTTTTTTGAAATATGTGTCTTATAGGCAACATGTTCTTGCATAAAACATATAGAATGGTTTTGTTTTCTTATCCAATATCACTCTTACTCATTTCATTGGATTATTTAATCCATTTACATTTGAAGTTACAAGAGTTAGGTTTATATTTTAATCTATTTGTATCTAATGCTGTTTTTCCAAATTATGATTTTTCACTCTTCTTTTATGAGTAAAGGACTTTGTCTTGTTTTTTGTGAAGATCAAATAAGGTTTATTTACACACATAAAATACTTTGTAACTGAGACAATGTTTTTATACTTTTCTTGGACATGCAGCCATCAATAGAACATTAAATGCCATGTTATTGGGTAAACAAGGGGATTGGACTAAAAGGCCTTTAAGATCTCTTACAGTTCTAAATTTATGATCAACTGCAAATTAATGTAGTCCAAACTGAATAACATCAGGGTAAAAAAGTACCTACTGGACAATCATGGCAGGTAGATTCAATCACAGAAAGCTCCTACAGGATATGCAGGTCACATTCTGAAGTCAAAGAAAAATTTGAGGTTAATCTTAGTTTAAACCCTGGCTGCCCACTAATAATACCATTTTACAGAGTGACCTTGTGACCAAGTGACCTTGACCAAATAATCTTGGGGCTTCTAGTTTGGAGGGTAGAACTACAATTCTACAGCAGCAGCAGGGAGGGGAAAGGCCACAATGAAGATAAGGAAGTCTAGCAGGACTTTGTCTTTTACAGCTATTTTAGCTCATTTTATTTTAAAGTGCCTCTATTCCCACCAGTTCTCTTCTTCTCACTCTTAAGCTCCACATCCTCCCTGTTTGTTATCATTTTCCCTAGTTTGGAAGTTTTGCTTAGTGGTTCCTTTTTCTTTTATGCTGTAGTCTAATTATTTAATTCCTCCTCCCTTTTTTCCTCTCAATTCATCAAGTAAAATCCTTCTTTCATTTCTCCTCTTCGACCTCCTCTGTTATTATTTAAATTTGATTTTCTGCATCTTTTTCTATAAAGGATTTCTTTCCTTCATTCTCTTCATTATTTATTTCTTTCTATTCAAGTTATACTTTTTTATTTATAACTGAAACTGAAACCACTGAAACCCTGGTCCTTATGATCATGTGCATCATGTTTTGCAGATGTGATACTCACAGGACAAAATGAAAGGACCTGTTTTGTCAAGTTATGATTCTTTTTTTTCCATCATTGACAGCCTGCCTCAGAGAGACACTTTCTATCACTTCACCCTCACAATTAGAAATAGGGATAAGCAGCAGGTACCCTGCAATGACGTAGACCAGAAGTTGGTAGTAGCAAAGAAAAGCTCAGTAGCCGTAAGACCAGTAAAGGGATGCAACGAGACCAACAACAATTCTACCTTGAGAATTAGTAGTTAACAAACAACATATAGACATTACTGGTTCAAAGGAAACCCCTGTCAAGTCAAAAGCAAGATCGAAGATGCTGACCTGTGGAACAAAGGTTATGGACTATGTTTCCAAAAAATGGACCAAGAGTTACTAAAACAGAAATATTCATAATTGAATCAGTCACTGTCACGCATAACTATTGCCATCTTATAAATGTGTTTTTGCCTCTATCTGTTCCTAACAAAAGAAAATAAATATTAATATTTGTATGCATAGCATATGTTATACAAGTCCTTTAAGTGAAGTTCCAAGAAATAACAAGTTTTAGGAGGGGAAAAAGTCCTTAAACTGGCAACTTCAACGAGTTATTCTGTATAATGCTGTTAACTTTCCTAGGAAACCTAAATATGTCATTCTAATACTACCCAAAATTGTTCACTGGTATTTTCCAGCATTTAAATTATTCATATTAGGCAAGGGTTCTTTAATAAAGAGTGCTAAACTTAATATTTCTTATGTATTGAACTAATTTTATTAGATATCTATAATAATGAGTTTTGAGCCTAAAGCATGTTGGAAACACTTTTAAGAAAGATTAAGGAAATCAATCAGTTCATTGCCAGATGTATTTTAGTCACTGTCACAATATATTAATTTGTATTATTAATAATAATATTTTTACAAAAATCTCTGAAACATTTAGTATAACTATCACAGAAAAATGATTCAGTTTATTTTTATTGTCACTTATTATTTTTAAATACACAAATAAAATATTATCAAAATATAGAATAACATGATTTTGGAACTTCTGAAAAATCCCAGAAATCCCAATTTCTCTTTCCATAACAATAAAGATTAATATCAATCAAGAATTTTGAAACACTTTTTTAAAGTTATTCTTATCTCAATTTTACACATAAGGAAGCTCAAAAAATTTAAAGGATTTGACCAAGGTCACTCAACTTGAAAGCATCAAAATCAGGATTTGAATCCTGAGTTTCGTCTTAGAAGGTAAGGAACTCTTTTGAATCACTTGTTATTTCTAATTTCTAAGGGCAAACTTAAGTGTATAACATAGTACTTAATGATCTCTTTGAAAGAAGTAAAGAATTACTTTAAGGTAGGGATTAGGGGATTTTATGCTATGCTTGGCTTCTTAGGAAACAAAATCCTGATTAAGAATGTGATCAGGGAGACATTAGCCCAGAGAGGATGAGGAAAACCACTTCTTGATCTCCATGAAAAAGTGGCCCACAGTCTCTCTAATGTGCTTAGTCTTTACCACATAAACAATGGGATTGAGCATGGGAGGCCCTGCCAAATACAGATCGGCCAGTAGGATATGTACATGGTATGGGAAGTTGCACCAAAAAACAATGAGTCAATGCAGTGAAGAAGGATGGTCCATAAAACATGAGGATGATACAAAGGTAGGAGCCACAGGTTCTGAGTTCCTTGTGACAGGCATCCTGAGAGGACATCTGTACCAACAATGAGATATTTACAATATCTGTGAATATTCTGGTGTAGTCATTAATCTCAAAATGTAACAGGCTCTCCACACGGAGGACAGAACCAAAGCATTTATTCAAATACCAGAAAACCAAAAACAGAAAGTCAAAGTGATAACCATGAAGTTGGTCCATATTGTCAATGCAGCAAATACCTTCATTCCCAAGCCTTCAAAACAAAACAGGCTCCCTCAAGCAAGGATCTTCCTCTCTCACTCACTCCATCCAGCAAGGATCCTCCTCTACTCACTCATGGTAGCTCCTCAGACTCCATGCTGCTTGCTCTTAGCAGTTCTGGATGGCTCTCAGAAGTTCTCCAGCTCCTAGCAGTCCTCAGAAGTTCTCAGGATCCTAGCAGGTCTCTCTCAGCAATCCTGGCTCCCTAGCTTGGGCTTTTCCTTATATATGGTATTACCTCCACTCTGTTCCACCCCTTTCTGTTTCATCAGCAACTTCCTCCCACTGTAGGATTTGCAAGTTCTGGATCTTAATACTTGATACAATCATGAACTTGAAACAAAGTGCTAAGTACCTGTTTGTTTGCCAATACAAAGGACATGGAAGATCTTCAAATCCCCATTACCATTACAGCACCCAAAAGATGGCACAGAAAATCAGAGTATAGGACACTGCAGTGAGCACCACATCAGTGATCACTGTTAGAATAGGGAGAGAAAAGTCATACCATATATTGACAGTAATGTCAGCACAAGCCAGTTTGGCTATCCCATTGTGTTCATAATATGAATGGGGGATTATATTCCTCCTACAGAAGGGTAACTTGTTTAGCAGGAATATGACAGGGAAGGTGATTCAGAGGCTCCAAAGGAAAATGGATAAACCTAGCCTCCATTCCACAGGTGGTGTCAGTATCATCAAATATCTCAATGGGGCACAAATGGCTACATAGCAATCAAATGCCATGGCCATCAAGATGACTGATTCTCTCACAGATGTCATATGGACAAAGAAGACTTGGGTCACACAAGCATCAAAGGTGATGTCCCATGAATGGAATCAGAAAATGACCAAGGCTTTGGGCACAGTGGTAGTGGAAAGTAGGATGTCAGTACCTGTCAGGGACTCATCCAGCGATCCTGACACTTTGGTTCTTGGTGACACGATGATAAAGACATGGGTCAGGCAGGATGCAAGCAAGCAGTCCATTTTTTTTGCATTTTCTATACCCTTTTATACCCTTATGACAAAGAAATATGACAATGAAGATAACACAGACCCTCATTGCCTTAGACTCCGTGGTTCCCACAATGAGCTTGGAAAAAATGTATTTTTTTTTTTACTTTGTACCTTATCTTGCACCTGCAATAAAATCACGGATTCATGGAGAAGCCTTGCACCAAACTTTCTCTAAGCGTAACCACATACACAGCCTGGTGGGATACAAATCCTGGGCTATACTCATAGTTACATTTGGCTTAGCTCCTCAACATCTCCCCTTTCTTTTGCTGTAAGTGCAGATAATGGACTTGTGTCTGTGATTGAATTGCAAGCTGCCTTACACATTGGCACCACAAGGGCAACATGCAGATGGAAAAACGGAACATCAGTCCTAGGGGAACAAGATTCAATAGCCAATGAGATAAAGACATAAAAGGATTAGCATTTTTAAACCATCTAAGCAGATTCTTAGTCATCTGGTCCACATTAAATGGCACACCTGCTCTTGCAATCACATCTAAATAACAGTTGAGTTTTTAAGGCCTTTAACTCATCACCTAAATACCATATTCATTGTTTTAATACATTTATCTTATACAAAAGATTGATCTTATACAAAAGATCCTTATCTACATTCTGTCATGTTGTAAAGGCTACAGAAACATTGTTTATAATTCATTAACATATTGTGCAGTTTTTGGATTTTTCTTAGAAAAATTGCAGGCATGGTGGTTGTGAAATTATCAGTAATAGTACAATAATAGTAGGGCAGTGAGTCTAGGAACAAGAAATCTGAAAAAAAATAATAAGTCTAACAATAAATCTGACAATGACAAGACCTTATTCCCCCTTTTTAAAAGATCAGAAATTTTATGTAGTGTATATTCCCCTGTCGTATGATACTAAGCATAAGTTAATTAGTAGGAAAAAGCAAATAAAGGTTGTTTAACAATTACTACCACAGGATCTCTATCAGATATGCATCGAGTAAGATTACAATTATTGCAAGTAATATTCCATACATAGGAGTCATGCATAGATAAGGTATCCATAATTACATGGGTTTCAAGCAAACATTTTTTGCCAATTCTTTCACAAATTGAGCAGTTTGTACTTCACTTAGTAAAGAAATAGAAGACATAGTTGCTGATATTATGAGGGAGGCTATAGCAATTAGTCCTGTGATTAAAAGTCCAGAAATCACTTTTTTCTAGCAAAGAGGGTAGTTCCATTAATACGTTGTGTAACAGGAAATAGTCCATTAAAGGGTAATGTTATTTTGTGAAAATGTGAGATGCTAAGTCCCTTCTTCTTGGGTTTTCTTTGTGCAAGGGGTCTCTCGATCCTTTTTCTCTGAATTCTCTGTGTCTGCAAGGCGAGTTGTGGAACACACTCGGACATTCCATGCTGCCATTCTCACAGCAGCATCTGATAAAAAGAAAATAAACAGAGCCTCACCCCTTATAGTTAAGGGTCGGGTCCTACCCAGTTCTTGTTTGGGGATTTCTCCACAGGGAGTATGCACCTTTTCAAACTGTTTTTCTACTGCTGTATACTCATTTTTTGTGGTGCTTTAAAAATTTAAGATGTATAAGGCAGCAGTTACTTGCCTTTGTGGCATATTGGTCCAAGTCCCTCCTTTTTTATTTTTGTAAATAGGTTTTACTTATATAAAAGCTGGGAGTAGGAGACAGACTGTCAAGTTTGAGTAACAGCTATGCCAGCTTGCCTAGAATGAAAAGGAGGAACATTATACCACTTCTAGGGTTGTATCCCAAAGAGATCATAGAAGTGGGAGGAAGACCCATATGTACAAAAATATCTGTTGCAGCTCTCTTTGCAGTGGCAAAAAAATTGGAAATTAAGGGGATGTCCATCAACTGGGGAACGGCTAAACAAGTTGTAGTATATGAAGGTAATGGAATACTATTGTGCTATAAGAAAAGAGGAGCAGATGGACTTCATATTTACCTGGAGAGGCTTATACAAACTAATGCTAAGTGAGAAGAGCAGAACCAGGAGAAATTTGTACGCAACAGACACAATGTATATGTGACAACCAACTTTGATAAATTGGACTCCTCTCAGCAACACAAGGTTATGACAACTCTACAAGACTCAGGATGGAAGGAGATGTCTACATTCAGAGAAAGATCTAGAAAGAACAGAGTCTAAATGCAGACTGAAGCAAACTACATGCTCTGTTTCTTTTCCATGTTTGGTTTTGTTTCCTCTTTCCCATTGTTCATTCCATTGGTTACAACCCTTCTATACAACCAGACTAATATCCAATGTGAAAGTATTTGCAGATCCTATGCTTGATTGCATGCTGCCATGGTGGGGGGTGGGGGGAAAGAAAGGGGAGAAAATTTGAAACTCAGGGAATTGTGGAACTGAATCTTGTAAACTAAAAGTAAATAAACAAATCAATTAAAATTTAAAAAAGAAAAGGAGAAACATTAAATAAATATGGCATGATAAGTTTGAACTACAATGGAAAAACTCTTAAAGGCTGGACTTAGGATTTTTATTTCATCTGGCAAGCATAACTTGACCAGTGGGATTATAAGGGTTATGCCTGTAATTAATTTTATTTGAAAAATAATCACAGAAAGATTGAGACAAGTGGCTAGTGTGGGTGGGGGCATTATTGGTTTTCAATTGTTTTAGAATGCCCATTTGAAGCAAAAGACTGTAACATATGGTTAATTACATTTTTTACTACTTCCCCAGTCTGAAGGGAAGCTGGAGGAGTAACATAGACACACACTGAGGGCAGTTTTAAATGATCTGTCTAGCTTGTTCCCTAGTAACATGGAATTATTTACATAGGGTATGTGTATTTTTATAAAAATAAGAGTAAAATAATATAGTTCTATGCATATTTGGGGGGAAAAGTTGGAAAACCTTGAACTTTTGATTAATAGTTGTGTTATTTAGATAAAGAGGCCTAGGAAGTGAATAATGAACTGCAGTATCGGTAGTGGCCTCTATCTTATAAGAGCTTATAATTTCTGAAAAATGTTATAAAGACCTGTATTCTGAGTGTGTTTAAGTTTAGTAGTATCAAATATGCTGCCACATGTACACTGAATATTTGTTTTCAGACATAAAATTAAAGGTAGTAGAAAAAAGTCATTCAACATTTAACAGTAATATAATAGCTGAAAGCTTTGCATCTTAAGCAGAAGTAAAGAGAGTAATGATAGCTTTATAATTATTAGAATCAATGTAGTAGGCTATATTTCTAGTTTTAAGATTTATAAATGATCATCAAACTTTTGTGAGAGAAAAGAAAAAAAATTAGCTAAAAACTTATAACATGATAGTTCCCTATATACTTTAAAGCAAAAACAAACCCTCCTTTTTTAATTAAGTTGGTGTAAAATGTCCTTAAGCAAAATAAATCCCGAAAGTATTATTAACGTACTAATTTTCTAGTTGATTGCCGAATTCTTTAGATCTCAAAAAAGTTTTTAGCCAGAAAAGGTATAGTAAATAAATCTGATCACAGTACTTTAAAAGCTGTTGATATTAGAATCTTCTTTAAGGTGAGCCTTAAGTAGTTAAAAAAAATTTTCTTTCACCAAATCATGGCTCATAGGCAATTACAATTAATTTTTTATTCCCATGGAGCTGTAACAAACAATAAAGATTTACTAGGTTTGTCCTACATAAAGAATTTCATTTAATGTTTTTCTTTCTCAAATTTAAACCTGTCCTGGTATAAAAGCCAATTTTTGGAAATCTTTTTAATATTTTGCAACTTCTTAGCAAGTTAAAATTAAAACAAGTTCCTTTCTCAGGCTGAATGACCTTGCCTCTAGAGATAGTTTCCATGGGCTTTTGGCAGTTTTACAACATAAGTAAAATTGATATGGATTCTAAGCAGGAGAGACTGGGGGAAGGGCTGGGCTCATGGTTATGCCCCTGCATTGCTACCTCTCACACGTGGAGTAGGAATGTTCTGAATGGGCAGAACTAATACAAAATTAAATTTTCACCCAGTCTCCTCCTTTCCACATACCTTGATCAATTAACAATTTTAAGTTTTTAGAATTAAAACAATAAAATAACTCAATTAACAATCTTATAAGTTCCAATAACTGATAACCAAATTGTTTTAGTTGTAACCTCCTCTCTAACTTCAGGTAGAGGTGTAAATATCTGATTTTCTATGTGGCAGATATAAACAGTAAGAGACGTATGTGACATAACTGTTTTTACACAACTTCTTTCCTGTATCTTTTAGTTTCAACAAAATTCAGATTTAAAAAATTGCTTTATCTAACACTTTATGGCTTACAATGATCTCTAGAATTTTACTACAGTTTTTTAAAAACCACAACAACACAATGACATCATGACGTTAATTGCATTTCCAAATCATCACTTGCAAAAACTATTTTTAAAAATTACGCTTTTCTCCACTCCTCACATCTGTAGATTTAGGATTGTGGATTTAGGAGTTTGAATGAAGAGGTTCATCTGCTTGTTTAAAAATTCTGTGAGCTTCAGGGTGCCTCAGGGCTGTTGCTAGTGGGGTCCTTGATAAATTTATTATGCTTTCTCCATTTAGTCAGATAGGAAGGGTAACTTAAATTTCCTATTATTCTTCAGTCCTCTCTCTTTTAATCAGATCTAGGATGAGAGACTTTAATAAATTTTTGTAAAATGTTTTCAGCTGATTTAACTTTACTCCAGTAAACTTTATTTATGTGTCCACTCCTTAAAAACTTCTTTATAAGTGAGAGCTTTGAATCCTCCAGTGAAAGTGAGCTGGGAGTGGCTCCTATTCCCTTCTCTCCCACCCTAGAGAATGCAAAAACCTCTGAGGTATTTCTTATCAGATCTGAGAAATATCACAATTTGCCTAAATACCAATTAGTATAATAACTTCTAACATCTTTTGCATCAAATTAGGAGTGACACCTTCTACTTTTTCACGTTTCCTAAAAATAACCAGAATGAGTTCAATTGACTTTCAGTAGCATTCTGAATACACAAAATTTTTTCTTGTAGCTGAGGCAGGAAATGGTAAAATGCTTGTTCATATGCCTCTTTGCTCTGAGGGGAAAAAATTCCCTTATTATTTCTTATTGCCTTCATGTCACTCCACTTGGCCAGAGTTGAAATGAAGAGAAAGAGATTCTCAAACTTTTAAAACTTCTGCTCACACTTTTCAAATGCAAATAGTTTATGCCTTCATATTTTTTCAAATTCTATCTTAATACTTCTTATACACTCTATTATTTGCTATTGCCATCATATAAAATAAAAATGCTTATTCCCTCTCATATTCCCTTATCTCCTGCCAGCCACTTGTGAATCTGGTGGGCAAGAAGGAGGGGGAGGAAAGGAACAAGATAATATTTCAAGGAAAATCAAGCAGTCCAGCTGAATTTTAAATATTATAGATGACAAATTACTCTCACACACTCATTCACACAAGGACACAAAAGCAAAGCAGAATAGATGCAGAAAATAACAGAATTAATTCAAAAAGCCCAAAGAATTGAGGAGATAATCCTGAAAAAAAATTAAAACAGTTGCTTGGCACTCCAGAAAGACTTACTGGACACTTTTCTTTTTATCTGTTTCTAATATTCTTGGACTGTGTGGAGATAGCTACATCACACTGAATTGTTTGAGCCACCCCCGGCACTTTTAGCTCTAATGTTAAGCATATCTTTAATATATTCAATAGAAAAAAGGCACAAATGGGGAAATGCTAGAGTCCCTCCTCCATCAGTCTCCCACTCATCTGTTCCCCCACTTTCTCCCCTATTACCAAATCTATCGTCCCCTTCTGCAGAAACCAGGGACAATCTGTTCCTATACATTCCAAAAATTCTTTAATTTGTTTTGAGATATAATAAAGTCCTCTCTCTCTCATGATACTCTTTAAAATTCTAGCACAGGATTCTTTATCTCTTTCTTTAAAGTGAGTCTACCCCATGGTATCAGCATGCTAACTACAACTCCCCATATAAGCCTGAATGTTGCTGAGAGAAGAAGCATCTAAGGAAAAAAGCCTGTGCAACCAAAGTGGAACCACGTTCAGCTGGCTGCTATTCTGCTTGGGAAAAATTAAAATGCCGTGTGACTGTCCTTGGAGAGAGCCATGAGTCTCCCTAAGCCTCCCTTATGCATGGAGCTCTGACACAGGGGGAGATCCAAGGAAAGAAACTAGTGGAATGCTTACATTTAGAAAGCAGAATCAGTTTGCCTTATACTTAGTACTTAACCAATTTTGATTGATTATTTAATTATGAGGGGCTGGTAAAGACTGAGAAGGAATGGTCAAAGAAGATACAAATTCTTGTTGATTTTTTGAAATTTAAGTAATAGTTTAGAGATAAAAAGAGAACTAGAAGAACACAGGGTCATAGAAGTTAAAGGAAGACAGAGAATCCAAAAGGATGGGATGACTCTGTTGATCAATCATATTAAACATTTCAAAAATGTCAAGAGGAATGAGGACTGAAAAGAATAGATTATTTTATTAGGCTTTATTAATAAATGTCTCTTATTAGGAAGTCATTCATCTCTTTCAAAAAAGTACTTTCAATAGAGCAGCAAGGGCAAAAACCATTTTGTAAGGGTTAATTAAGCTCTATGAGGGTAGAGACAGTGAATGGAGGAGAAAATCGCCTTCCTTCATATCCCCAGAATTTAGCACAATACTTGGCACTTGGTAGGTATCTAATAAATGCTTGTGAATGGTGAAGATGGTTAAGCCACACTGGCAAGAGAGGAAGTTCATAGTATTTAAGATGTGTAAAGCTAAAACAGAGCTAAAAAGAGACCTAAGCTATCATGTAATCCAGCCTTTTCACTTTACAAATGAGGAAACTGAGACTTAGAGAGGGGAATTGACATGATCAAAGTCAGAAAGGTTTTCAGTGTCAGAACACCGTCCAGTCTTGGGTTTCCTCATTCCAAATTCTATGGTCTTTCCATGAAACCATTCAGGCAGCAAATATAGAATGTTCTTGCAAGATTGTGATGGTGAAGGAAAAGAGAAAAGATGAGATAGAAAACTGAGGAGGCAACAGAATGGATGGAAAGTTGTTTGGGATTTTTTGTATAATATGGGAGACATGCTGGTTTGTGAGCATAACAAAAATGGAAAATAGAGAAAAAAGATTACAAATACTTGAGGATAAAAGGATAATGCGATGATTTTGTTCTGAGAAAAATCAAGATGGAACTGAATAAAGCGCATAGGTGGAATGATTAGTATGGGAAAGGAGAGCTAATAAACAGTGTAAAGATACAAAGAAATGTCAATGTAGAGAGAAGAGACATGACATAAACTCCATCTCTAACATAAGAGTCACAATCAGGTTCTAAGAATAAAGGAATATAGGAATAGAAATGAAAACTAAAAGAGCAAGAATTCAATGAGATGATTTTTTTAAAACCTCTCTGTACCAACACTAAAAGCTTAATTGGATTAGATGACATGTCCATTCCTCTTCTTTTCTTCCTAAGTCTCTTCAAGGCCCTCTTTCCCTTCTTCCCCTCTTCCCCTTCCCCAATCATCTGACCCCTCTCCCCATTCTCAAATCTCCCAGACCAGAATCTGAACCCAATATCCTTTCACACCTGTTTCCTAACAAGAACTTTGCTATTAGAGGTTGAGCTGAAGATGACAGAAGCAGCAAGGAGAGGCTAAATAAAGTGATATCAAAGGAGAAGAAGAGTAGGTGGAGAATACAAAAGTGAGGAAGAGGAATGGGAAAGATGAGGTACTAACATATCACTAAAGGGAAATTTCTGTCCTCTCTTGGGGTACTACTTGGGCTCAGTGACTAGAAAACCTCAAAACCTTTCCATCCTCTGGGGATGCTACTTCTGGAATGACTTCTGGGCATAAAATAGAAGAGAAAACAGAGATAGGGAAGAAGCCTATTCCCAGACTCTAGAGATAGATTTCTAAAAGAATAAATCACTCACTTAGATAGAAAACCCAGAATTGGGGGGTGGAGCCAAGATGGGGGGGCAGAGCCAAGATGGCCATGTAGCAGCAGCAACACATCACAGCTCTCACATAGCCACCCCAAAATACCCATAAAATAGGACTCTAAACCAATCCTAGAACTCCAAAACGCACACAAAGATACTTCCCACTAAAGTCAGCTCGGCTATGAGGAACCATATC
>CM053582.1:128838169-128870999 GCA_028627135.1 Pseudochirops cupreus | reverse complement strand
ACAGGGTTCAAGTTCTAATAAACATGAATGATCAACTCTTCTGGTCTGTCCTCTCAGAACAATTCCTGATTACCTAGCAACCAATGATTCCTGAGGCTGTGTTTCCCCCATATGTTTGATCAGGAGATATGTGTCCATCATATCCACAGTGCCATCTTCCTCTGACTAAATAATGTGATACAGTATAATAAGACTGAATTTATACTCAGAAAACTTCAACCTCAGCTGTGACTATACTACACATACAAACACACACACACACACACACACACACACATTCTTTCACTTCTCATCACCTTGTTTCTTCCTTCTTGGCCATGTCTGTTTCTCTTCCCCTGAATACTAGAGTCCAAAATTCTTTCATTCTGTTATGTAAGACCTACCTATTTTGAAGTGTCTGCAATGAAGGAAAAGTTGAGCATCTGTCTAGTCCTGGCTCTATGATCACCCTGAGCAAGTCACTTTGCTGTCAAAGCTTCAAGTTCTTCCACTATAAAATGGGGAAAATGAATCCTTAAAGGCTCTTCCAGGACAGTGAAAATTCTATCTGATTCCACCATGAAGTCTAGTCTGTGCTAGGCTCTGTGCTAAGAACTAGGAAGATGAGTACAAGCAAAAAGAAAGATGGCCTCTGCCTTCAAGGAGCTTACATTCTAATGGGGTCAGACAATACCAAAAAATAAGCTGACAAGGGAGTGGGTAAAGGTACTCCAATAGGAGCATGATAGAAAAATCCAAAGAGTTAGAAGTGGAGACTGGAGAGAAAGGAAGACATAACTAAAAGGGCATTTTTCATAGAGATTCTGGGAGGAACAAGTCAATCAGAGGAAGGAGTCTCAAGGGCTGCATATGCTTCCGGTGGGATAAGTTCAGTACTAGAATGAACTTCCAGAGTGAGGAAGCTTCTGTGACATGATAGACAAAGTCTGGAGAGGAACCTAGAGAGGCACAGAATATGCTCCAGGTGACATACTATGTATGTCTGCTTTCTGAGGATGAATCTAGCTAAGTACAGAGAGACTCTTCACCAGCCAACTGGGCACATAGCGATGAATTCTTTGACCATGGCCATCAGTGAAATTAAACATCATAATCCTACAAAGGCAAGAGTTATTACTAGTTATATTGTAGAGAGAATTCATGCCTCAGACAGGGCTGTGATTGATAACCTTTAAGCTCTTTTACAGTTCAGAGATTTTTATTCAATAATTCTAATATTCTTTCTGTTTAATTAGTAGATTGTTGTGAGGTTCAGATGAAACAATATGTAAGAAGGCATTTTAGAACCTGCAAAGTGCAATATGACTTAAAATGGCTAGGTGGTGCAGTGCATACTATGGAAATTGGAGCCAGAATGACCTAAATTCAAATCCTGTCTCAGACACTTGTAGTTATATGACACAACCACTACACTTTTGTCTGCCTCAGTTTCCTCATCTGTAAATGGGGACAATAATAGCATCTACCTCACAGAGCTATGAAGATAAAGTGAGATGGGTGTAAAGTGTTTTGCAAACCTTTAAAGCATTATATAAATGCCACCTATTATTATTTTCAATAATTGTTATTTTTTTAATTTTAAAATAAAAAATAATTATCATTAAAATATATTTAATAAATAATGATAATCATATCATTAATTTGTTTAATAATCATGATTATATATAATTGGTTGATGTTATTATAATAACAAATATAAAAATTGTGGTATTATTATGTTATTTCCCTATTTTTCCCATCTTCCAAGGACTAAGGACCTACATTCATACATGCAGAGTCAGTCAAAGAAAGATTACCTAGGGAGCCGTATCTGGGAAAAAGAGAGACCTCAGAGGACAGCACAGCTTAATAACCACTGGCCCTAAAGATGCCTGGCTTCTTCTTCCTGGAACCCAGTCTTTGTCTCTGGACCTCTTGCCAATACATAACCCTGAGTCACCTCCATAGTCCTGTGATCAACCTCTACTGTAACCTCCCCAGTTTTATGCCTGTCCTCTGCCTTTTCTTTGCCCTTGTACCAGTCCTCTGCTCTCTACCTATCCCCTGCCCCTGTCCCAACTCCCCTTCTCAAACTATTCTTGCCTCAGAAATACTTCTCCTGTTATTGCTTCTGCCACGGCTGCTTTGGGGTAACTTCTTAATTCTTCTGTTTCCTCTTTCTCTTCCTTCCTCCCCCATTCCCCTGCATGAAGTCCCTCTCCACACTCCTTTCCTCTCCCTTTTCCCTTTCTCTTCTTTAGCTCCTTATCCCCAGTCCCTTCTGATATACTTCTTAAGGAGATAGAGTGGTGGACCTGAAATCAAGAAGATCCAAGTTCAAATCCAGCCTCAGGCACTTACTTGCCGTGCAACCCTGGGCAAGTCACTTAGCCTCTGCCTCAAAATAAGGATAATAACAGCTTCTACATCTCAGGATTATTGTGAAGATCAAATGAGATAGTATTTGTAAAGCACCTTTCAAAACTTAAAGTGCTATATAAGTGCTAATTAACTCTTGGCAATTATTCAGTGGGATCCCCTGAAAAGGAGTAGTAGAGAGGAAGGAAGATAAAAGACAAGAAAGAGAAGCAGTACCTCTGCTGGTGTCTCTGATTTTTTGCCCCACCTGGCCCAGGTCTAGATCACAAAAGAATTTTGTTGAAGGGGATGTTTAAACTAGAGACAAGAAAATTCTTAGAGGGATATGATCACTGTATACAAATATTTGAAGAGCTATCATGTTCAAAAAAGGTTTCATTTGGTCTTCTTGGCTTCAAAGAGCAGAACAAGGAGTAAAGGAATTTGCAATGACAAATTTGAGGTCCAAAAAAAGAAAAATTTCCTAACCATCATAGCTGCCCAAAAAAGGAATAGAGTTCCTTGAGGAGTAGTTAGCTCCTCATTGTTGGAGACCCTCACAAGATTAGATGATTGTTTGTGAGGAATCACAGTGTCACAGAACCCTAGAGTTGGAAGGGATATCAGGCCATGGTCATCTAACCTTTGCTTGATGAACTCAACTGTCAAGAGATCTGCCACCTCCCAAGGCAGCCAATTCTACTTTGAGATAATGCTGATTTTTAGAAGGGCAGCTAGGTGGCCCAGTGGATAGAATGCCAGGCCTGGAGTCAAGAGGACTTGATTTCAAATTGGGTCTCCAACACATAGCAGATATGTGACCCTGGATGAGTCACTTAACCCTGTTTGCCACAGTTTCCTCATCCACAAAATGAGCTAGAGTAGGAAATGGCAAACCACTCCAGTATCTTTGCCAAGAAAACCCCAAATGCGGTCACAAAGAATCAGACATGACTAATCAACAAAATTTTTACAAATTTTTTCCTAACATCAACTTTAACCATCCCTCTTTGCAACTTCCATCTACTGTTTCTAGTTCTGCCTTCAGGTACTAAGCAGAATAAGTCAGCTTGGATGTTGTAGAGGAGATATAATAGAAAGAGCTCTGGCTCTGGAATGAGAGGGCCTGAGTTTGAATCCTACCTCTGATGCCAATCACTGAGTGACCCTGAGCAAGTCACCTGACCTCCCTGAGCCTCAGTTTCTTCATTTATAAAATATTAGGTTAGATGACCTACGAAGTATCTTCTAGGTCTGTTCCTATGATCCCATGACCTCTGCGTTTCTTTCCAATTTCTATGGATTCCAATTCATTCTGTGAATAAGCATCATTCTGGCTCTTGTCTAGATCATGCCTGAGTTAAGCCCAATAAGGGTCATTTCAGCTATCAGTCCTAGCTGACACTAACCCCATCATCTAAGCAAGGTTACTTCCCTGGTTTGCCCTCAGGCTTATAGCTACTTAACCTTCCCACCCATCCCTTGTTCACCCATTCTTCCACTCCCACCTACTTCCTCTCAAAACTACTCTGAGGTACCACATCTCAGTGGCCATATTGGCTAATATAATAAAATAGGAAAATGTCAAATGCTCAGAGCATGTGAGGAAATTGGCATATTAATACACTGTTGGTGGAGTTGTGAACTGATTCAACCATTCTAGAGAGTAATCTGGAACTATGCCCAACGCGCTATAAATAAGTCCATACCCTTTGACACAGCAATACCAATTCTAGGGTCATATCCCAAAGAGATCACAGAAGTGGGAGGAAGACCTATATGTACAAAAAATGTTTTAGCAGCTCTTTTTGTAGTGGCAAAAAACTGGAAATCAAAGGGATGCTCATCAATTGGGGAATGGCTAAAAAGTTGTGGTATATGAATGTAATGGCATACTATTGTGCTATAAGAAATGAGGAGCAGATGGACTTCGTATTTACCTGGAGAGACTTATACAAAATGATGCAGAGTGAGAAGAGCAGAACCAGGAGAAATCTGTACACAATCACAGACACAACATATGTGTAATGACCAGCTTTGATAGACTGGACTCTTCTCAGCAATGCAAGGGTATAAAACAACTCCAAAAGACTCATGATGGAAAAAGATGTCTACATTCAGAGAAAGAACTATAAGGAACTAGGGAGAACAGAGTTTGAGCACAGACTGAGGCAAACTACCAGCTCTCTTTCTTTATCTTGCTTGGTTTTGCTGCCTGTTTCACATTGTTCATCCCACTGGTTACAGTCCTTCTTTATAACTTGACAAATGTCTAATGTGAAAGTATTTGCAGATCCTATACTTGATTACATACCACCATGGAGGGGGGCAGAGGAGAGAGAGAGGGAGAAAATTTGAAACACAAGTGAATGTGGAACTACACATATACAGCCTGTATTGAATTGCTTGTCTTCCCAATGGGGGCAAGGGACGAGGGAGGAAGGGAAAGAATCGAGAATTTAAAGTTTTAAAATCAAATGTTTAAACATTTATCATTATTATTATTATTATTATTATTATTATTATGTATATGCAACTGGGAAATAATATATACAGGCACTGGGGTACGGAGATCCGTCTTGCCCTAACGGAAAGTTAGATGGGTGATGGGGGAGGATACAAGAGAGAGCAGATTGGGGGAGGGGGTATACAGAGGGGATCGCTGTTTTGGAGTGGTGGGTAGGGGAAAGATGGAGAGAAAATTTGTAACTCAAAACCTTGTGGAAATGAATGATGTAAACTAAAAATAAACAAAAGTCAAGAGAAAAAAAAAAGAAGTTGGTCATGCTAAGACTGAGGGGCCAGGAGCAGAATGAGATTCTTTAAGGAATATGGAGGCTAGGAGCAACTTTGATGGGGAATCTGAGTAGAATATGGCAAAAAGGATTACAAAGCAGCAGTGAGGACCCAGATAATATTAAAAGGTATGAACTTAACAGTCTAATTTCGTAACTTTCTTCAATTACAATCAGTAATTCAATATCAAGAATGGAAAAAGTGAACAGTGGCTTCCCAGAACTGGACATTGATCACTGTAGTAGTTATTTCCATACCCATCTGCACTGGAGCAACCCTTAACTTAACCAATTAGCATCAACCCCTGGAAGTCTTATGTATTACAGTTCTCTAAAGCTTGGCTTGTGTCCTGTGTGATATAATTGTAGGTAGGTGTTATAAGAGTCAGGAACCAGGAAACCAGGAAAAACTGAGTTCAAATATGGCCTCAGACATTAACAATCTGTGTGACCCTGGGCAAGTCACTTAACCCTGTTTGCCTCAATCCCTCATCTGTAAAATGAGCCGGAGAAGGAAATGGCAAACCATTCCAGTATATTTGCCAAGAAAATAACAAATAGGGTCATGGAGAGTCAGACATGACTGAAAAATTACTCAAGAACAACGAATCCATCCTTTAAAAACCAAATCAGATTCCAGTTCTTCTAGAAAGTTTTCACTAATCTCCTCCATTTGTTGATTACAGGCTTCACCTAGTGCATTATTCGGTGGTTCTCTAACGTATTTAACATATCATATTGTATGTCTGAAGTTTTGTTGTTATCCTTATCCTCAATTTAGATGGACAATTCCTTGAGGAAGAAGACATCAAAACTTTTATCCACTACCCTCTCCTGTACCTCAAATGGTGCCCCACATTTGCTTCCTCCACAAAAGGTGTTTAATAATTTTTTATGCTGGCCATGGTGCTGAGAGCATGGGTTTCCCTGGAGAGCACAAGATGTACTATAAAAGAAGCAACCAGAAACCAGTGACAGCATCTCTGAGCTGTTGAATGAAGTCAGGAATAGAAACTTGAGGCATTTGGGAGAGATTCATCAGAGAATCAAGGAGGATTAATTTTGAGTCAGACCATCTCTACTAAATTGAACTCTAGTTGGTACCAAGAGCTCAATACTGAGGAGTTAAGGCAAGATTTCCTCTTCCATTCTTAAAAAGTCCAAAACCAGCAGAGGGTCATAAGGGCGAAGCCTGGATATTGATGAATATTCCTTGGTGTGGGGACAATACTATACCTTCTCACAGTCAGTAACTCCTAGAATACTAAGGACTTGAAAAAAGTTTTCTTTCTATGTTCTGCATCTGTCTCTCTGCCTTTCCTTCTCAGTTCTTAACTTCTTCAATTTTCTCACCTCCCCATAAACTTCATCATTATTCTCGTATCTCTAAGCCTCTTTACTTTTAGGAAGAAAAGGGTCATTGGAAAAAGAATGGTATTTATCTCTTTAGACATATGGAGAATGGTCGCAAGATTCTAAGAGAGATATTGCTGTTAGTAACCCAAAGTTTCTAGAATGTGGATTTCTTAACTAAGGGACCAAAGATCCAAAAATATATTTTGGGAATCTGGGAACTTGGACTTGAAAAAATATATCTTTGTTTTCATTAATTTCTAATTGAAATTTATCATTTATTTCTATTAAGATTTTTAAAAATAAATTCTAAGAAGGTATCCATAGGCTTTACCAGGATGCCAATAAGGACAGTGAAACAAAAAAAAAAAGACTAAGAACCTCTGTTCTAGAATCATAGATCTATATACACACTTAAGAACCCCAGAGCCATGAAGTGTCTAGAAAAATCACTGGGAAGAGCCCCTATCTTCTAGCAAATGAAGGTCTAAACCTTCCAGAAGAAACTACCACCCTTTTTTTGCTTCAGGAACATACTCCAGGGTTTTATTCTTCCCAAATTAAGTAAGGTTCTTCCTTATATTTAGCTATCATCTCTCCAGATTCAATTAAAGTCTTCATATATCTATGAAGCCCCAGTTATGTGGAAGGCATTTTATTTGGAACTGGTTATACAGAAATGAAATAAGACTTAGAACCTTGCAATCCAATAGGAGAAAAAACAAGGATGTGAATAGCTTCTTGAGACGAGCGTTGAGGGCAAAGAGATGCCAATAGTGCATCTAAAATTTATGCTTTCAAAAATTTGAAGAGGGAGAGATTGCCATCCCAAGCATGTGCATAAGCAGTAGACAGTGTTCAGGAAAAGCTTCCTGGAGTGAGTGGTAACTGAATAGAGTTAAAGGAGGGAAAGTCTGTCAACACAGCTCAGAAAAATGATCTTCATAGTTTGGGAAACAATTACAAACCGTCCTTCAACCTACTCCTTGTTGATGCTCTAAACTTTCCTACAAAGACTTTTCTTCTTCCCTCATTTAGACTCCCTCCAGTGTCCAGAGAAGAAGTAAATGTCATACACAAACATGAACAACTGAAACTTTGGGAGAAAAAAAACATGTCATTCACTTGCAGTCCTGGCACCATATCTGATGTTCCAGCCATAGATTTCTTTCTGCATTCTCTTTACTCTCAGATGGATAATAAGAAGACATCTTGAGCAATGATTCCTGTCTCCAGTGCCTTGAACAGCTCCCACCTCAAGATCTCTGAATTCATACTAATGGGGTTCCCAGGAATCTACAGATGGCAGCACTGGCTCTCTTTTCCCCTGGCACTACTCTATCTCTTAGCCCTCAGTGCCAATATCCTCATCCTGATGACTATATGGCAGGATATGACTTTGCACAAACCCATGTACAAATTCCTGGGCATTCTTTCTATAGTGGATGTAGGCTTAGCCTCCACCATTATGCCCAAGATCTTGGCCATCTTCTGGTTCAATGCCAAGACCATCAGCCTGCCTGAGTGTTTTGCTCAGATATATGCTATTCACTGGTTTCTTGGCATGGAGTCAGGCATTTTCCTGTGCATGGCTTTTGACAGGTATATGGCCATTTGTCACCCTCTTTACTATCCTTCTCTTGTTACAGATACCTTCATCTTCAAAGCTGCATTGTCTGTGATGATCAGAAATAGCCTCTTAGTCTTGCCAGTGCCTGTGCTGGCTGCCATGCGAAATTATTGCTCTAGAAATGAGATTGAACATTGCTTATGTTCTAACTTGCGGGTTGTCAGCCTGGCCTGTGATGACATCACAGTCAACAAATTTTACCAGCTGGCCCTGGCTTGGGTCATGTTCGGAAGTGATATGGCCCTGGTCTTTTCTTCCTATGTCCTGATCTTACGCTCAGTACTGAAGCTAAATTCCACTGAGGCTGTTTCAAAAGCCCTCAGTACCTGTAGCTCCCACCTCATCCTCATCCTCTTCTTCTACACAGCTATCGTTCTGTTGTCTGTCACACACTTAGCAGAGAGGAAGTTTCCCCTAATCCCTGTGCTCCTCAATGTACTGCATAATGTCATCCCTCCAGCCCTCAACCCAATGGTATATGCTTTCAGAACCCAGGAGCTCAGGCTGGGCTTCCAGAAGGTACTTGGACAAGGTGGTAAAATGTCCAGAAAATAGCCCCTATTCATGATGCTCCTGATTTGAGGCTGGGGACAGGGGGAGTTCGTTTGCCCAGATCAGAGCCCTTGGTTCTAAATGGTAAATGATTCTTTACAAGCCACACAAGGGGATACAGTGGTAATGGCAGTGGGAAGTCTTGCCACTTGGCTAGCTAGAGACTAAAGTTGAATGACAGGCCTAGCAATGTAAATGGTACCCTTAGGGATGCTGTTTATGAAAGGAATCAGGAGCCCTGTTGTATTATTGCTAATTTTCCTTGTCAAAGCACAACCTCAAATATTTGCAAAGGAGAGCTCAGCCTGGGTTCTCCACCTCAAGGAATGAGGCAGTTTTATAGAATTTTATCATTAATTAATAGGATAATCAGCAAAGATTCATTAAGTGCCTGCTATGTGCCAGCCTCTATGATAAACACTAGAAATATAAAGACAAAAATAAAAGAGTCCCTGCACTCAAGGGGTTTATATTCTCTAGGAAGAAGCAACATTTTTTTAGTGTATAGGCAAGATTAGATGGCTATTGACGTACTTTCCAACTCTGAAATTCTGTGATTCTATGTACTCATATAAGTATATATAAAACATATTTTAAATAAATAGCAGGAAAATTCCAGGTAGTTGCAGAATAGGAGGCACCAGCAGCCCAGGAGATCAGAAAATACTTCTGTAGAGGGTAGGGTTTGCACTGAGCAAGGGAGCAAAAATGATGATGTGCATCCTCAGGAAGGGGGCCAAGCTGTGAAAAGGCACAGAGATGGGAAAGGGGATGTCTTATGTGGGGAGACAGCAAGCAAGCTAGTTTGAATGGATTACAGAGTATATGGAAGAAGTCTAAAAATATAGATGGGGGACAGACTGGGAGGAGTTTAAAATGCCAAACAGAGGAGATGGACCACTCAAGGAAAAGATTTTCTGTGCAAACCTTAGTCAGAAAACAAGTATTTATTAATGCTTTTCTATATGTCAGGTATTGCACTGAGTGCTGGGGGCACAATGAAAGCAAAGGGAAGCCCCTCCTGTCAAAGAGGTCACAGTCTAATTGGGGAGAGAGCAAGAAAACAGCTGTTTACAAATAGAGTAAGAATTGACAAAAATTAATATAGGAAGAGCATTAGGATGAAGTGGGATTGGGGAAGGCTTTTTGGAGGAGGAAATATTTGAGCTGGAACTTAAGAGAAAGCAAGGAGGGCAAGCAGGTTCATAACAGCTTTGGGAATTTCTTGATATAGTGGGAAAAGCAGCGAACCTGAAGTCAGGAGCCTAAGTTTGAACACCACCTCTGATATTTACTATGTGGAAGAAGATGAGCAAGTCATTGAATTTCTCTAAGTCTTAAGATTCATGGACTACATGCTTCACTGGGTAGCTGTGCAGAAAGTGTTTTGTAAACCAGAAAAGACAAATATATATATATATATATATATATATATATATATATATATATATATGGATATATATGGATAATCAAATAAAACAAATGTTTTCTGGTCTAGGTCAGATAACAGTCATTGCCTATGATGAAATGAAATGATCCAGTCATATGTCGTCCATAAAGCACTTCTCTGATCTTAGATCCTTGATCTATGGCATTTGTCCCCAATTCTTGGTGCCTCCATGATTCAAATTCAATTGGAGAAATTGAAGGGTAGAAAGGAAGAAAAACAACACCTTGGAACCCCTGAAAGGTGAGTCAATTCCCTGCCTAGCTGAGGAGTGAAAGCTTTCATAATGAGAAGGTGGTGATGTGAGTAGCTCAGGAAGCAGATAAAACAAGATTTGCCAGATTAATGACAAAGAGATTCATGGTGAGAAAAACTCTGTGAAAATCTGTCAAAAAATACATGGAAAACCAGAAAAGGAACCATTCTGAGCATTTTTGAACCAACAACAAACAGCCACTTTGCTCAACTTTCCAATCAATCTGAAGAGGGAACTCATAGATTAGCAATAACTCAGATTCTTCTTTGGAGAGATTGCACTCTGGCAATCATTAACTCTAAAGTCCTGAGAATTTGGTTCAATTTTATGCAGCTTCATTTTTGCCAAGCACCTCTTCTTGTTTTTTGGCTATTTGTGTCTATTGGAAGTGAGGGAGATGTGTGTCCTGAATTCATAGAGATGCTATAAGCATAAAATGTGCTGTGATACACACACAGCCAAGTCAGCTTATGTCTATTTGGTTCTTTTCAACTTATAACTGAGTGATTTAGCATTCGAGTCCTTCACCCAGACCTTGGGAAGCAGGTCTGAATTTAATAGCCTTGAAGACACCTAAAGCTGCAATATTCCTGAAACTCAACCTCCAGCACCAACATTTCTCACCAATCCCCTTCTCATATGAAAGAGAAATGATAAAGTATTGGAAACCTGCAGAGGAGTGAGATCAAAGGGTATTGCTCACATTCAAAGTGTTTGGAAATTAAAAGACGGTACCTTCATATTACCTTTCGGGTCCAAGACCTCCCAGGGTAAGAGGAAACATCATAGAGAACATATGGCTAAATGTTTGTGAGCAAAAATTTCCTAGATTTCTTGGGATTCCATTTCCCTTGCTTTTGGAGAGACTTCTGAACATGATTTGATAGAATAGGACAAAGAGAAAGACATTCTGCGTCTCAAGTTGTAGAGTATGGTGGTCTATCCCTGAATTGCGATAAAAAAGGAATGAAAAACATTAATATCTCTAAGGCTCCATTCGTAGAGGAAGGCAAAACTCAGGTGGACATATGTTACAGACCAAATCAGGACAAAAGGGAAAAATTAATATCAGAAGGAAGGAGAAATCAGCCCAGTGCAGGAATTCATTTGGGACCAAATGAGAAGTATCTAGCAGTTGCTCTTAGTGAAATCAAGAAGCATTCTAGCCCATAGCCTTTTTCTTCCCCTCTTTCCTCAGAGAACTCTGAAGAAAGTCTCCATTTTAAACTTGCCTTCTCCTTTTTCTTTCCCTTCCTCTCAGATGAGTGAACAAGATGACTTGAGGGGAATAAAAAGGGAGAGATAACTATTATCAAATCAAACGATAATATTATTGCATCCTGCTACTAAAACACTGTTTTGTTTGCTTGTGTCCTGTGTGATCTAATTATAGGTAGGTAGTGTAAAAGATAGAACACCCAGACTGAAGCACCCAGCCTGAAGTTCAAATCTGGCCTCAGACACTAACTGTATGACTGCACAAGTCACTTAAGCTCTGTTGCCTCAGTTTCCTAACCTTCTCCGTGGGGTTAATAATAGCACTGACCTCCAAGGGTTGTTGTGAGCATCAAATGAGATAATAATTGTAAAGCGCTTGGTACAGGACCTGGAATATAGTGAATGCTATACACAGTTTATTATTATTGACAATAATAATAATAAATCACAATTCCATTAACAGTGGATTTTCTAATCTTGTAAGATTGAGGATGTGAAACTAATTCATGGCAAAGAGGGGAAAGCAAAAGTTTCCATAGCTGCGGTGGGAAAGATGAAAGAGGAATAAGAATGAATAAGAAGTGATAAGACAAATTGAGGTCAGATAACATGAATGATAAGGTATCAGTAGCACAAGATTAAGAGCAGAGGAGTAATCAAGGACTCATTTATGGGAAAGGGAGTAAAAGACTCAGGAGCAAAGAAAAATAAAGAATTGAAATGGTAGACTATTGGGTTGAAATTGGAGAGTAAAGAAATTGAAATCAGAGCATTGTAGAGTGGAGGGATTATAAACTTTAATGAGGGTAAAGAATAGGTTTTGGAAGGGGGCCATAACAAGAGAGGGAATAATAGAAGGGAAATTTCAGTTTCTAATTGGCGAAGTAGAGCAATTATGGGAAATAGTGAAAGATGGTGTGTGACCATATCTATGTGTGCCTAAGGTGGGGTGAAGGAATAGATCATGAGATTTAAGGAGGCTGAAGAATTGGGATATTTAAGAGTTTTAAGAAATATCTTTGTGGATAGTAATGTCCAATAATATAAGGGCAGGAGGGGGGAAGAAAGGAAAATAGAGACACAGGTGATGAAATCCTTGAAAATTAGGGAGAATGACTTCAGGTTTTGTTGTTCAATCATTTTAGTCATGCCTGACTCTTCATGACCTATTTGAGGTTTTCTTGGCAAAGATACTGGAGTGGCTTGCCATTTCATCTCCATTTCACTTTACAGATGAGGAAACTGAGGCAAAGAGGGGTAAGTGACTTGCCTAAGGTCACAAAGCTAGTAAATGTCTGAGGCCAGATTTGAACTCAGAAAAATGAGTTTTCCTGAGTCCAGGCTCAGCACTCTATCCACTGTGCCTCCTTGCTGCCCCAAGACTTCAGGTCTAGGGGCAGATAAATCACCAGGTTGTGGGATAGTTAATTAGATCTAACAGATGTCACATGGATCTCAATTGATTTTGCAAGGAATATTAAAATCCCTGACTATAAGGAGAACATCGTATCCTCACTACCAAAGGAGGTAGGGCAGCCAAGATGAAGTCACCTGGATGGGACAGAAATATTCAGCTTGTTTGGATACAGAGACTGAAGTGGGGCTATGACTTTAAAAGATGCTATTACCTTCTTCTTGTCTCAGAGGTCTCCCAGAGAAGATATGGTTATGACATCAAAATGAACTCAAACACTTGGCCCATGGTTCTGAGTGAGAATGGAGTAGGTAAAGAGATGACTGGGGCTTATAGCACTTGAACAGCCAATGGAGTTCAGCCGCTGCCAGTGCCGCCTTCACCCATTCAGGCTAGAGTGGCCTAAGGTGTATATGGATAAATTATGTCAGTCGTGAACTTTCCATTTGGAAGGACTGATACAGGACAATGATTCTACTGTCTCTTCTCCTCTCCCTCCTTGAGCTGAAGAGCATATGTAAAATCCAAAGCCTACCTGTTCTTTAAAGTTTGTTTACATTTCTCTTCAATTAACATCGAACGACAGTTAAAAAAAGTTTGGCCAGTCATAGAAATTTCCGATTTGTTAGAATTTCATTATTTGTAATAGTCGCAAGAAAGAAAGAGTCAATAACCAATTTGCAATGTGTTACTGGGGGCATGGGAAGCAGTGAGAAGAGAGAGAGAGAGACACAGAGACGGAGATAGAGACAAAGAGAATGTAGATTTTCAGTCAAAAGTTGCTGAGATAATTTCTGGGCAAGGGCTCCAGTGCTAAAATGAAAGGAAATATTAGCAATTTCTGTTTCTAAATTCCCAAAGTGGGGAGGGAGCAATAAAAGTAAGACTCCCGTTTCCCCTAGGCAACATATGAAGTCAACAGTAAGTTCTATCTGGTGGATGGTTGAATGTGTTTCCACAACAGGCCTTCCTCATTGTTCCACTGTTCAAGTAGACAGCCTTCCCCACTCTGTGCAACAGTGGAAGGAGAAGGGGAGTATCAAGAAAAGACTGGGAGGAACATTGAGGAAGAATCCCTGATTCGACCTCTCCTGCAGCAGCCCAGCAGGATCTTTACACCTTACACAACTAAGCCTTACTTACAGAGACACAGCTACAAGAGAAAGAGTGTAAGTCTGAGAACCAGAAGACCTGTCTTCTAGATGCCACGTGGAGTGCTGGACTTTGATACACGAAGACCTGAGTTTGAATCCTGCCTCAGACATTTTAAGTGTTTGATTCTGAGTAAATCATTTAACCTATCTAGGCTTGAGTTTCTTCATCTACATGTATGATATGTACATCCACATGGGTTGTCTAAATACAAAGATGAAGCTCACAGACTACATGAATAAATATGATCTGAGACCTGGCCCATATTTGTAGAGAAAAGAGCCCAAGATAGTGTCTGTGTTACCATAATAGTAGCTAGTAGGGCAAGGGGCAGAAAGGTCTCAGGACTGTCCTTTTATCCAGTCTTCAGGAAGGGTATGTAACAGGTTATAATTATTTCTATATGCCAGCCTCAAATATCTTTATTCTAGGGATATAAACCTGAGTCTACAAGAAAAGCTACTTCGCTGGTTTTTCTCAAGAGATTGCCCTTAACCCATACTCATCAGCTTTACTCTTTGCCACTAACTCCAACTACACAAAAGACTATCCTAAATTTTAAAAATGACAAGTAAATTACTTTATCCATACAGAAAACTGAAATGAGAGAAGTTCTTAATATTATAACTATTTTTAAAATGCACAAGAGAGCCTAATTTTGCCCAAGTAGGACAAGACCGGTAGAACAGATTAGATTCTATCAGTCTCTATGGAATCAAGCTAGAAATAAATCACAGGTTAGTTGACGTATCTTCTCCTATATGTCTGCTGGTTCTCTCTGCACATGTGTTTCATGGAAAATATCTGGAACTATATGTGGTTCTCCTACAAGGCAATCTGGAAGCCAATCAGTCCCTTACAAAAAGAAAAGATTGGATAGTGATTCTGAGAAGTATGGAGTAGTTAAGAAAATTCCAATCAGACAGGTTCAATCCCAGTGAAACAAAAAAAAAAACAAATTTTGTGTTGTTTTGTTTATAGGGTGCACTTCTTTGTAAGATTTCCTGTATCCTATCCTACATTCACTCATAAGTCCCATCACCTATTGTTCTTCTTATTCCTTGCTTCTCCCCACTTAACACTCTCCAACTCACTTGATCCATTCATCCCTGGATGCTTTTTATCCCAGATTTCCACCTCTTTTATAACTAGTGGGACATAGGAACAGGAGAGTGAAGCATATGGTTGGCCAAGGTTAGAATTGTGGTAGTCTATGGGAGCAGATTGGATTCTCTTTAGGGAAACAAGATATTTTTTAAGGAACAACTACATACAGGAAATTTTCCTATTAGACCTATGCAGAAGTATGATTAAGGGTAAATTCAGGAGGTAATAGTTTTCTGTTCACTGAGGGTGTTCAAGATGAGGCTGGATGACCATTTACGTCTTCCTGCCCCCATGGAGATAGTGAGCTTTAGAGGTCCCATATAGCTCTAACATTCTGATTCTATAACCTAGGGAAAGGCAAACTGCACTAAAGGCCCTTTTTCCAAGAAGACTGAAGAATATGAAACAGAATTTCAAGGTTGAAGGAGACCTCAGCTGCCATCTAGTCCAACTCAGAGCTGGAAAAAAAAATCCCTTCTATTGCAACCCAACAAATGGCCACGTAATCTTTGCTTGAAGATTTCCAATGTGGAAGACCCTAATCTTTTCTGAGGCAGCCCATTCCTCCTTTGAGTAGTTCTATCTGTTAGAAAGTTTTTCTAAAATCAATTACAAATTAGACTCTTTACATTTTCCATCCTTTTGACTGGTTCTGCCTACAAAGGACAAGAACAATTTAATCCATCTTAGTTCTCCAAATATTTGCAGACACCTGTCATTTGCCCCAAGTGTCTTCACTTCTCCCAGATCAAGTTCTCAAAGTTCCTTGAACCAATCCCCATGGACTTGAGGTCACTCCCCAGTCTTTTGCTGTCTTGATCCTGGAAAACTAAGCCCAGGGTCCTTTCACCTGAGTATACCCTAGGTAAAAGATCAAATATGTTAGAAGAGAGCAAATAGATGTCTAAAAGTGTCAGGCAGTGTACTTAGTACTGTAGGATATCTAGCTGCACAAGCGGAAAATCTCCCTTTGGTGAAGACCATGGCTTCTCTCTTTTCTTTGGATTCTTGGAGTTTCATCAAAAATTTGTTCTGATTTTTCAGTTGTTTTCAGTCATGTACAATTCTTCATGACCCCATTTGGGATTTTCTTGACAAAGATACTGGAGTGGTTTGCCATTTCCTTTTCCAACTCATTGTACAACTCTTCACATGTAAAATATCTCTCTAGCATAAAAATGTTCTGTCGATCCACTATTATTTGGCTACTCCCCCAAACCTCTACGTTCTTCACAGAATCTTCTACAAAGGGAGACCACCAAGAGTTCAGTCAGACCATAAACTTCTTACCCCTTGGCCACAAAGGAGAACATGTGAGCCATGCTGTCCCTTATCTGCTTGGTCTTTGCCCCATAGATAATGCGATTGAGCATGGGAGGGATAAGAACATAGAGATTGGCAAGGAGAATATGGATATGATGGGGAATGTTCTTGCCAAAGCGGTGAGTCAAGAAGGTAAAAAATGATGGGATGAAGAAAAGTAGGATGACCCCAATATGGGAACCACAGGTGTTGAGAGTTTTGTGCCGGGCCTCCTGTGAGGGTAATCTGAAGACAGCATGAAGGATCAGGGTGTAAGATGTGCCAGTGAGTGCAACATCAACTAATACTGATGCCATTGGGACCAAGAAACCATATCAGATATTGATGGTGATGTCAGCACAAGCCAGCCGGGCCACACCAATATGCTCACAGTATGAGTGAGGGATGATGTTGGTCTTGCAGTATGGCAGCCTCTTCAGCAGAAAAATGATGGGAAATATGGTCCCAATGCTCCTCCCCCAAATAGCCAGAGAAATTTTCCCAATCATTGTAGGTGTTAAGATTGTTGTGTATCTTAAGGGAGTACAGATGGCCACATATCGGTCAAATGTCACAGCCAGCAGGATCCCAGATTCGGCCACAAAAGCAACATGGATAAAGAACATCTGGGTGATGCAGGCATCAAAAGCAATCTCCCCAGCATGGAACCAGAAGATGGCCAGGGCCTTGGGCACAGTAGTGGTAGAAAGTAATATGTCAGTGCCAGCCAACATGGAAAGAAAGATGTACATGGGTTCATGGAGACTGCACTCAGTAAGTACAACAAGGATGAGAACACCGTTACTCAACACTGTAGTCACATACATGAGGCAGAATGGAATGGAAAGCCAGATGTGGTAGTTCTCAAGCCCCAGGATGCCAAGAAAGACAAACACAATGGGATGGAAGATAGTGAGATTATTTTCAATCATATTCAGCTGGAGATCTTTTCTGCAGAGACCAAAAAAGAATAAGGGTCAGAAAATGAAACCAGGGCCAGACAAAATTAGGATGGGGCACAGTAAAAAAAAAAAAACATAATGAATATCAAGTCTTTTTATAATGCTTGAAATGTAACTGCCTTGTTTATGTTGTATTCCAAAGCTACCTTCTCTCACTTTTCCACCAAGCTTGTTTTTCTACATCTTTCCCAGCCCTTCTCTCTCCGTACCTTCCAACTTCCTTGTGTGTATTCTCTTCCCCTATTAGACTATAAGATCCTTGAGGGCAGCAACCATCTTTCTTTTTTGTATTTACATCCTCAGCACTTGGCACAGTGCCTGGCACTGAAGAGGTACTTAATAAATGTTTATTGGCAGTCTGATTATTGACTAAAAAGATGGGAGGCCACAGGGGTGGTAGTCCATAAAGATGGATGAATAAGATAATTAAATCACATCAGCCTATTACATTACTATGAGAAGAATTATCACCATATTTGTGATGTGTCACACAATAATACTTTAAAATTTATAGAATTCTTTCTCATAATATTTCTATGAGGGAGTTAGTTTAGAAAAAAAGGAAAGTAAGTCTTTTAAAGAGATCCAGTGACTTGCCCTAAGGCACACTAGAGTCAGACATGGTCAGTATTCAAGCCCATCTTTTGACTCTAGGACCTTGCTATCAGTCCCAGGAAAAGGGAGGAGAAAAAACGTACCATACGAGTTAAGATTTCACAAAAAGGAAGGAGAAATTGATAAAACACTGGCATACCCCTTTAAGGATTATATCTAGAGGGTAAAAACAACATTGCCTGCCCACTTAGAACCTAAGTTTTGAGCGCCTTATTATTTTTGTTTTTTCTTTATCTCGAACGACTCTTGCCTGACCCTATGCTTAGTAAAAGTTATTGCTTAAAAAAACATAGATATGATGGGTATGGAATATTACATATAATGTAAGACTATTTTCATATGTTGTTTAGTTTCATTGATTTTTTGTCTATTTCGTTTTTTTTTTTTTTGCTTTTTGGAGGAGGCAATGGAGGGCAATTGGGGTTAAGTGACTTGCCCAAGGTCACATGGCTAGTAAGTGTTAAGTGGCTAATGCCGGATTTGAACTCAGTTCCTCCTGATTCCAGGGCCAGTGCTCTATTCACTGCACCACCTAGCGGCTCCTATTTCATTCTTTATCAAGAACCACCACCCCCCACCTCCCAAGAGGGAAAGGTGAGAGGGATACATTAGCATATGTAAAAGATAATACTAAAATATGTTTTATATACTAGTTAGAGCCATTGTGTTTTTTTCTCTCTTTTTTTTGTTTTTTGGTTGAGAACTCATCCTCTAAGGAGAAGCAATGAGGCATACATTAGAAAATGTAAGAGATAATTTTTTTATTCAAAAGATGATTTCAAGATAATCATTTCTATTCCAAGTTCTGGTTGACTCACAGAATCTCAGAGTTTAGGAGGGATCTCAGAAGGCATCTAGTCTAACTTATATCTGAAGAGGATTCCTCTCTACAACATGCTCACCCTGGGAGTCACTCAGCCTGGTCACATGTCTGGGTCAGGGCAAGATGTCAACTAAGTTCAGTTCGATCCAATTCAATTAGATAAGCATTTAACAATAGCCTACCATAGCCATTGCATTGTTCTAGGCACTGGAGATTGCCCTTGCCATCAAGGACCATTAATTATATACTTCTATGGAATGAGGGAATATAACCACACTAGGCTTAATCTCACCTCTAAGAAAACTTCAATTCATGAAGGAGTTGTAATATCACCTGTGTGGGTATGCCTTCCATCAGTACAGATTGCAACTCCCTATGACTTAGATGAAAGCAAGTGAGCTAATTTAACCAGTTAGTATGTGCTGATAATTTTATGGTCATTATTAGGGGTATTTTAGAATAAGATCCATAGATTCTATCATTATGTTTTTATACCCACTATAAGTTTGTTTTCTTACTTTTGCCCCTATAAATTGTAATTCAATTCAACAAACATTTATGAAGCACTATTTATCAAGTGTGGTACTGGTACTAGGAATATAAAGACAAAAACAAAACAGCCTTTGCTGTCAAGGAGCTTCCATTTTGCTGAGTAAAACCCACATAAATACAATTAATAATAATAATAATTAATATTTATGTAGCCTTTACTATGTGGCAGATACTTTACAAGTACAGTCTCATTTGATCCTCACAAAAACCCTTTAAAGTATGGGCTATTATTATTCTCATTTTGCAGATAAAGAAACTGAAACAAACAGAGGTTAGGTGACTTACCCAAGATCATACAGCTAGTAAATTTCTGAGGCTAGATTTGAACTCAGGTCTTCCTGACTTCAGAACCAGCTCTTTAGTTCTTTAGGACTAGCTCTTTAGCTTGCTCTTTAACTACTGTCACCTAGCTTCAAAGTACTTTGGAGAGGTAGAAAACAGTAACAATTAAGAAGGCTCAAGGAAAGCTTCACATAGGAGTAGCACCTGGGTTGAGCCTTGAAGGATGATAACGTCTTAGAGGGGGTACAACTAAGGAAAAAAATGCATTGTAAGCACAAAGCACAGCTTATATAAATACATGGGGACAAAGATGGAATGTTGAGTTTGGGGGATAGACTGGAAGTCTAAATTACCTAGAGTATAGGGTATGAGAAAGGAAATAATATAAAAGAAGGGAGATTATGATAAGGTCATAGGATCATAGCTCTAAAACTAGAAGGAGCCTTATAGATCACCTAGTCCACTCCCTCATTTTTCAAGTCAGGAGACAGAAGGCCAGAAAAGGGAAGTGACTTGCCCAGGGTCTCTCAGGTAGCAAGCTGGAATTTGAATGTATGTCTTCTAAATCCAAATTCAGTGCTTTTTCCACTATACCATGCCATCTCTTTATGGATTTGTGCTCAAATATCTCTCCTTGATCTTTGCCCCACCCCAAACATAATCCTGTTTCACCCTCAGTCTGTCATTCTTTTGTAGACTGGTGTGAAATGAGAAGTAAGAAAGCCAGGAGAAGGAGACTGGCCAGGGGAAACTGGAGTGAGGAGTAAAAACAAGTGTTCTTATTTCCCTACCTGTGGCAAGCCACACTAACCACGATGTTCCCTGCTATAGTGTCCATATGGTTCCTATCTCACTTCTGTACCTAGCACGTTCTACACTGTGAGGCCTATCTACTTAGACCAGAGGGGAGGAATCCCAGTCAGATGAGCTTCACTGGGAGCAAAGATGGTCCCATCACCCTGGGAACCAATAATCACAAATCTGGAAGGGAACTCAGAGATTATCTAGTCTAACCCTTACCTGAAAAAATAATGCCCACTACAGTATTTGGGTACAAAGACAAAAAACAAAGCAGTCTTTGATGTCAAGAAGCTTACATTCTGCCTGGTTAAACCTACAGGGATGCAAATAATTAATAATAGCAGTAATATTTTTATAGCATTTACTATGTGCCAGACACTTTATCAGTATGATCTCATCTGATTCTCACAACAACTCTGGGAAGTAGATGCTATCATTATCTTCATTTTACAGATGAGGAAACTGAGGCAAACAGAGGTTAAGCAACCTGTCCCAGGTTCACACAGTAGATGTCTGAGACTGGATTTGTTGATTCCAACAAGTGGTCATCCAACCTCTCTTTGAAGATTTTCCTATTACCCTGCCCATTCCACATTTAGACAATAATGGCTTGGAAAAGTTTCCTTATATTCTGCCTCTCTGCACCTTCCACACTATTTCTCTCATTTTTGTCCTCTGAGGTCAACAACAAATCTGTTACTTTTCCCCAAGTCCTCATCAAGATCACAGGGGCTGCCATCAAAACCATATTCATGCATAAGGATAGGTAGATGCCAACTTCGTATGATTTTAGAGGTATTAGAAGGCAACCTTGACTAAAATGTAGCTATTCCACCTGCTCACACATTAGTGTGGTTGGGCACCAGATCCTTTCTGGTTAAGGAGAGAGTACATCTGTGAGCACCTGGGAGGAAGAGAAAGGAGCTCCATAAAAAGGATTAAAGGGATAAGTGGGAGACTCCCACTGACCACCTACTTTACAAGTGTGCTAAGGATTGATGCTGTGTTGTAGAACAGATTAAAGATATCAGGGTTCCTCAGACTGGAAGAATCAAGGACTGAAGAAGAGGGAAGACCTACAAATTCCAAATGGATTTTGTGGGAATGGTCATGGACTTTTTCCCCAAATTCCAAAATATTAGAATTAGAATCTAAGAATTAAAAGGAATCTCATTTGCCCTTTTGTCAAATACTCAAATACTCCACTCAGCTCTATTTGCCTCAGTTTCTTTGTCTATAAAATGAACTGGAGAAGGAAAAGGGAAGCCACTCCAGTATCTTTGCCAAGAAAACTCCAGGTGGAGTCATGAAGAATCAGACGTCACTGAAAATGACTGAAAAACAAATGCCTAGTTTCTCAATAAGATCACTGTTGCTGTTGGGTTGTTAGGAGCATAGATTTAGAGGTAGAGGGGGCCTCAGAGGCCCTGAAGTCCATCTCCCTCCACTACAAATGAAGACTCAGAGAAGCTGAGAGGTTGTCACTGGTGCAGGACCACACAGCTAGTGAGTGTCTGAAGCAGGACTGACCCCAGGCAAGCAGGGCTTTATCTCCTACACCATGCTGCTCTCTTCCATTCTTTGTTGAATTTGTGATCTTATTAATGTGAGTGCTCCTCCCAGTGGTACAAAATATAACCCATCCATTCCTCCTCATTATGTGCAACTCTTGTCCGTGTCTTCTCATCAGCTGCACACAGGGGTCTATCCAAAGATCCAGGTCATGTGGGTAGAAATGGAGCCTGCAGACTACTTCCTTCCTTCACTCATGCCACATGGTATGGACCTCTTCTGTTTTCAGTTGTCTATCTCTCTGATAACATTCTTTAGGCTACGTCTTCTATGTGATTCTTCATCGCATATGGTAATACGTTGCAGATTATTTATACCTATGATACACCTCTCCATTTCTCTTTTGGTGATACACAAATCTGGTCCTTGAGAAACTGTGTATGATTTGTAGCCATGGGGCCTGCCTAGAAGAACACTCAAACATTCAAATAATCAAATGGAACTATTATCTCAGTGAGGTGACTCTTCTCTCTAACCATGGTTGTTGACCTGTCCATGCTTCCCATCCTCCCATATGTTTACATCAGCCTGCCGAGTGTGCTACAGATCTGCATCATTTTCATTTGACATCACAAACATGCCAGTAGAGCACTATCAATACTCATCCCTCTCCCTATGTCCTGCTCAATCTTGATTTTTGCTCATTTATTTCTCTGGTGAAATTCTTAGTTCCACCTCAAAATTCTCGGTAGTGTTTGAAATGAGAGGTAGTCCCTGTGCATGTATGTAGCATGTTTTACTGACACAAGCCCCATGTGGATCTCAGAAGTACAGGTGTTTTTTGTAATCTGCTTACCACATGAAGAAGAGAAAACTTTCAATTGGTAGCTAAACTGTATCTGAGCACACTTACAAGAGGCATAAACTATGATTCAGTCTTTTCTGCTGTGTGGCTGTGTTTGAGTACTGACACAAGGATTTCTCTAAGACTCTGTGTAGGAAATGAGGCCACAGGCCTTTATTTTACCACCTAGACTGCCTCCATGTGACTCTACTGTTGTTTCCATATTGTATCTATTGTTTCATGCTCTAGGGGTAGTAGTGTTGAGTAGTAGTAGTAGTAGTAGTAGTAGTAGTAGTGGTAGTAGTAGTAGTAGTAGTAGTAGTAGCAGTAGTAGTAGTAGTAGGTAGGAGTAATAGGAGCAGTAATGTATTGGTAATGGAATTTGGAGATGCCTCTATATTGGCCTGGTTTTGGGGTTGAGTGTTAAAACCCAGAGCTTGTGAATCCCACTCGTGGGATGGACTTGTTGACGTGAAGAGAGATGGCTGAACTGGGAGGAGCCATGAATGGGGAGAGAGGCCCAAGCCTAGAGAAGGCCAAAAGGACTTTGGGAGAGCAGTATCCAGTATCATGGAGCCTGAGTTGCTGAGAGAAAGACTGCTGAGAGCCCATTGGAACTGCCCAGGACTTTTGAGAACTGCCACCCAGAACTGCCAAGGACTGAGGAGGCATGGCTGTGATGCTGGTATTTTGTCTGTCTGTTTTGATGTTGTTTTGAGAGATTCACCTGATGGTGAAGGACAGTGCTGCTGTTGTGGAGGTCCTGGAACCTGGCTGCTGGTTCATAAGCCCTGAAGGAAGATTTTCTTGTGGTACCTGCACAGAAATCCTGGAAGAGGGCCTTCCTGATGTTTTCAGGGGTTCTGGGACTGTTCTATAAGGCAGAAAGTGACTTGATGAGAGCACTGGCTATGGCTTTGTTGAGCCTTGTCTCCCTAGGAACTGAGATTGCTGAGGGCTTGCCTGGAGTGAAGATGAAAGGACCTTTCCTTGGGTATTCAATGCTGAGTTTAACCTTGTAACTTAAGGGTGGATGGCCTTTTGTGTTCTCCTGCCCCATTTGAGATTCAGGGGTGGGAAGCCTTTGAGGTTTTTTTGTGCTCTGTGATTGACCAAATGAATGTACTTTGTTTATGGTTGGAGACTAATCTCAATTTGAGAAAAGACTTTTGACTGACTAAGTAAATGTACTGTCTAGGGGTGGAGTAGTACCTGGATTGAATTGAGAATTTACTTGCTAAAGGAACAAGTTACACTGTATTTTGACTTTCTCTGTTCTGTGAATGTTTGCTGACTAAATGGGGTTTACTATGCTGGTAATCCGAACCTTGGAAGTTGCCTTTGCTTGGCATTACAAGTAGTAGTAGTAAAAGTTGTAGTAGTAGTGTTGGTAGTAATAGTGATAGTAGTAGTAGTAGTAGTAGAAGTAGGTAGTAGTAGTAGTAGTAGTAGTAGTAGTAGTAGTAGTAGCAGTAGTAGTAGTAAAAGTTGTAGTATACTGTAAGCATCTATACAGTACTTTAAGGTTTACAAAATGTTTTACCAGTAGTATCTCATTTAACACTCACAAGAACTCTAAAAGGTAGATGCTGTTATTTTCCTCATTTTATAGGTGGAGAAACTGAGGCTGAGGTTAAATGATTTGCCCACACCCACACAGCTGTTAAGTGTCTGAGGCAGGCTTTGAATTCAAGTCTTCCTAACTGCAAATCTAGAACTCTGTTCATTGCATTACCTAACTATCCTGCAAAAAAAATTCCAACCAAGCCTTGTGAGCATTAAAAAGATTGGGAGAACAAGCCTCCAAAAGTCTGAAAAATAGAATCCACACTAGATTGTGACGAAAGTTGAGCACAGTAAGGAGCAGAGTCCACAGCAAGCAATCTGCTTGATTGAGAATAGATGTGGATTGAAGAAAAAGATGAAGAGGAGATTTACTCCTCCATCAGCCATAAAGTATTCAAAAGTTCATAAGGAAAACAAATTGTAGCAGTAGCCTTCAAGTTGAGCCCAATTCTCAAAGGGACAAGGCTGCATGACAGAGAGTGTTCCCCCACATGGGAGAGGAAATATTTATACTTGTGCTCTTCCTATATTTTTTAGTAAATATTCTTTTGTAATAACTGATTTTAACTGGTTAAATGAAAGTGGGGTGCTAATTACTGGAAGCTAATATTAGAGGGGGAAATGCACTGGAAAGGGGAAATGAGTTCATAGTATTAGAAAAAAACAAATCTCCAATGACTGAGGGCCCCCATAGAACCCAGAGACAGAAATGTAGCTTTGCTTAGAGTCCCTACTTGATATCTGTGAGATTGAGAGACAAAATGAATAACCTTAGTCTTTGTAAAGAGCTACATGTTGAAAACATTTCATGTCTACCATGCACTTATCCATTTGCCTTTTGTGATACTCAATTTCAGGTATTGCAGTGTTTCAGGATGCTCATTCCTATAACCAAATAGGGAGACTGTTGGTAGTGAAAAAAGATACATTTTTTGTTTTAGGAAGAAACTCTAAGCCCATTAAAAGAATTGTACAGTTTTCCAAAGGCAATTCTTTTTATCTCCTTCAAAGATGAACCCAATACATTGTCTATCCATAGTATTTGTTCAACTCATATTTACCAAATGGATCCCCCTAGCCTTCCAATTTTCATATCATTTTAGAGATAATATATATTCTTTAAGAATTTTGCTTTTTCTAGTGTGGATACTTAAGCCAAATTCTTTTAATGGATCATAGCTCTATTTTTGAGGCTTGTTCATAGATTCATCTAAGCTAGCTTACTTTGAAAACATTGAAGAATGGAACTGGAAATAGGATCATGAATAGGAAAAAAATATGGAAAAATTTTGTCAAAATGTCAATGACTCTTTTACCATCAATGACAGCCTATATTTATCAGAGAGGGGCTTCCAAGTCACTCTACCCTCACAAGCAGGAATAGTGATAAGCATCAGGTGCCCTACAGAGATGAAGCCCACAGCAGCAAGAAAATCAGCAGTTACAAGACGAGTAGAGAGATAGATGCAAGAAGACCAAAAGAGTGAGCATATGAGAATAATTGAGAATAATTCCTGGCACTTCATCTTCGTGCTTTTGCACAGATATCCTTGTGCCTGGAATACACTTTCTTCTTCCTTATATCTTTTTTCCTTCCCTCCCCCTCTCTCCACGCTAGAGATGGCTGCCATTATACTCTATCATATCTTTTAGAATCCTTACTTTCCTTCAATATTCACATCGAGTCACTTTCTACATAAGGCCTTTCCTGAACCCCTCAGTTCCTACAATCTCCTCTCCCCTCCCAAAAAACCTGTGCATTTATGTAATGATTTTCTATATATTTTGTAAGTATTAATATAGGTAAATGTGGCTTTCCTGATACAAAGTCTTTGAGGGCAGGAACTGTTTCTTTTTTTTTTTTTTGCCTTATCCCCAGAACTCAGCAAAGTGCCTGGCATAGAATAAGATTTTAACAAATACTTGCTGACTGAGTACCTTGTTTGAAACATTCAATTCATGAGCATATAAATGACTTCTAGGAAATCACTCATACAAATGTATTATTTACTGGAGTGTATGCTGATATGCACCAGGTGAAAAAAAGTGCTGATTATGCCATTTCTTAGTATTACCTTTGCCAGGTAGGTGGCACATCACATAGGGCTCTGGGTTTAAAGTTAGGAAAACTTGAGTTCAGATCTGGCTTTCAGACACTATCTATATGAACGAGGACAAGACATTTAAACTTTGTCTCAATTTCCTCAACTGTAAAAATAAAGATAATAAAAGAATCTACCTCACAGGATTTTGTAAATACTTATACCCTTCCTCTCCCCCACAGTGTTTGGCACTTAATATGGAATTTAGTAAATCCTATCAACTTACTGACAGATCCTTGATAACTGGATTTTTTTTCAAATAAATTAACTGTTTGAAGTATTGCATACACACTTCCTGCATGTTGAGTTTATGTCCTCAGTGATAAGGTAATGACCAATGCAAATTTAACAGCTATAAAATCTTTAGACTTGGATTGACTTTTGAAGAAATTTTTATTGATGTCTTTTGTTTTTATACTACTTATTTTCTTTAGGAATATTTTTAGTTGTGACATACATGTGCATGACTGAAACGCCTTAGCTGTGGCATCTCCAGTTTGTTTGATAGGCTGTTAACGTTTGTAAAAACACACAAAAAAAAACAATGCCCCCTATTGTTTGGATATAACATTGGTCCATAAACATTCAAGAACAATATTTTGATAGATTAAACCATACCAAATACTCTTAATTTGAAAACTACGTGGAATCAAAAGCATTCAAAATATAATCCTATAAGAAGAAATCAAAACCAGGCAGGGACAAGGAGAACTCATCTCAATTGTGCAGATGGCTACCAGAGTTGTCCAGAAGATGCTTTCATTTGATCCTACAGAACACGAGCTGACATTACAATAGCTTTATCAATTACAATGAAAGCAATAACTTTATCTATCTGTAAAAAGTTTACAGAACATTAAACATAAAGGAATAATAGAATTGGGACTTTTCCTAAGTCTAGTTCTATCTGACCTCCATCAAGAAAGATGACAAGGAGAAAACAAAGATATTGACAATAATAATAGCCAACATTTATCTAATGCTTTCAAGGTTAGAAAAGACTTCACATCCATGGTCTCATTTAACCCCCAAGACCTCTCTGTTAGGGGTTATTAGGTTATTATCAATCAATAAGCATTTATCAAGTACCTACTATATGCCAGGCACAATGTTAGGAAGTGAAGATACAAAACCAAAAATGAAATAGTACCTGCCCTCCATGTACTTCATTCTGTTGAAGGTGATACAGCACCCTGTTATTATACACATTTTAAAGGTAATCAAACTGAAGTTTCCAGAATTTAAATGCCTCACATGAGTAGAAAGGATTTGAACCCAATTTTTCTCTTAAAAGATAAAGAAATCCTATGATTCATCTCAATTATATCATTTCTAAGATAAAACCATGTACATAAGAATTCTTACTGATCTCTTTGAAGGAGGAAAAGAATCACACAAAAACCATCTGAAAGGGAAGGTGCCTCCTGGATTAGGAAATTTTATTCAAAGTTCAATTTCTTCTTGCTGAAGAATGTCATCAAGGAGACTTTAACCTTGAGGATGAGGTAAATCACTTATTGATCTCCATGAAAAGGTGAGCCACAGCCTCTCTGATCTGCTTTGTCTTTACTCCATAAACAATGGGGTTGAGCATGGGAGGCACCACCACATAGAAGTTTGCCAGTAGAATGTGTACATGGCGTGGAATGTTGCGCCCAAAGCGATGAGTCAATACAGTGAAGAAGGAGGGGACATAAAACATGAGGATGACACAAAGATGTGAGCCACAGGTGCTGAGTGCCTTTTGGCGGGCATCCTGAGAGGGCATACGAAAGATGGCCTGGAGGATCAGGGTATAGGACACTGCAATAAGCAGCACATCGGTGATCACCGTAACAATGGCGACGGAGAAGCCATACCATATATTGACAGTAATGTCAGCACAGGCCAGTCGGGCCACCCCAATATGTTCACAGTATGAATGGGGGATCACATTGGTCCTACAGAAAGGAAGCCTCTTTAGCAGGAAGATGACAGGGAAGATGATGCAAAAGCTCCGGACAACAATGGCTAAAGCCATCCTCCCCACAACAGGTGATGTCAGAATCATTGAATATCTCAGTGGGTCACAAATAGCCACATAGCGATCAAATGCCATGGCCAGCAAGATGGCTGATTCCCCCAAAAAAATCACATGGACAAAGAAGACTTGCGTCACACAAGCATCAAAGGTGATCTCCTGTACATGGAACCAGAAGATAGCCAAGGCTTTGGGCACAGTGGTAGTGGAGAGTAGGATGTCAGTACCAGCCAGCATGGAGAGAAACATGTACATGGGCTCATGGAGGCTGTGCTCAGTGACAATGACCAGAATCAGAACACTGTTCCCCAGCACCGCAGTTGCATATATAAAGCATAAGGGGATGGAAAGCCAGATGTGATATCTCTCTAAGCCGGGGATGCCAAGCAGGACAAATACAGCAGGGTGGAAGACAGTGTGATTGGTGTTTACCATGTTGGATTTGGGTTTCACTCTGAAAAATAAGGCAGAATATAGAACCACCTGAGAAGCTTGATCCTGACCAACATCTGTGAAGAAGCCTCCTTACCTTCATTAGGAAAAAGGAGAGTGCAAGAAATGATATAGATTATTGATTTAACTTCTGTTACTGCAAAGTGTAATTCAAAAATGAAAATTCAATAAATGTTTACTACAGCAGGTCACTATCATAGGTGGGAAAGAAACAAAGGTACTTATTTGGGGCAGAAGGATATATAGCAGAACCTGTGTGACCCCAGAGAATTGTCATTTGAATGTGATTATAGAAATGTTCCAACTACCTTGACCTCATTCACAAGTGTTGTTCTTATGTCAATCCTCTGTCCAATAACCTACAATGACCCCCTAATTTCAAACTTCTCTGTCTGACTTCCAAGGCTATCTGCTACCTGGTACCACACAGCCTATCCAGTTTTATCTCTTACTATTCCTCATTTCACACCCTTCACTTCCAGATACATCATGCTCATTCTTCCCTCAAGTCTTTATTTCTACTGCTCCACCAGGTAGAATTCCCTACCTTCTCCTCTTTGCCTATCCAAAGCTCTCTCATACTTTATATAACAGCATAATCCCACCTCCTCTGTGAAGCCTGCCCTGGTAATTCCACACTGATCTCTACCTGTTTTGACTATGCAAAATATCTTACCTGCACATTCATCAAGCTTCACTGTATTAAACACATCACTTTATCGTGTATTGGATCGGATTGTTCTCTGCTTCACAAGGATGTACTATCTCCCCAACTAGATTGAGAGCACCATAGAGACAGGGATTATGTCATATATTTCTCTCTATCCAATCGCCACCCCTTACCAGTACTTAACACAATTTGGGTATGTAGAAAATGAGCTATAAATTGCTATTTTAACATATTCTTCTCTGAGTCTCACAAAAACAATGTCACATAGAACCATCACCCCTTGTGTAAAAAAGTATGGCTTTCATCTGGCTTAAAACCACCGCTACTCAAAAGTGAGGCCTTAGAGGAGACTAGGCAAGGTTTTCTCTCACCTGAGACCCAGATACAAACCCTCCTCACAATACAAAGGAAAATGGGGCAAGAGTTCCAGTACTATAAGAGCCTTTAAAATGTCATTTTATGCATGCCGCTATCTTCAGGAAGCTCCTTACTCAGTGTACTCCAGGTAGATTTTACTTTACATGGTTTGGAGATATTTAAAAAAGGATATTTCCCATCCTCCCTTGGTCCCCCATAACTTGGGGAATTCTTATTCATGGAAGGCCCCTAGGAAGACTGAGAATTGCCTCCATCCTGCCTCCTTTTGAAAATGATCACAAAGAGAACATCATGATGGTGTCTAAAAGTGGACACCGAAGGGGTCCTAAAGCTGCCCTCTTCCATCTACATCTTTACCTTCTCCACTCTAAGAAAACTGTTATTGCTATAGAGGAAGGGCACGGTCTTTAGTTTTTTCCTGAGACTGGGACATTTTTCTGGGCCTGGAAAGCAGGAAAACCAGAAAGGACCAGGTAATAGGATACTAAGAGAGGCAAGATGGGGCAGGTGAAGATTAACAGAAGAAATGGAAGACAGGATAAATGGGCTCTAAGTAGATAGTGGATTATGGAGTCATGCTCAGAGAGAGAAGGCTCTGCTAAGAAACAAAACAAATCAGTGAAAATAAATAGTTTGATTTAGTCCCCCAGTCTGCTTATAAGCAGATACACCTAAACTATAGTCTTTACAGTTTGCAAAGCACTTTACAAATAAATAAATATTTTCTCATTTGATTCTCACAGCTAACTTGAAGGAGATGGTGCTATTATTATCCCCCTTTTGCAGATGAGGAAACTGAAACAGACAGAATTCAAATGACTTGCCCAAGGTCACATGTTAAGTGTCCAACTGAATTCCAAACCAGGTTTTCATGACTTCAAATCCTCCACTCAGTCTACTACGGTGACATCCAGACAAAGATAAAAATTTGAGAATCACATGCTGGAAGGGCATTCTTGAAACCATTGGAAGTAAGTGAGTTTGCCAAGGGAAAGAATGAATAAAGAGAAGGGGAAAAAAGAGGCAAGCATAAAATCTCCTTGAATGATTACATTTAGGTGGGTAAGAACAAACAGTTTTGTACATACTTAGCACTTAACAAATGTTTGGTTAGTTATGAAAATCCAGTGAATAAAGAGAAGGAAAGGTCATAGAAGAGGCAAAATTCTTGGTAATTGCAAATATATGTGTTTATTTTTAATGTAAGAGCTAAGAGCTAAAAATAGAGCTCAGAGACACTAGTGTCACAGAAATCAAAGGAGGACAAATTATCCAGAAACATGAGGTATCACTGTTGACCTAACAGTGTTAAATGATTTAAAAAGATCAAGGAGAGTAAGGTCTAATAAGAAGCCATGATTTCATTAGGACTTATTAATGGACATCTCTTATTAGGAAGTCATTAATCCCTTTGAAAGAGCAACAACCATACTGGAAGGATTGTCCTCCTCAATGGTAAAGACAGGGAAGATTACCCTTCTTCATATTTCCAGTATTTAGCAACAGTGCCTGACACTTGGTAGCTACTTAATAAATGCTTTTCCATGATGATCATGATGAATGTGGTTGAGTCATAATGATTAAAAAAGAAGTTAAGGACTAAAAGAGACCTAAGCCATCACACCATACAGCCTTGTCACTTTGTATGCGAGGAAGCTGAGACATACAGAGGGGAATTGACTTGTTCAAATCCACAGAGGTTTTTAGTATCAGAACAGTGTCCAGTCTAAGTCTCCTAGTTTCAAATGCTATGATCTTTCCATAAAACCAAGGAGGCAGAAAATACAGAATGTTCTTGCCAGAGCTGTGATGGTAAAGAGAAAGAGAATGATCAGATAGGAATTTGAGAAGATAATAGAATGGGGGGCGGAGTCAAGATGGCAGTGCAGAAACAGGAGAACACTGCAGCTCCCCCCATAACCACCTCAAATACCTATACAATATGACTGTAAACAAATTTTAGAGCTCCAGAACCCACAAAATTACAGAAAACACATCTCCCGCTGAAGGCAGCCTGGCAGACCAATAGGAAGGGCTCATCACAGAGCGCTGGGAGCTGAAACCAGCCAGGCCTGAAACCACAGCTTAGCCCCAGGGCAGTCAGGACAAGCCGCAGCTAGAGCTTTCAGGATAGTGGATCACCAGCAGATGTGGTGGTTTCCAGAAGTATCAACCCATAAGAAACAAGGACAAGTGAAAGGTCAGTGGAACTCAGCTAAATTTGGGGAAAAGGAGCAGATCTGGCCAACTGCCCCTAGGGCAAGAAGTGATGTGGCAGCCCTGTCACCACCTCCACGTGGCTGCTTCAGAGCTCCTGGTCTGCAGATTGTAGGAGGGCCAAGCAATCATTCAGAGGCTAAGTGCTCTTGCATTAACCTACCTGGATCAGGATAGTGGTCTTGGGTGGTGGTACTGAGGTATGTGACTAGTCAGCCAAGGCTGGTGGGGGCTACAGAGACAGCATCCTCCTAATAGCTCCAGCAGCTACGAAAATCACAGCAATTTGGGACAAAGCTCTCCCCCAGGAAGCAGAGATCGACTGTGGCTCAAAAATCAAGTTAATTGACTGGCAACATGAGCAGGCAAAGGAAGCAAACCAAGCTCAGCAATCCAACTTTAGATTCCTTTTTTGGGGAAAAAAGGATCAAAGCATGGAACAGGAGGAAGACAACAGTCAGAACTCCCAC
>CM053582.1:128798533-128837669 GCA_028627135.1 Pseudochirops cupreus | reverse complement strand
ATTGCTTGTCCTTCCAGTAGGGGTGGGTGATGAGGGAGGAAGAGAAAGAATCTAGAATCTAAAGTTCTATAATCAAATGTTAAAAATATATATATGTATATATATATATATATATATATATATACACAAATATTATTATTATTATTAACTACATCCAACTGGAACTTGAGATACACAGGCACCGTGCTAGGGAGATCCATCCTGCCCTACCAGAAAGTCAGAGGGGTGAGGGGGGAAGACATAGGAGAGAATAGAATGGGGGAGGGAGGATATACTGGGATAGCTGTTTTGGGGTGGTGGGTAGGGGAAAGATGGGGAGAAACTCTGTAATTCAAAATTTCATGGAAATGAATGATGTAAACAAAAATAAAATAAAAAATTTAATTTAAAAAAAAATAAGTAGTTTGACTTAGTCCATAAGCCTGTCCTCAAGCAGGAGCACCCTACCTAGAGTGTGAGATAAGGTGGGGGCAGGGCTATCATTTTATAGGGATAGAGACTAACCCTGGGATATCAATAAACTCAAAGGGAGCAATAGACGATGAGTCTGGGAAAGTATTTCAGTATGAATTTTTTAGGGTTTTGAGTGACCAGGCTAATGTCTTTAAGGAGGCAAATAATAAAGTTGTAAATAATGATCTTTTCATTACCTGCTTCTTAGGGTCATTGTGCACAAAGCAATTTGAAGGGATTAAAGTATTATATAGATATGTTATTAGTGCTATCATTGTTCAAGACCCATTAAAGAGATAGAACTGACATAAATCGACATCTGACTAGAAAAATGAGATATTTGTAAAGCACCTTGTAAACCTTAGAGTGCTATGTAAGTATTAGCTTTTATTACTATTATTATTAGGATCTCATGAGGTTCCATGAACTGCTGTCTCTATGCAAATGACTCCTAAATCTAGGTATCTTGCTATCACCTCTCTCCTCAATAGTCCTTTTCTCCATTCACCTGCTAGAGAACTCCAGCTAGATGGTCCATAGGAAACTCAAAATCATGTCTAAAACAGAAATCATAATCTTTAAGCTAAGCAAAGAGTTATTAATGAGCGTGTGTGTGTGTGTGTGTGTGTGTGTGTGTGTGTGTGTGTGTGTGGAATGGACCCCTTTGGCAGTTTGCTGAAGGCACTTCTCAGAATTATGTTTTTAAATAATTGAAGCAAATGAAAGCAAAACTAGAAGCAAAGCAAGGAAGTTGGCACCGTTAAAAAAAAATGAGATTTGGGCTTATAAACAGATTTTTAAGGAAAATGATGAATTCATTTTGGCACATGATGAGTTCAAACTGTTGTTAGGACACCTAGATGGATATCGTCTAGAAAGATGAATGTGTAGACCCAGCGTGTGAGAATGAATAATAATAACAGCATTAATATAGCACTAATATAGCACTTCAAGGTGTATTTCATTTCATCCTCTAGGTATCCTCTTATCATTGCTGTTTTACAGAGGAAGAAACTAAGACAGGTAGATTGCCTCGCCCAGAATCATACAGCTGTTGCATGTTTTAATCAAGATTCAAAGTCAAGCCTTCCTGATTTTAGGTCTCCCTCTCTATCCACTGCATCACCTAGCCAAATATATACATTTGAGTGTCATCTGCCCAGAGGTGGAACCTGAATTCATGGAAATGAATATTTTCCAAGGGAAAGAGACAACAGAGAGAAAAAGAAGAGATCCAAGAATAGAAACTAGTGGAATGTTTACATTTAGAGAGCAGAAGTAGTTTTGCATATACTTAGTACTTAACAAATTTTGATTAATTGTTTAATTATGAAGGACTGGTGAGGACAGAGAAGGAATGGTCAAAGAAGATGAGAATTCTTGTTGATTTTTTGAAATTTAAGTAATAGTTTAGAGCTAAAAAAGAGAACTAGAAGAAAGCAGGGTCATAGAAGTTAAAGGACGATAGAATATCCAAAACTATGGGATGACTCTGTTGATCAATCATATTAAACACTTCACAAATGTCAAGGAGAATGAGGACTGATAAGAATAGAATATTTTATTAGGAATTATTAATAAATATCTATTAAGAAGTCATTCATCTCTTTCAAAAAGTAGTTTCAATAGAGCAACAAGGGCAAAAACCATATTGTAAGGGTTAAGCTCTATGATGGTAGAGACAGTGAATGGAGGAGAAAATTGCCTTTCTTCATAGCCCTAGAATTTAGCACAATGCCTGGCACTTGGTAGGTACCTAATAAATGCTTGTTGATGGTGAAGATGGTTAAGCCACATTGAGCAAAGAGGAAGTTCATAGTATTTAAGGTGTGCAAAGCTAAAACAGAGCTAAAAAGAGACCTAAGCTATCATGTAATTCAGCCTTGTCACTTTACAAATGAGGAAACTGAGACTCAGAGAGAGGAATTGACATGATCAAAGTCAGAAAGGTTTTCACTGTCAGAACAATGTCCAGTCTTGACTGTCCTCATTTCAAATTCTATAGTCTTTCCATAAAATCATGGAGGCAGCAAATATAAAATGTTCTTGCAAGATTGTGATGGTGAAGGAAAAGAGAAAGATGAGATAGGAAATTGAGGAGGCAACAGAATGGGTGGAAAGTTGTTTGGGATTTTTTGTATAATGTGGGAGACATACTGGTTGGTGAGAGTAACAAAAATGGATAATAAAGAAAAAAGATTACAAATACTTGGGAATAATGGGAAGATTTTGTTCTGAGAAAAAACATGAGGGAATTGGATCAAGGGAACAGATGGAATGATTATCATGGGAAAGGAGGAAGGCTAATTCTTCCTTAGAGACAGAAGAGAGGAATAAGGAGTGTAAAGTTACAAAGAAATGTCTACCTAGGGGAGGCTAGGTGGCGCAGTGAGTAGAGCACCAGCCTTGGAGTCAGGAGGATCTGAGTTCAAATCCAGCCTCCAGCTTAACCCAAAACTAACTGTGTGACCTTAGGCAAGTCCTTTAACCCCAATTGCCCTACCTTCTCCCCTCCAAAAAAGCAAAAGTAAAATAAAAATAAAATGAAATTTAAATTTAAAAAAAAAATGTCATCCTAGAGAGAAGGTACATGACATAAACTCCATCTCTAACATAAGAGTTACAATCAGGCTCTAGGAATATAGGAATAGAAATCAAAACTAAAACAACAAGAATTCAATGAGATGATTTTTTTTTAAACCTCTCTGTACCAACACTAAAAGCTTAATTGGATTAGATGACACATCCATTCCTCTTCTTTTCTTCCTAAGTCTCTTCAAGGCCTTCTTCCCCTTCTTCCCTTCTTCCCCTTCCCCAATCATCTGACCCCTCTCCCCATTCTCAAATCTCCTAGACCAGAATCTGAACCCAATATCCTTTCACACCTGTTTCCTAACAAGAACTTTGCTCTTAGAGGTGGAGCTGAAGGTGACAGAAGCAGCAAGGAGAGGCTAAATAAACTAATGTCAAAGGGGAAGAAGAGTAGGAGGAGAATACAAAAGTGAGGAAGAGGAATGGGAAAGATGAGGTACTAACACATCACTAAAGGGAAATTTCTGTCCTCTCTTGGGGTACTACTTGGGCTCAGTGACTAGAAAACCTCAAAACCTTTCCATCTTCTTGGGGATGCTACTTCTGGAATGACTTCTGGGCATAAGATGGAAGAGAAAACAGAGATAGGGAAGTTCCCAGACTCTAGAGGTAGATTTCTAAAAGAATAAATCACTCACTTAGATAGAAAACCCAGAATCAGAGCTGAACTTGGGGGTACTAGACAGAAGTCACACAAAATGAAATGAGGAATTCAGACATAAACAAAGACTGAAACACAGAAGAGATGGACACATACTTTGTTCTGAATGTCCCAGATATTTGCACCCAGAATTCACCTTCTCCTTGGCTTAGGTCAGTTCTACCAAAGCTCCCTATTGCTTCTCAGGTAAAATACAAAATCATCTGGTGGTCAGAGGACTACATAGGATAACTCCAACCTATCTTTCAAGAATGATTTCCCATTACTCCATTATCACTGTTCTGCTCCAGCAAAACTGGACCACTTGCTATTCCCCATGGGTGAGATTTCACTTTGATATTCATTTCCCCCCCCCAACATGACATTGCACAGGATAAACTCGAACAGCTCTTCCCCTTTACCACCTGCTGAAATACCAGGCTTCCTTCAAGGTTCAGCTCAAGTACCACCTTGCTCATGAGATCTTCCCTTACTTACCCACCCCACTCGCACACATACTACATTGTTAATTTCTCCCTTCCATCAAGTAAGTTGGTATTTTTTTATAATAATATAAGCTCCTGAGGCAAGAACAATTTCATTTTTGTCCTTCTATATCCAGAATCTGCCATAATGACTTGTACAAAGTAGATACTTAATAAATGTTTTATATATGGTTTCCCTCCTGGGTATCACTCTGACCAAAGTCTTTGAAAGTAAACGGACTTGAGGAGATACTGGCCTCGGCAAGGAGAAATCAAGAAGGTCTTTCGCCATCTTCCAGGAGACCCATAGCCTGAGCACTTCAACTGCACACTACCAAACAATCTGGGGGGCCTGAGGCCTGAACAGAAATCTCAGTGAACGTACGAATGATCTGCCTCTTCTACCTTCTTTCGCATCTCCTGTCACTCAGGTGCCATCTACAATTATCTTCTCCACCCTTATATCACGTGATGAAGTGGCTTTACTCCTTACTGAGGCTAACTCCTCTACTTGTTCAGCTGATCCCATCCCATCCCATTCTCTCCAATAGACTGTCTCCTCTATCATCCCAACTATCACCCATTTTCAAACTCTCCTTGTCCACTGGCTCATTTTCTGCAGCCTACAAACATGTCTATGCCTCTCCTGTTCTGAAAAAATCCTCATTTTATCCTTCCTTCTCCACTATTATCCTATATCTCTTCTGCTTTGGGAGCTAAACTCAAAAAGGCCATCTACAATGTATACCTCCACTCTCTCCTATTAATCTCTTCTTTTTTTTTTTTTTGCTTTTTTTTGGAGGTGGCACGGCAGGGCAATTAGGGTAAAGTTACTTGCCCAAGGTCACATGGCTAGTAAGTATTAAGTGTCTGAGGTCAGATTTGAACTCAAGTCCTCCTGACTTCAGGGCCAGTGTTCTATTCACTGCATCACCTAGCCACCCCCCTATTACTCTCTTCTTAACCTTTTATAATTCAACTTCTGACCTTATCATTCTACCAAAACTGCTCTCTCCAAAGTTACTAATGACCTCTTAGTTGCCAAATCCAGTGACTTTTTCTCAGTTCTCATTCTCCTTGAGCTGTTTGTGGCCTTTGACACTGCTGACCACTCTCTTGAAACTTGAAATTCTTTTCTCTAGGTTTTTGAGACAACACCCTCCTGGTTCTTCTCCTACATAAGTGATCACTACTTCTCTGTCTCCTTTACTGGATCCTCTTCCAGATCATATCCTTCTTCTGTAGGTGACTCCCAGGGTTCTATCCTTGACCCTCTTCTCTTTTCCCTCTATACAAATTCATTTGGTGATCTCATCACCCATAGTCACCACAATTGCCAGGTCTATGCTGATGGTACTTAAATTTACCTTTCCTTCCCCTGTCTTTCTGCTGACCTCCAATTTTGCATCTCATTCCAGATATCTCAAACTGGATGCCCAGTAGACATCTTAAACTAAAAATGCCCAAAACAGAACTCATCATCTTTCCTCCTAAACCCTCCTCCGCTCCTGTCTTTCCTATTATTATAAAGGGCAGCACCATCCTCACAGATCCTTAGGCTCACAACCTAGGAGATACGCTGGACTCCTTACTATCTCTTCCCACCACCCCCCCATATCCAATCTGTTGATAAGGCTGATAATTTCTCAACATTGCTCATATATTCTTTCCTTCTCTTCTCTGACACAGCCATAATTCTAGTGAAGGTCCTCATCATACCTGGATTATTCCAGCCGCTTGAAGGTAGATCTGTCTGCCTCAACTCTCTCCCCACTTTAATCCATTCTCCATTCAGTCATTTTCTAAAGTGTAGATCGGATCGTGTCACCCATCTACTCAATAAATTCCATTAACTTCCATTACCTCCAGGAGCAAATAGAAAGTACTGTTTAGCTTTCCTTTTTTTTAATTTTATTTTTTATTTATGGAATAAAGCAAGCATTTCCGCAACAGTACAATTAAAAATATATGATTGCACATGAAACTGCAACTCTACTATGCACAACTTGCTAGTCCTTTCAAATATACAACAAAATCATCATATAAATTTCTTTTTTTCTTCTTTCCCTCCCTCCCCTGCCCTAGACATGGCTACCATCAGACACAGATACATAGATAGATAGATAGATAGATAGATAGATAGATAGATAGATAGATAGATGATAGATAAATAGATAGATAGATGATAGATAGATATAGACAGACTGATAGATGATAGATAGACAGACAGATAGATAGATAGATAGATTGATAGATAGATAGATGATAGATAGAAAATGTGTGTGTATGTAGAGATATGTTGTAAAATTATTCTATGCATATTTCTATTTATCAATTCCTTCTCTGGATGCAGATAGTAACTTTCTTCATGTGTCCTTTATAGTTAATTAGGGCATTTATAATAATCAAAATAACTTATTTGCTCAAAGACATTCTTAAAACAACATGGTTGTTACTGTATACAATGTTCTTTTGGTTCTGCTCATTTCATTCTTCATTATTTCATGAAAGTTTTTCATTTTTTTTTAAATCATTCAGCTCATCATTTCTTATAGCACAGTGATATGCCACAACTTGTTCAGCCACAACTGAATCATATGCCACAACTTTTTAAGCCATTCCCCAATCAATGGGCATACCTGCAATGTCCAGTTCTTTGCCACCACAAAGAAAACTGCTATAAATACTTTAGAACACATAAGTCCTTTTCCTTTTTTCCCAACCATCTTCAGAAATAGACCAAGCAGTGGTATTGCTGGGTTAAAGGGTATAGAAAGCTTTATAACTCTTTGGACGTAATTCCAGACTGCTCTCTAAAATGGTTGGATCAGCTCACAATTTCACCAACAATGAAGTAGTGTCCTAATACCTCCACATCCCTTCCAACACTTGTCACTCTCCTCTTCTATCATTTTGGCCAATCTTGTAGTTGTAAAATGATATTTCAAGGTTGTTTTAATTTGCATTTCTCTAATAAATAATAATTTAGAGCATTTTTCTCATATAACTGTTTCAATTTCTTCATTGGAAAACTGCCTGTTTGTATCCTTTGACCATTTATCAATTGAGGAATGACTCATATTCTTATAGATCTGACAAAGTTCTTTATATATTTTAGATATGAGACCTTTATCTGATAACTGTCTATTAAAAAATTTTCCCAATTTTCTACTTTCCTTCTGATTTTGGCTACATTTATTTTATTTGTAAAAAAAAATAAAATAAAATAACCTGGTGGCAGCTAGGTGGTGCAGTGAGTAGAGCATGGGCCCTGGAGTCAGGAGGACCTGAGTTCAAATCCAGCCTCAGATACTTGACACAATTACTACCCGTGTGACTTTGGGCAAGTCACTTAACCTCAATTGCCCTCCAAAAAGCAAAAAAAAAAGAAAAATACCTTTTCAACTTAATGTAACCAAAATGATTCTTTTTATACCTGACTCTGCTCTCTATCTGTTGATTGTTCATAAATTATTTACCTATCTATAAGTCTGATTAGTAATATGTTCTAATTCTCTTGTAAAAATCTCTCTTTATATCTAGGTCATATATCCATTTCAACCTTATCTTCCTAAATGGTGTGAGATATTGCTCTATGCCCAGTTTCTTCCACACTGCTTTCCAGTTTTCCCAACAATTTTTACCAAATGATGAATTCTTATCCCAAACTCTTAAGTCTTTACATTTGTCAAATGCAAGATTATTATGTTTATTTGCTAGGGTAAATTGCATGTATGTCTACTCTATTCCATTGATCCGCCATTCTACTTCTCAGCCAGTACCAGATGGTTTGGATAATTACTGCCTTACTATATAGTTTAAGATCTTTTACTGCTAAATCCCCTTTCTTTACATTTTTTCATTATTTTCTTTGATATTCTTAACTTTTTATTTTTCCTAATGAATTTTATTATTTTTTTCTAACTTAGTAAAAAAAATGGTAATTTAATTGAGATAGTGTTAAAATCTATAAATTAATTTAGGTAAAATTTAGTTAACTTTCAAAGCCTTTCATAATGTAGCCCCCTCCTTACCAGACTCTTACACCTTACTCTCCAACACATAGTCTCTGATCCATAGACATTGGACTATTGGCTCTTACACATACAAGGCATTCTATCTCTCAGCTCCAGGCATTTTCTCTGACTGTGCCCAGTGCCTGGAATGTCTCCCTCCTCTGCTCTGACTCCTGATCTCCCTAGCTTTCTTTAAGTCCCAACTAAAATCCCATCTTCTACAGGAAGCCTTTCCCAACCCTTCTTTATTCTAGTGCCTTCCCTCTCTTAATTATTTCCCATTTATTTTAGGTATAACTTATTTCATACGTTTGTTGACATTTTGTCTGAGGGCAGGGTCTATCTTTTGCTTCTTTTTATCCCCCCAGCACTTAGTACAGTACCTGGCATATAGGGAGTGGTTTATAAATGTTTATTGGTACATTGATTAATGAATGAATAAAAAAATCATCTAGCTTTCATCAGTCTCTTCTGCCACAAAAAAAAACACTTTTTTGTGTGCTCCATATGTTATATGTATTGTACAGGGTTCAAGTTCTAACAAAAATGAATGACCAGCTCTTCTGTTTTCTCTGGACAATTCCTGATTACCTAGCAACCAATGATTCCTGAGGCTGCACTGCCCCCATACGGTTGATCAGGAGATATGTGCCCATCTTCCTCTGACTAAGTAATGTGATACAGTAAAATAAGACTGAATTAAGTCAGAAAACATCCATCTAAGCTCTGGCTCTACTACACACACACACACACACACACACACACACACACACGCTCACTTCTCATCAGCTCGTTTCTTCCTTCTTGGCCATGTCTGTTCCTCTTTCCCTAAATACTAGAGTCCAAAGTTCTTTTATTCTACTGTGTATGACCTAACTATTTTGAGGTGTCTGGAATGAAGGAAAAGTTGAGGATCTATCTAGTCCTGGCTCTGTGACCACCCTGAGCAAGTCACTTTGCTGTCAAAGCTTCAAGTTCCTCCTCTATAAAATGGGGGAAATGAATCCTCAAAGGCTATTCCAGGACAGTGCAAATTCTTTCTGGTTCCACCATGAAGTCTAGTCTGTGCTAGGCCCTATGCTAAGGACTAGGAAGACGAGCATAAGCAAAAAGAAATACAGCCTCTGCCTTCAAGGAGCTTACATTCTAATGGGGGCAGACAATACCAAAAAGTAAGCTGACAAGGGAGTGGGAAAGGGTACTCCGATAGGAGCATGATAGAAAAATCCAAAGAGTTAGAAGTGGAAACTGAAGAGAAATGAAGACATAACTAAAAGAGCATTTTCCATAGAGATTCTGGGAGGAACAAGTCAATCAGAGGAAGGAGTCGCAGGGACTGCATATACTTCCAGTGGGATAAGTTCAATACAAGAATGACCTTCCAGGGTGAGGAAGCTTCTGTGACATGATAGACAAAGTCTGGAGAGGAACCTAGAGAGGCACAGAATATGCTCCAGGTGACGTACTATGTATGTCTGCTTTCTGAGGATGAATCTAGCTAAGTACAGAGAGACTCTTCCCCAGCCGACTGGCCAAATAGCAACGAATCCTTTGACTGTGGCCATCAGTGAAATTAAACATCATAATCCTACAAAGGCAAGAGTTATTACTAGTGATATTGTAGAGAGAATTCATGCCTCAGACAGAGCTGTGATTGATAACCTTTAAGCTCTTTTACAGTTCAGAGATTTTTATTCAATAATTCTAATATTCATTCTGTTTAATTAGTAGAGTTTTGTGAAGTTCAGATGAAACAACACATAAGAAGGCATTTTAGAACCTGCAAAGTACAATATGACTTAAAACCTCTAGGTGGTGCAGTGCATAGTATGGAAATTGGAGCCAGAACGACCTAAATTCAAATCCTGTCTCAGACACTTGTAGTTATATGACACAACCACTACACTTTTGTCTGCCTCAGTTTCCTCATCTGTAAATGGGGACAATAATAGCATCTACCTCACAGAGCTATGAAGATAAAGTGAGATGGGTGTAAAGAGTTTTGCAAACCGTTAAAGCATTATATAAATGCCACCTATTATTATTTGCAATAATTATTATTAAAATATATTTTAACTAATGATGATAATCACATAATTAATTTGTATAATAATAATGGTTATATAAAATTGGTTGACATTATTATAATGATAAATATAATAATTGTGGTATTATTATGTTATTTCTCTATTTTTTTCTGTCTCCCAAGGACCTACCTACATACATGCAGAGTCAGTCAAAGAAAGATTACCTAGGGAGCCCTATCTGGGAAAAAGAGAGACCTCAGGGGACAGATCAGCTTAATAACCACTGGCCCTAAAGACGCCTGGCTTCTTTTTCCTGGAACCCAGTCTCTGTCTCTGGACCTCTTGCTAATACGTAACCCTGAGTCACCTCCATAGTCCTGTGGCCAACCTCTACTTTACTGTAACCTCCCCAGTTTGATGCCTGTCCTCTGCCTTTTCTTTGCCCTTGTACCAGTCCTCTGCTCTCTACCTATCCCCTGCCCCTGTCCCAACTCCCCTTCCCAAACCATTCTTGCCTCAGAAATACTTCTCCTGTTATTGCTTCCGCCACTGCTGCTTTGGGGTAAGTTCTTACTTCTTTTGTTCCCTCTTTCTCTTCCTTCCTCCCTCATTCCCCTGCATGAAGTCCCTCTCCACACTCCTTTCCTCTCCCTTTTCCCTTTCTCTTCTTTAGCTCATTATCCCCAGTCCCTTCTGATATACTTCTTAAGGAGATAGAGTGGTGGACCTGAAATCAAGAAGATCCAAGTTCAAATCCAGCCTCAGGCACTTACTTGCCATGCAACCCTGGGCAAGTCACTTAGCCTCTGCCTCAAAATACGGATAATAACAGCTTCTACATCCCAGGGTTATTGTGAGGATCAAATGAGATAATATTTGTAAAGCACCTTGCAAAACTTAAAGTGCTATATAAGTGCTAACTCTTGCCAATTATTCAGTGGGACCCCCTGAAAAGGAATAGTAGAGAGGAAGAAAGATAAAAGATGAGAAAGAGAAGCAGTAGCTCTGCTGGTGTCTCCTGATTTTTCCCCCACCTGGCCCAGGTCTAGATCATAAAAGAATTTTGTTGAAGGGGATGTTTAAACTAGAGATAAGAAAATTCTTAAAGGGATGTGATCACTGTATACAAATATTTGAAGAGCTATCACGTTGAAAAAAGGTTTCATTTGGTCTTCTTGGCTTCAAAGAGCAGAACAAGGAGTAAAGGAATTTGCAATGACAGATTTGGGGTCCAAAAAGGAAAAATTTCCAAACTATCATAGCTGCCCAAAAGAGGAATAGAGTTCCTTAAGGAGTAGTTAGCTCCTCATTGTTGGAGACCCTCACAAGATTAGATGATTGTGAGGAATCACAGTGTCACAGAACCCTAGAGTTGGAAGGGATGTCAGGCCATGGTCATCTAACCTTTGCTTGATGACCTCAACTGTCAGAGATCTGCCACCTCCCAAGGCAGCCAATTCTACTTTGAGATAATGCCGAGTTTTAGAAGGGCAGCTAGGTGGCCCAGTGGATAGAATGCCAGGTCTGGAGTCAAGAGGACTTGATTTCAAATTGGGTCTCCAACACATAGCAGATATGTGACCCTGGATGAGTCACTTAACCCTGTTTGCCTCAGTTTCCTCATCTACAAAACGAGCTAGAGTAGAAAATGGCAAACCACTCCAGTATCTTTGCCAAGAAAACCTCAAACGCGGTCACAAAGATTCAGACATGACTAATCAACAAAATTTTTACAAATTTTTTTCCTAACATCAACCTTAACCATCCCTCTTTGCAACTTCCATCTACTGTTTCTAGTTCTGCCTTCAGGTACTAAGCAGAATAAGTCAGCTTGGATGTTGTAGAGGAGATATAATGGAAAGAGCTCTGGCTCTGGAATGAGAGGGCCTGAGTTTGAATTCTACCTCTGATGTCCATCACCTGAGTGACCCTGAGCAAGTCACCTGACCTCCCTGGGACTCAGTTTCTTCATTTATAAAATATTAGATTAGATGACCTACAAAGTATCTTCTAGGTCTGTTCCTATGATCCCATGACCTCTGTGTTTCCTTCCAGTTTCTATGGATTCCAATTCATTTTATGAATCAGGATCGTTCAGGCTCTTGTCTAGATCATGCCTGAGTTAAGCCCAATAAGGGTCATTTCAGCCATCAGTCCTAGCTGACACTAACCTCATCACCTAAGCAAGGTTACTTCCCTGGTTTGCCCTCAGGCTCATAGCTACTTAACCTTCCCACCCATCCCTTGTTCACCCATTCTTCCATTCCTTCCTCTCTCACTAAATCATTCTATTTCTTCCCTCATAGCTCATTGGTCCTATCTCTTCTCCCAGGATACTTTTGTTCTCTTCTATAATTATTAGAACTACATATTTTGGAGAAACAGTCTTGAACATCATCAACATAATCTATAACCCTGATCTGGCACCCAGCTGAGTGACTTTGAGCAAATAACTTTATCTCTAGCAATCTCAGGTTCCTTATCTGTAAAATCATGAGGCTGGACTGGATTTATGATAAGATCCCTGGGGGATCCCTAATTTGATGATTATCTAGACCAGCAGTTCTCAACCTGTGGGTTACGACCCCTTTGGGGGTTGGACGACCCTTTCACAGGGGTCACAGGGGTCGCCTAAGACCATGGGAAAACACATATTTCCAATGGTCTTAGGAACTGAGACACTGTTCCTCTATCTGCCTCCAGGCAGGTCTGCCCACATGCAGATACGCCCACATACGAGTATTAAAGGATCGTGGCATTAGGAAGGTTGAGAACCACTGATCTAGACCTAAATTGTGGGATCTGGGAGAGAACAGAAGTCATTTTAATCCAACCTGTTCTTTTTTACAAATGAGGAAATTGGACTCCAGAGACGAGATGCAGCTTGTCCAAACTTTAAAACATAGTAAATGGTAGAGTCAAAAACAGTGACTAAGTCATCTAGTATGAACTAGGAAGAGTAATCTTCTACATTCAGAGCAAGAGCAGCCAAGTGATGCAGTAGATAGAGCACCAGGCTGGAATGCCATTGACCTAGTGTCCAACCAAGGTGTCAGGTATTCTAGTAAGATATTTTATAAGACCTCTCACATCTCCTTTTGAACATGATAGAAGGATATTGGCTAATAAGTAGATGGAACAGTCATATTGCTTAGGGAACTTGCTGAATGATTATAACTAAAAAGAAGTGAATAATGATATATCCAACTCAGAGAGAATTCATTAATTGAGTGCCCCAGGGATTTACCCTTTGCCTCACATTGCTAAACATTTTTGTCATTGACTTGGTTGGAGATATACACGGTACAATTATAAAATCTGAAGATGGTTCAAAGCTGAGAAGGGTAGAGAACATATTGAGTGACAGAATGTAAGTCTAAAAAGATCTCAATGGTCCAAAATGGTGGGCTGATTTTAATAACGTAGAATTAAATAGGGAGAAATGTAAATTACTACACTTGGGTCCAAAAAATTAACTGTATAGATGCTCACTGCTGCACCTGGAGAATTCTTGTAGCTTCTATGTCTCTTATCTCTCCTCTCTTCAAACCATGCATCACACAATTGCCAAAATAATCTTCATAATGCAAAAGTCTGGCCATCTCACACTCCTGCTCAAAAGTCTTCAAAGGCTACCCATTAGCTAGAAGATAAAATTTAAACTCCTTAGCCTAGTATTTAGAGCTTTTCTCATCCAGCTTCACAATTCCTTTACAACGACAAAAGATTAAATTTTCAGGAATACAAAGTAACCTGGGTGCAGTTGTAAGCTACTAAAGCTTACAACTGAGCTATGACTTTTGACCTATATAAAATCCCTATCCTTAGGTTCAGAAAAATAACTGTACAAATACAGAATTTGGGTAGGAGGTTGTCAAGGAAAGGCAATAATTCATATAAAAAAAGATTTAGGAGTTTTGTTAGACTGAAAGTACAATATGAGTCATGGAATAATACTCAGTGCTTTCAAAAAAGGTGTAATGTCCACAACAAGGGAGGTAAAAATCTTGCATATACTCTATCCTGATCAGACACATGTAGAGTATTATTTTCAGTTCTGGACATGAGACTTTTAAAACAAAATTGGATCTCATCCAAAAGACACTAAGGATGATGAAAAGGATAGGAGACAAGGTTCCTTACAAGGACCTGTTGAAGGAACTGGGTATGTTTAGAATGGAGAAAAGAAGACTCAAGGGAACATGGTGGTTCAATTCAAGTATTTGAAGAGTTGACCCATGGACTTGCTCTACTAAGAGAATAAGTTGGGCTATAGGCGCTTGGAGAGAGTCCTAGGACAATTAAAGGGTCTAGGTCCTAAAGAACACAGGAAAAGATAGTCTTGAAGACATAGATGAAAAAATTCACCATGATAAGACTAGGAAGGCTACCTTATTCTCTGAGATCAGAAGGAAGGAGGAAGGTAATGGAAACAAACAAAAGAGTTTTGAAGTATGAAGAGAGGAGAAAGAATATTTGAGGAAATTTGTCTTTGACAGCCTCTTCTCGATAAGGAAGTCGGTCATGCTAAAAGTGAGATTCTTTAAGGAGAATGGAGGCTAGGAACAACCTTGGTGGGGAATCTGAGTAGAATATGACAAAAAGGATTGCCAAGCAGCAGTTGAGGACCCAGACGAGATTAAAAGGTATGCACTTATTGTGGGATAAGTCTAATTTCATAAATTTCTTCAATTATAATCAGTAATTCAAGGGCAAGAATAGAAAATGAGAACAATAGTAATTTCCCAGAACTGGGCATTGATCACTGTAAGCATTACTCTCTGTTTCCATACCCACCTGCCCTGGAGCAGCCCTTAACTTAACCAATTAGCATGAACCCCTGGAAGTCTTATGTATTACAATTCTCTAAAGCTGGGCGAGATCATTCATCTCATCTTTATTCCATCCTCACATTCTTTGTCTCCCCACAGAAACAGGACACCTCAGAACCCAGGCAGCTCCCACAGCTGAAGGTCATGGGCTTTCTAGAACTGAGACTTAGCCCCCATCCCAGCCTGGAACCCCAATCCTGTATCTTTCCTTTCGTTCCTCAAACTTCAGCTTCCAACCACAATCAGGGATGACAGAGCAGTCCCTACTGCCAAACACCACCTTCCCCTGCCCAGCTTCCTTCCTGCTAACAGGCATCCCAGGGCTGGGCACTATGCATGCCTGGCTCTCCTTGCCCTTTGGTTCCATGTACCTGCTGGCTCTTCTTGGCAATGCAGCTCTGCTGGCTGTGGTGAAGGCAGATACTACACTGCATCAGCCCGTGTTTCTACTTCTGGCCACCTTGGCTGCCACTGACCTGGGCCTGGCCTCCTCTGTGGCCCCAGGGCTGCTGGCCATCCTGTGGCTTGGGCCTCGGCCCATTCCCTATGCTGCCTGCCTGGCCCAAATGTTCTTTGTCCATGCCCTGACTGCTATGGAATCAGGTGTCCTACTTGCCATGGCCTGTGACCGTGCCGTGGCTGTGGGGAACCCACTACGCTATCCAACCCTGGTCACAGGCGCTCGTGTGGGTTGGGTAGCTGTAGCAGTAGGGTTGCGGGCTGTGGCCATCGTGGTGCCCTTTCCATTGCTGGTGGCCCGATTCAAGCATTTCCGGACGAGGGCCGTGGCCCACGCTTATTGTGAGCACATGGCAGTGGTGGAACTGGTAGCTGGCAATACAAGGGCTAACAACCTCTATGGGCTGGCACTATCTCTGGCAGTATCGGGAGTGGATGTGATGGGCATTGCGGGCTCTTATGCTCTCATTGCTCACACTGTGCTGAGGCTGCCCACCCATGAGGCGCGGGCCAAGGCCTTTGGTACCTGCAGTTCTCACATCTGCGTCATCCTGGCCTTCTATGTGCCTGGCCTCTTCTCCTATCTCACACACAGATTTGGCCGCAGAACCGTCCCCCGCCCAGTGCACATTCTACTCTCAAACATCTACCTGCTGCTGCCCCCATCCCTCAACCCACTTATCTATGGTGCCCGCACCAAACAAATCCGGGATAGGCTCTTCTCATTCTTTACCCCCTGGAAGGGTCAGCTTTGAAAGGATGCCAGGAGTCTGGGCTGGAGACTGGAACCATTAGAGAGGCTTGAGGTATCTACCCATTGGCCCCCACCTACATCAACCATCTAATCAACAAGCATTAACTGTTCACCTATGACCTGCACGGCTCTGTGACTTACCCCATAGACTAAGTCTGAACTTTTCCTTAGTCCTAACTATACTGCCCTTCCTGCTTTCTCTCTTCCAAGCCCCATTCTTCACCTCTTTTGAAAACTGTCTCTGAACTCAATTGCTCCAGGAAACCTTCCTGGTTATTCATCAGCTCCCCCATCCCTACCATTATGGGCCCTCCTGTATCCTGCAGGTCCTTGGATTGTGACTAGAGCATCCTCTGCCTGTTCACGTGACTTGTGACTTTTTTTGTGTTTCCATGTGCTTCTGTAAATGTACTTGTGTCCCTTCTCCCCAGCCAGAGCGCAACAGCAAGAACTGCAATATGCAAAAGTTGTACGGTCTAGTGGAAAGGCCCCTGGACTGGGAGTCAGAAAACCTGGGTTCAAATCCTTGTCCCAATGTTTATTAGCTTTGTGACCTTGGGTCAAAAAAAAATTTACTTCTCTAGGCCTCAGTTTTCTCCTCTTTAAAATGGACATAATCATCCCTACTTTGCCTTCCTCAAAGAACTACGTAAGATAATGGATGTGAAAGGACTTTTAAAACTCTGAGCATTAATAGAAATGTTAGGGTTATTGTTGGAATCCTGTTTCAATGAATTTTTCAAGCAGCTGTTGCCATAATAGTAGCACAATTGTGTCGATGGGAATCCAGTGGGTTACGCAGAATAGGAAATCCTGTACAACTTCTAAGGCAGGAAAACCTGGACTAGCATCTGCCTTCAAAGTACACTAGCTGTGTGGCCATGGACAAGTCATTTTAACCTCTCTAAGCCTCAGTTGTCTTATCTGTAAAATGGGGAAGATAATATCCAGAGTACCTGTTTCATAGGGTTGCTATAAGCCTTACCTGAGTTAATCAGTATAAATCAATTTGCAAACTCTTAAGCCCTATGTAAATGTCAATTATTATTTTTAATTATCATCTTGCTTTCATCAGTCTCTTTTGCCACACAAAAATTTTTGGTGTGTTTCATATATTATACATACATATATACATACATATATATATATATATATATACACACACACACACACACACACAAACACACACACACACACACACACACACATATATATAGATAATACAAGGTTCAGGTTCTAATAAACATGAATGTATTTCCCCAAATGTCAAAATGGTGATTTGAAGAAAAGGTGGGGAAGACATAAATTGTATTTTCTCATTTCCTCAGTAAAGGTGCTTCCTGGATGTGGGAAAATCATCTCCCTGAGTAATAGTAGTAGGTCATTAATTGTTGTACAGAGGACTTGGAGTCATTGCAAAGACCACAAGTATTCAAGGATTTATTCCCTTTGTCACCCTGGGCAAGTCACATGACCTCACAGACTCTCAGTTTCTTTATCTGTAAAAGAATAATAATTATTTCACTATCTACTTCATGGGGTGGTTTTAAAAGAATGCTTTATAAACCTTAAAGTTCTTTGCAAATTTGAGTTATCATGATTATTATTGAGAGATTAAATCATTATTAATAAATTAATATTTACAGATGTCATTATTAACAGGCATTCTCTTGACCTTGATTCTCTTGACCTTAGACTCTCACAAGGAATCTGGAGAGTTGAGTAAGGAACAAGGTCAGATGACCCTCTCTGATGCTCTTTTTCTCATTGCAGGGTTCAGCTCCAAATGTCCTACAGTCCCCTCAAGGATCTACCAACCAGGAATGTCTAGAGTTTGTTTCTTTTCCTGGACTGAACTCTACATTTCCAGAGATGCAATCCCTAAGTTCCTTCCTTGCTAGCTAGTAAGCAAGACTTCTAAGACTGCAGATAGAGTGGCAGTTATAGACTTCCCTGCCCTATGATAGGGCCCAATTCAGTCACAGCCACAACACACAAGCCTGGTTGGAAGCAATGAGAACTAATCATTGTCAAGGCCCAATCAATTGAACAAATTTTTATTAAACACCTGCCATGTGTTCTATTAATAGTAAATGGATTCTGTTAAGCCTATATGAACTAAGTGAAAAGCCTTTTCTGCAAAGTTTCCCATCACACATAAACCAACCCATACAGAAATGTCACCCAAAGAACCCCTCCTAGGGTAGGGGTAGACGCATTTCTGTAAGAATTGTATCCCTTCGGCACATATCCCAACCCTCCTAAGCGCTGTGTTCCTCTCAAATAAGCTATCTCAAATTTCATTATCTTTATTTTTAGTATGTGTGAATTTAATAATGAATGAGGATTGTATATGAAATCATGAACTTTTGTTATGTCCTGGATTTTTTAAATATATATTGGCAGATAGGGTTGCCTAGGTGGTTTATGCATGTCACAGAAATCTGTCCGCATGTGATTTACAGGGAGATAAATCTTTCCAAGGGAGACTGTGATTCTTACCAAGAAAGAAAGCAGGAGGTTGGGGTCAGAAGCTGGCCACTCAACTGTCCTTAGAAAGAAGAGGTACCAGTCTAGAATTATATCTATCTGCTCCCTTAAATTTTATCAGACTAGTGAAAGTAATTTTTAGGTTCAAACTACATTCCTGATTGGTGTCACTTAATGGAGGAGAACCCCAAGATACATACATACATGCATACATACATACATACATATATATATATACACACACACATATATCTGTAATGTTAAGGGAATTTGAAGATCTTCCCCACTCATTAGTAGTTCTATGTGCCCAGTTGTGATATATCCTAAATCACATAAAACCCACTGGGGGAGGAACTTACTTAAAGAGAAGCTTGCTTAGGGACAGCTTGCTTATAGGAAAGCTTTCACACCTCTTGGTACTAACCTAATTAGGCACTGAGTCATGAGGGTTGTGATGCCTTCTGGCTCTGAGAAGTATATATATATACTCCAAGTTGGTATTTTGCTTTGGGGGTTCACTCATGAGAAGGATCTTTTGATTTCCTGGTCGAGACTGAGTAGCCGTATGTTCAGAGCCCTCTGACTACTCAGATGTTGTCTGTGCTCCCTCGATTCAGTGATGTATGTAAAATGTACAGCAATATTGCTATGTTCAGACAGCTGGAGCCCTATCTGTTAGTCTTTTGCTCATTTCTCTGCTTGCATTTTCTCTGTTTGTATTTTCTCCACAAGTTCAGGGTGAACTTTCCCCTGAACTAGTGACTGTAAATAAAAGTAGGATTGTTAACCCCTTTTTGAGCAGTCTTTCCTTTAAAAGCAGATCAAGGAACCTGTGCTAGCAGGCCATCCTGGGTGCTAGGGTACTCACTGTTACAATATCCAAGCAAGGCTTGACTCCCTTCCCACAAGATGCTAGTTCTATAATGAACACATATAGAAAATAAGCCCATTTATCCATAGTAAAAACAGATATCAGAGAAAATATTCATCTGAGACTATATAACGGATAGCACACAGAGAGAATGAACTTTCCCTTTGGGAGTAAGATAACTCAGCCCAACCAAGAATCCCAGATATTACCCAAGGGGAAATTCTCTGACATCTCTAGTATAAGAAGCAGGAAGTATGGACACGGTAGAGACTGCCAGTCTTTCCAAAAACTACTTCTTCCCAGAGACTCTCTTCTTCAGGGACCTAAAGACAGGTTGGTACAGTATGCCTTCTCTCTTCAAGATGGAAGCCAGGAGACACCAGATCTCTCTTCTCTCCATGCCTCATCAACTCCACCCCTGCCCCTACGCAGGCATAGGGCATTACATAATCAGTCTCCACCAATGAGGAGAGATTCTCATCCAACTGGCCCTTTGAGCCAAGGGTTACATTCCTCCTCTGGACTGAAAACCTTTGCATTCCCTTACAAACATCAGCCTGGACAAGTTTAACATCTGTAACTATACAGTATAAATACAGACATCAGAACTCTAAAACAAGAAGAGTAATTTTCCAGGTGTCCAGGTAACCAGCCTATGGGATATTGAAAATAAAATAAAACAAACACACATTAACAGTTCATGAAACAGACATGCCATGATATATTCTATCACCTCACAGACTACTACAGTAGTGACATGCCTAACTACATATAGATATGAGACGTGGACATTTCAAAAATATATGCATATCCAGAGTACACAAATCGAAAGCAACAATAATGGCTAATTAAAAAGCAAAGCTAGCTAGCTACAGCAATAACACTATCAATAGGCCTATATATAAAATGGAGCTAATCTATAGGTATTAGCAAACAAAATTAACAAACAGATGTTGCTATAGCATGAACATAAAAAGTGAATAAGCATATGCAAACACGTAATTCACATTCGTATGATTTTAACACACAATGACATTCAAGACATTTCACAGTGACACCTATATACATGTGTAGCTATTTGTTCGGGTTTGCCTATACCATCGTAGCTCAGATTAGTGAATAGTCAGATAGGTTTACTTCTCTTGTCACCAACTGATCTCTCTGCTCCTATACTGGAGCTAATAGTTGATATGCGTCGACCATCAGGATCATTATAGATTTGTGTGTCTCCACCTGGGCTGCCACAGTACTTGATTACTAGCATATTCCTGTTCTGTGGGTTGAATCTGTACCCTAACAGCCTCTGTAGCAATTTGGGACAGGGTAGAAGTGGCCTCTAGGTTCAATTCTCCTGCCCTGTAATCTTTTCTGAATGTATCATTCTCGCAGCTGGATCAGAAAGTCTTTGTACAGCTGGTACACAGGTTTTTTCTCAGCATTTGCCTAGGTGAGTTCTCCCCACCTACTCATTAGTGAGTTCAACCAGCTCTTTTCTGGACAGTAAATGGTTAACATTTATATAGTACCTACATTGAGAGAGGGCATTGACCCAATTTATTGGTTATTGCTAGCCTAACTAACAAATTGATCGTGCTCAGAGCATTGTCTCTCAGTTCACCTTATTATTCAAATGCAACAAGATGTACTAGTGTTCTTGTCAAGATCTTGACTATTCCATAACCAAAAAAAGAGAGAAGTATTGTAGGGATGCAAAGCACAGTCTATTACCATTAACACTGAACTCCTTTTTAGTATTGACATTCTGAAAAGATAATGGTGATTAATTACAATGTTGATGATGATTGTGGTGGTGGTGGTGGTGATGGTGATGAGGATGATGATGAGGATGACATCTGGCAAATAGAGTGTGGTTTTAAGGTGTATAAAATACTTTAATATGTTAACTTATTGATTCTTAAAACAACCTTGTGAAGTAGTCCTGTTCTTGTCTCTGTTTCACTGATGAGGGAACTTGAGACAGAAAAAGATTAAGGCACTTGTGCAGGGTTATACAGATAGTATGTGTATTAGGCAGGATTAGAACTCAGGTCTTTTGACTCCAAATCCTGAAATCTATCCACTAGCTGCCCCTATCAGTTTTCCAGATATATGTTCTAGGAACCCAAACCACTGATATTATAGGCACCTTCTTCTAACTTGGATGAATCAACCTCCAATAGTTCATGTTCCGTTTTAAAATTCCTCACTACTCCAATATTCTATGTTTTGGACTTCCTATCAGTTCTGAAATGTGTGCTAAAACCCACTCTAGGACAGCTAGGTGGCACAGTGGATAGAGTACTGGGCATGGAGTCAGGAAGACCTGAGTTCAAATTTGACCTAAGACAGTTACTAGCTGCGTGACCCTAGACAAGTCACTTAACCCTGTTGGCCTCAGTTTTGTCATCTGTAAAAAGAGCTGAAGAAGGAAATGGCCAACCATTCCAGCATCTTTGCCAAGAAAACCCCAAAAAGCCAGTCATGAAGAGTCAGATACGATTGAAAACTAAATAACTAAATATATTTATATATTTGCATAATATTTTTATTTGTTATTAATGATTAATTAATTATTAATTTAGCAATATTTACATAATAAATTTATAACTAAACGGAACTATGTGCTAGTCAACTACGCTTTACAAATATATCATTTAATCCTCACAACAACTACGAGACGCAGATGCTTTTAATATCCCCATTTTACAAATGGTCCCACTGTCTGAGTGTCTGAGTGTCTTAGTGTCTGAGTATGGATTTGAACTCAGAAAAATAAGTCTTCCTAACCCCAGGCCCAGGGCTTTACCTATTGCACTAGCTAACTGCCTATGTTCTCTATCAATAACTTTATAAAGCTTCCCATCAGTCAGTTCATTTGTGAGTCCCTTGAATGCCAGTGTTTCTCAAAAGAATCCTGTCTCTTACAGTATCTTACTAGAATTTTGAAAGGGCTAGAATTGGTTCCACTTGGTGCTAACACTTCTGTAAGTGTTGGAGGTCTAAACATGCCAGAACCACAATATCTACTTTTCTGCTGACACCAACAACTTCCTTGGGAAATATAAAGCTCATCTAGAAGTACTGTAGGCTATGAATAGTCTTTAGCACTCAAATCACTAAGTCCAAGCCCTGTCATAGGCTTTAAAGGCATTTTACTCAAATATCTGTCATAGAAATTTTGGAAAATGATGGTTTCCACTGTCCAGGACAGCATTGCAGTCCACATTCTCAATATTTATCATCACCTCTCCATGAGTTCTTATGAATCCAGGTGAAATTGACCCATAAGGAATTGATAATAAAATCAATATGATGGCCTTAAAGCTCCGTATTATCTCCTTCCCTGGCCCCACTCCAGTTTCCTGAAGTTTTGTCAGAAGATTTTTACTTCTTCGTAACCAATGTTGCATTTCCTTTCCTAGTACTTCCAACATGAAGAGGGCCAGCTAATCCATGATACTAAAAAATTGTGTATCAATTATTCCGATGATTGTTTGATGAAGATGATTTTATGCCAGGTTTTCGTGCCTTCCATTCCCTTGGTCCTCTTCATGAAGAATTGGATTGTGCGTTGCTCCACCTCTTACCTAATCATCTTACGCTCTATGCCTGCAGCTCAGAACTTGCGATACTCTTGTCTTCATTTACTTCTGTAGCCCAAGCTTGAGAAGGTCCAGAACCTGCTGAGGCTGAGCTCTGTGAATTATATGAATCCTTGAAGCTCAGGAGTACTTGTCTCACCTTAGACATTGCTGGAAATGGTGTCTGTGTCTGCGTACATCAGATGACATCAGATGCACAAGGGTCATGTACTAAGCCCTAGGATAATCTCTGAAGGATCGAGAGTGCCTACCACATTGCTCCGCCCTGGGGAAGGATTCACAAAGTTTTTCTCCTTTCCACTGCACAATATTGGAGACAAAACTAGCATCATCATTATTGTTTTCATTTTTTCCAGGAGGACAAACGACATCACAGGGTAATGTCTTGACTTGTACGTGAATTAGATTTTAGTGAGGCAGAGTTGCACAAAGTCATCAGCCTCACTCTCTCTTCCAGAGTCATAGAAGTGAAGTAGCAAGACAAAAGTCAGCATGATTGGCAATGACCAGGGATGCAGATATGACCTTGGCATCTCTGATATCCAGCCAAGCTCTAAGCTCTCAACAGCACCTGTTTCAGCCACCTCCATGTCTGTTGAAACAAATTGTTTTCATCTATTCATTCTACCAGGGAAAGTCTTCACATGCTTGGGATAAACATCCCCCTAACTCACTAATAGGTTTGAGGCCTGTCAATTACCCTTAACCTGGTTTAGCCCATCTGCCAAGACAGTTTTACCAGAGTTTGGCTGCTGCATATGCTATAGCTTCTTGGAGCCACAGATGAGAGGTGGGTGAAAGTGGACACCAAAGGTGGATGGGCAACCTTGAAAATAAGCATGAGGACCTTGTGATCCACCCTCCCCCGCAAACAACTCAGTCAAAGTCTGTATACATTCATGCCAGGTAACGTCTGATCTTGTTTCCATGTCTCCACTGCCACTATGTCTCTTAACCTTGTTTGCCTCAGTTTCCCCATCTGTAAAATGAGCTGGAAAAGGAAATCCAAATCACTCCAATATCTTTGCCAAAAAAAAAAAAATGCAGACACACATGAAAGTAACGATCCTCCTTAAATTCTCCATCACCTCATTACATTGCCTGGCTCAGGAACCTTCTAATGTCCCAGCCTTGGTCCTGCATGCCCAACCCATGTCTCAGTGTTGTTCTCCTAGAGATGTGATTCATTTCAGAGAAAATGCCAACTTTAGTCCTATGGTATCTGTCTACCACAAGGGGTATGATCTCAACATTACTGAAAGATGTAGTGGAATTTCTGGATTTAATTGTGACATTCAGTCCCTCTGTAGAACTGCCTCCTTTTATTAGAAGAGTTCCCATCTCTTTGAGCAATTCCTCATCCTCAGAGGGTGAAGTAATGTGGAATTCCCATGAATAGCTCAATTCCTCAGGCATATATCCATGGTCAAAGTTCTCAGGCAGCACTAGAGAAACTTGCTGAGTTGTCTCACCTGCCTTACCACTTATGACCTTAAGTTTTGACCTTTCTAATCCTTTCCCTTTTCTGCCCAATATGTTTAAAACGTCCTCATTGTTAAGTCCTGGTCTACTCCTAGTAGTAGGAGACCTTGATGCTTTTTGACTGCAAAAACAAGACAGTGCCCCTCAATTACCTTAGCTCCTATCTTTTCTGTAGATCAGACCTGCACAACAAGTAGGTAGGAGCCAAAATTAAAATATGTTAACCTTCTAGCCACAGATAGGTTTTTAGTGGCTCACTTTCCAAGTATAGGTATAATGATGGTTGGCTGCTATAGGTCATGTGACAAATAGGAGAGAATATGCAGTGGTACCCCATTCTCTCTGCTTTTCACAGACTACTGAAAACCCTTTGGAAAGCCACAAGTGGCCTGCGGGCCATATGCTGTTCAGGCCTGCTATAGATTGTTCCACAGGTACCCACTTTAATACACAAATATTAATGCAGTTAAGAAATGTAGTCTTGTAGCAACAATGGCAAATTGGAATAGTACAATAATTGGATTAATAATCATTAATGTTGCTTAATATGGCAGAAAAAATTCCCTTATTTTTTGTGTTCCCATCTGAACAATTTTTTTTGTTTTCTTTTTTCTTCCTTCTTTATACCTTCCTTCTTTTTTTCTTTTCCTTCCCTTCCTTCTTTATTCCTTTTCTTCTTTTTTCTTCATTCCTTCTTTCCTTTTTCCTTCCCTCCCTTCTTTTTCCTTCCTTCTTACAGTTCTATAAAGCTCAGGAGAGACCACTTATCTGATCCCTCTCCATTCTCACCTTCCTCATCTCCCCATAGGAACCAGATATCTCAAGACACAGGCAGCTTCACAGCCCAAAGTCATGGGCTCTCCAGAGCTGAGACTAATCTCACAACCCAGCCTGAATTCTCAATCCAGTGTCTTTCCTCTAATTCTCCCTTCATTTCCTTTAACCTCAGCCTCCAGTCACAATCAGGAATGATAGAGCAGCCCCTATTGTCCAAACTACCTAACCCTACCCAGCTTCTTTCCTGCTGATGGGCATCCTAGGGTTGGGCACCATGAAAACCTAGTGTATTCTCCCTCTTGGATTTACTTTGTATTATTTTGGGGATATCTTTTTGTGGCTCAGTGCTCCTTTCCTTAAGCATACAGAGAAGCAACATGTCACTGTATTAATTAGCAAGTAAAGTTCAAGTTCAGTGCAATATCTGAATTAGCCAACAGATGGCACTCTACTTAAACTATCCTGGCCTCTTTCATTCTGGTACATTCACAAGGGAAAGCCACTTTCTAATAGGCTGTAGTATTCATGTGGGTTGCAAGAGGATACTCAATCCTGCAAATACCTGAGGGGCTCTTCCTCCACTCTCATCATGGCATGTGGCTCCATCAGTTGACTCAAAAATGACTTTTCTGTTAAATTCTACTGGTTTAGATCCGTTGAATCTAGTAGAATTAATAGAATAAATAGTGATCAAAATATGAAACATACCATCTATATTTGTCTCAGACACCCCACCCCACAAACCGCTTCCATTATCTCAGATCACTTCTCACTAAATTTATAGGTTCAGACATTTAAGCATGTTTTTAAATGTAGAAGAGATATATATAGACCCTCTCCACCAAGCCCATAATGTCCTCCCAGGTCACCATCATTGAGAAAGAACTCCTCAAGCAACCTGAAGTTTGTAAAGAAAAGTAATAGTGGAAGGATCATTGACTCTAGAGCGGATTGGTGGATTCTGGAGAAGCAGCTTTCCCCAATTCATTACCCTAAAGGCAAGCAGGAATCACTGCTGGCTGCCAGACCTCAGTTGGTAGTGCTCAGTGCTGACTGTGGTTCTACTCCTCAGGGTCAGGGTCAGGGTCAGTCCAACTCTTCCTACATCCCATCCATGACACTCCTGCCATGGCAGCTTCTGTTTCTGTCTCAGCCTCTAGTACTGTCAACCCCAAACCATAAACCAAGTCAGCTAGCATTTATTATGCATTTCTTACATGCCAGGCATTATGCTGAGACCTGGCTCTCAAAGAGCCTAATGAAGTCTAATGGGGGGGAGATAATTTGAAAACAACTATGTACAAGATATAGGTATAGATACATACATACATGTATGGATGGATGTCTATATGTACACACACCTGTATCTATGTGTATATTATATCATATACTATTTTATATATGATATTGTTTGTATTATATATAATGTATATAATATCCAACCTATATATGTATACCAAAGAAAATGCCCAGTCTGGAGATGGAGTGTCTAGTGTAAGGAGCAGAAAGGAGTACTGTGTCACTGGGTTGCAGAGTAGAGGGAAGGGATTAAGGTGTAAGAAAACTGGAAAGATAGAGGGGAACCAGGTTATAAAAGTCTTTGAAAGCCAGCAGAGGGTTTTATAGTTGATTCTGGAGGTAAGGAGGAGTCACTGGAGTTCATGTAATTGGGGATGGGGGTGATACGGTCAAACCTGGACTTTAGAAAGATCAACTTGACAACTGAGTGGAGGATGGAGTGAAGTGAGGAGACTGGAGGCAGGGAGACCAACAAATGTGAGGTGATCAGGACCTAAACCAGAGTGGTTGTTGTCCTTCCTCCTCAAAGAGGACCGTGACATCAGGGAGATGGTGACATGACTTGCAGCTGACTGATTTAAGTGAGGCAGGGCTGTGCAAGGTCACCAGCCTCACTTTCTCCTCCAGAGCCAGTGACCAGATATTCACCAGGAAGACTAGAGATGGCCCAGGATGCAACAGGCATATACTTTGAAGCTACTTGTTTATGTACACGTTAAATCCTCACCCTTGGATTATGTCAGCTCCTTACGGCCAGAGAGTGTTTCGTTTTCATCTTCGTATTCCTAACGCTTAGCAGAGCACCTTACGAATGTAACCCTATCTCACAGCTCATCTACATGGGACTCTCCTGATTGCTGTTGATGTTCAGTCATTTTTCAGTCTTGTCTGACCCTTCGTGAGTCAGAACCCATTTGGGGTTTTCTTAGCAAAGATGCTGGAGTGGTTTGCCATTTCCTTCTCTAGCTCATTTTACAGATGAGGAAACTGAGGCAAACAGCGTTAAGTGACTTGCCCAGGGTCATACACTGGACACTAGTAAGTGTCTAAGGCCAGATTTGAACTCAGGAAGATGAGTCTTCTTAACTCCAGATCTGGCTGTCTGTCCAATGCACCACCTAGCTGCCCCCTCCTGATTGCAGTAGTTTGATTATTCAATTTTCCATGCCTTTGTGAGGAAGAGAGTTGGTAATAGCTCATGGAAAAACAGAAATGCTGGTCTCCCAGCATCCAGCTTCAAGAAAGAAGACACAAGACTGGAGTATACTTAAATTTTGGTGCATTGTAAGCCCTGGAATTGGACCCTCTCAGACCGAATCTGGTGTGTAGAGTGCCATTTACCCCTTTGCTTCCCAATCCAAAGTAATCCAACTGAACAACAACTTGTTGTGGGCCTACTATGTGCAAGGAACTGTGCGTGGCCATTGGAATCCAAAGAAACAACTGAATGCCCCTGTCCTTATTTACTCTCTTGTGGAAATTTAAGGAAGGGAGGGGGCGGGGAACAGTCCCACACAATTGATTTATTTTTACTCTCTCATTTGAGCCTCATAACACCCTGCTGAGGAATAAGTACTGCAGGCATTATTATCCCTATTCACAAATGAGAAAACTGAGAACAGAGAGGTTAAATCATATGCCAGTGATCGTGCTGTTGTTTGTTGCAGGATTTGAAACTAGATCTGGCCTGACTCCAGGTCCAGGATACTGTCCACTATACCATGCTACCTCTCACAACTTCTCCCAGCGATGACTTAGTAAAAACTCATGTTTACATAAAGCACTTAACAGTTTATAAAAACTGTCTCCTCACAAAGAAACCCTTTCACAAAGATGCAGTCTTAGGGATCACTAAGTCAGACTCATGGTCTGATGAGGCAGATTCAAAAGGTCCCAAATTTGGAGTGATTCTGCTCTTGGAAGTGTGGTTCTGAAACATAGGAGTGGTTTGTGAGGATGACCCCAGTTAGAGAAAAAAAAAAGCTTTCTAACAATGGAAGGGAGAGACAGATAGAGAGAGAAACAGAAACAGAGAGAGACACATAAAGAGACAGAGAGACACAGAGACCGACAGACAGAGACAGAGAGACAGACATCAAGAAAGACAAAGAGAAACAGAGAGACCGACAATCAGATACAGAGACAGACAGAAAGACATAGAGACAGACAGACAACAGAGACAGAAAGAGACAAAGACAGAGAGAGAAACAGACAGATAGACATAGAGAGACAGAGAGACAGAGACAGGCAGACAGAGAGCGACAGAGAGACAGAGACAAAGAGATGGATGAAGACAGAGAGACAGACAGAGAGAGGCAGACAGACAAAGACAGAGAAGAGAGTGCAACCCTCAACTAGGAAAGATCATAGTCTCTGATGTGACTCCCAGAGCTGTACCATGCCCTCCTGCCTCAAACAAAGGGACACAAGGAGAGAAAGGACAGCATCAATCACAGAGTTTTATGGGAAATAAGATTAGATGAGTCAGCTTCAGTCTTTAACAACATAAAATAGCAGACTTAGGAAGGGAGCTGCAGTACAGTGCCTCTCCATGTGTAAAGGCAAAGCCCACCATCTCCTTCTCTGCTGCATTTTTCTCTCTCAAAAGATCCTTAAAGCTCACATTGTAGGGTCCTGAGATCCTGCTCTTGCTGGCTTCCTCCCTTCTGGTACTGGGAGAAACACAGCTCTCAAGGGTTTCAGTCACTTCAAGACAGCCAGACCAAGCCTTGCTAGGACTGTTACACAGATATAGCAAGTATTAACTCTACATAGTAGTAAGTAGAGGGGAAAAACAATGAAGTGAGTTATTAAACAGACACAGCAAGTGTGAGCAATGATTCGGACCCAAATTTCCCAACTCCAAGGCCTGGACTCTCATCTATACCACACTGCTTCATTCAATATTTATTCACTCAACAGCTTTCTATTACATGACAACTCATGGAACATGATAGCCATCTTCAAGTTTTTGAAAGGATGCCATGATACGAGAAGAATAAACCTTGGTCTGCTTAACTCTACAGGGTAGAGTTAAAGGCAAAGGCTCCAGGGGTGGGGAACCTGTGGCCCTCTAGGTCCTCAACAATGGCTTCTTAACCGAACCCAAACTTCACAGAACAAATGCCCTTAATAAAAGGATTTGTTCGTACAACTTGGGCTCAGTCAAAAGGACTCACCCAAGGACTTAGAAGACCACATGCGGCCTTGAGGCCGCAGGCTGCCCAGCCCTGCTAGTAGTCAAACCCTCAAGTCCAGAGAAATAATATCCAGGGTACTGAAAAAAACGGCAGACAGAGGTGATTACTAAGTCATTTTCCATCATCTCCTAAAGATCACGCAAAATGGGAAAGGAGCTTTAGGAACTTTAAAGGAACCGTACCTCTAAGGGGGAAGGAAAGGGCAGGAAAGGGGGGAAGGGAGGGGAGGGGAGCTGCACGGGGCCTCAGGGCTCTTCTGGTTTAACAAACCCCGTAATTTTGTAGATGATACTCCAACAGAATTTTGATGACCACTTTTTAGGAATATTATAAAGGGCAAAGCAAGGCGAGCAAGTGAATTCTAAATTCTAAAATCTGTCATTAAAGAGATGGGCAGTAAAGAGAAGTGGTGATCCCCAAAAGGCCGACTGGCTTCATCAAAAACAGGTCTTGCCAGACTAACTTTATTTTCCTTTCAGGCCCTGAAGTCAGTAGGACCAGAGTTCAAATCTGGCCATATATATTTACTAACTGCAAAGCCTTGGACAAACTACTTTATCTTTGTCTGCCTCAGCTTCAGCTTCCTCACCTGTAAAATGGGAATAATAATAACACCTACCTCCCAGAGTTTCCATGAGACTACAATGAAATAATATTTGTAAAGTGCTTTGCAACCTTTAAAAAAACTGTATAGGGGCAGCTAGATGGCTCAGTGGATGGAGCACTGTCCCTGGAGTCAGGAGGACCAGAGTTCAAATGTGACCCTAGACATAACATTAACTAACTGTGTGACCCTGGGCAAGTCACTTAACCCCAACTGCCTCACCAAAAAAATAAATAAATGAAAAACTATATAAAAGTAATTTCAATAAACATGTATTAATAGCTTACTATGTACAAGGCACTATCCTTTTTTTAAAAATAGGGTAACTAGACTAATAGATAATGAGAAAGATTTGGACATAATTAATATAAATTTTAGCAGACCATTTGACAAAGTCTCTAATAACTTTGTCTCTAATATTCTTGTGACAGTGATGTGATGTAGAATATAGTATAGGTAGATAGATTCATGACAGGTTGAATAGTAGAAAGAGAGAGAGAGACAGAAGCAATTTGGAAGAAGGTCTCTTGTAGAATACCACAGGGATTTGTCCTTGCCTTGTGCTGTTTAAAATTTTAATCAATATCATATCGATAAAAATGATAATAATAGCTAGCTTTTGTATAGCACTTTAAAATTTGGAAAGAACTTTAAAATTATCCCTTTTTATCCCTATAACCATCCTGGGAAGGGTGCTACTATTATCTCCATTTAACAGATAAGGAAACCAAGGCAAACAGTAGTATAGCTAAGTGTCTGAGGTTGGGTTTGAACTCAGGTCTTCCTAAGTTCATTGATTTGGATAAAGACATAGATGGCATGATAATGGATTTGCAGATGACACAAAACTGAGAATGGCTAATATGCTAAATGACAAGTTCAGGATCCAAAGAGGTTTCAACAATTTGGACCAAAATTGGTAAGATTAAATTTGATAGGGACTAATGTTAATTCTTCCAGACTATCTATTCCCTGGAAGGTCAAATGCTAAAGGTGAAGCTTAAATACTTTGGCCACATAATGAGAAGATGGGACTCATTGGAAAGAGCTTCAGATATTGGGAAAGACTGAAGGCAAAAGGAAAAGGCAATGGTACAGGATGAAATGGCTAGTTAGTGTCATGGGTGCAACAGATATGAGCTTGGACAGACTTTGGGAGATATTGGAGAATCGAAATACCTGACATGCTATAGTCCATGGGGTCACAAAGAGTTGGACATGACTAAACAACAAATGTCAGCTCTTACACTTGATTCAAAAATTCGCCTTAACAAGTACATAATGGGAGAGGCATGGCTAGATGGTGGCTCATCTGAGAAATATAAGCTGTTTTAAAAAGGAGGGGGGGGCACCAGAAAAGTTAATGTGATCTTAGGCTGCATTAAGAGAGGCAGAGGGCCCAGGAAGAGGGTGAAGACAGGCCCAGTGTTCTTTGCCCTGATCAGACTACATCTGGAGTACTATATATTAGTACAGACATTGATAAACCTGCAGGAGTATGCCTAGGAAAATAAGCAGGCTAGAGAATGGGCTCAAACTCATGCCATGAGAGGCCACTAGGGGGCATGGTCCATAAAGTGCCAGACTTGGAATCACCAAGAACTAAGTGCATCCTGCCTCAGATACTTACTAGCTGTGTGACCCTGAGTAAGTCATTTAACTTCTCAGAGTCTATGTTTCCCCATCTGTAAAATGGGGATTAATAATAGTGCCTACTTTTCAAGGTTGTTATGAAGGTCAAATGAAATAACATATGTAAATTGCTTTGCAAACCTTGCTACCTGTTAGCTTTTAAAATCAGTTGAAGGAACTAGGACTGCTTAGTCTGGAGAAGAGAAGATTTAAGAGAAATTCAATAGCGGGCTTCAAGCATTTGAAGGGTTAGAATGTGGAGGGATTGTTAGACATATTCTGCTTGGATCCAGAAAGGAACATGTCATGATGCTGGGATTCGAAGATCTTCCACACCCCTTGAACTTGCTGATGTAGCAGGAAGGGGTGGAGCAAGAGAAAACCGGAACCAAGCTAGAGTCTGTGCCCTGGTGACTGGAAGCAGCTGTAGCAGCTGCAGTTGTGGCGCAAACTTCTTTCTTGTTGAGCCGGCCAGAATCTCTGCTAAGGACTCCTGCTGAGGACTGCCAGGGATGGGAATTGCAGGGGGCTGGAGCTGCTGGGAGCAAGCTGCCTGGATGCTGAGCAGTTGTTGTGAGGAGAGGAGGATCTTTGCCTGAGGTAGCCTGTCCTGTTTTGAAGGCTTGAGAATGTGGATGTTTACTACATTAACTACATGTGCCAACTTCATAAGTACTGTGATGGCTTTGACTTTCTGGTTTGAGAACTCAGTTTTCTGGTATTTAAATAAATGTTCTGGCTATATTTCTCATCTAGAGAGCCTGTTACATTTTGTGATTAATAATCATAACAGCATACTTATAGTTACTGTAGACATTGTGAATATTGCATTGTTGATACAGAACACTAGAAACAATGGGTAGAAAGGGTAGATAGACAGATTTGGATCAATTTGAAGGGAAAGAACCTAACAAGAAGGGCTACCCAAGTGGGCTACCTCAGGAGGGAGCAGATTCTTCCATGTAAAGGTCTTCAAGCCCAGGCTGTAAGGCTACTTCTTAAGTATTTTGTAAGGGGATTTCTTGTTCAGGTACAAGTAGGCCTTCAAGATCCTTTCCAATTCTAAGGTTCTATAAATCCATGATACTATGTGAAATGCCCTTCACTAGACACTAGGGTTCAAGGGGATGTGAAAATAACTAAGACATGGCCCTAGACCTTGAGGAACTTAGAACTCCATTCAATTAAATAAGAATCATTAAGTACTTACTGTGTAAAATGCAGAAGCTGGATACTAAGTAAAACACAAAGATTAAATGTCACCCAAAATGCTCATAGCATTTACAGGTTAAAAGGGGGAGTTCCTTAACATATGCAAATGTAATACAAGTGCAGTCATGGCATGTGATTTAGAGAGGTGCAAACCATGGGCTTCTTGAATCCAAAGGTAGAAAGGCCTTGACTAGGACAATCAGGAAAGGTTTCATGGTGGTAATTATACTGAACTTTAACTAAGGGGTTGGGTCAAGGGCAGTAGAGAAGAGAGTTCATGAAAGCATAGAGAAGATAAAACAAAGGTGTTGATGTGAGAGAGTGGGAGACACGTAGGGTGATAACAAGCAATCTAGTTTAGGTGGAACGTAAAAGGTACTAGTGCAAATCTAGAAAGTTACATGGCTTTATTAGATGTTGAATAGCTTTGAGTGCCAGAATAAGGATACAAAACTATTGCAAAAAGAAGAAATCTAGCTAGTGTGGAGTGAAAAGGAGAGAGGGTGAAGGTGAGAAGACACTATTACAATAATCTAGGCAGATGGGAATGAACATTTGAAACAGGATATCAAGAGGAGGACAGAAACGAGAAAATTCAATGTGAGCTTGGGTTTTGTGATTTGTAATTTGGGTTTTGATTCTGTATGAGAAGAAAAAAGGGTCGATGTTAACACCAGTGTTTCTAAAAGGGGAGATTGGATTAATTGGTTGTGACCCATAGAGAATAATGAAATCAGATGGTTAGAGGGAGGGGATAAAATAAGGAAAACATTGATTTACCTTGGCACCACCAGACCAGCAGGGTTTTCTTTGTTTGGTTTTTTAGTTGATTTATTTACTTTTAGTTTACAAGATCAGTTCCACAATCCCTTGAGTTTCAAATTTTCTTCCCTCCCTCCCCCCTTCCCATGGCAGCATGCAATCAAGCAAAGAATCTGCAAATACTTTCACATTGGACATTAGTTTATCTATGAATAGAAATTGCCCATCATTTCAAGTCAGTTTCTCAGGGTGCTATACCTAAGTATACCACCAGGTGATGATCTAGGCACTCATTCATTAGACATGCCGGAACAAAGTTGTCACCTAGTAGGTTGCCCAGTAGGATTAAGCCCCTATATCCCCATGTGGTTCCCAAATCTTAAATTATACAACCTCATTCCCAGAGCCTGTGGGAAAACACCAGCTTTCTAAAGGCATGAATAGATCCCTGAATAATAATTCATCACTTATTAAATGTTTCAGTCCTAATCTTATTGCGATACTAATCTCCCCAATTTTCCATGACTCCAAAGCATTAATAATCATTGATGTGTGGACTAAGCAGACACTTTACTAGGCAGAAAACAAAATTAATTATGTTGGCTTTAAAAATTCCTGAGCAGCCAGCAGCCCGGGGTTCCTAGGGCAACTGAAATCTCAGCTTGCCCAACTCCATCCTCTGTGCCCAGGCAGAGATATCCAAGGACTGAATGAATAGGGACTTGCCCCTCAAGCATTTTGATCTCAGACATAAAGGGTACAATGCACTCTGTCTTGACTCAGTATATTTGCTTCCCAAAATCTGTCTTGACTTATAGCAGCTGTATCTTGAAGTGTTTCATGAGCTCAGTCTTTCATGACTGCTCTGCAGGTCCTGACTCCACATCTTCATCATGCTCTTCCTAGTACCATAAACTCAACACCAGGAAACTCATTACCACAATACTTCACTCATCGTCACGATACGTAGCTTTGGTACTCACACCTCATCTATATCCTCGGTTGTTTCTGCCCCTCTTAGGAGGGCTGGAGGGCTGAGCAAAAAATGCCTACAACAGCCTCCCTTTGTGGAGGGCTCAGTATTCCAGCTATCTTTTCATTTGCTGCCAACTATTCTGCATCCTTTGCCCTCCACCATCATCATTATGCCTCTCCCATCCCATTGAGTACCTTCTGGCCCCCACCACCCTTCTATTACCCCCCTTTCCAGCTTTCAGCCCCCTTTAGTGTATTTTCTTCCCACATTAGATTGTAAGCTCCTTGAGAGCAAGATGGTCTTTTTTTCTTATTTGTATCCCCAGTGCTTAGCACAGGACCTGGAACATAGTAGGTGCTTAATAAACATTTATTGTGTTTGTACAACTAAATAAAACCCTGCTCGATATGTCCTAGGCTAGTCAGCAAAGAATAGGAATCCAAAATGTTTCTTGTTCATTCTCCTCTGGTGTCTTCTGGCATTTTACTTCTTAAGCATGGATATAGCCTGTTTTCAAATGCCCTCACTGCAGTGGAAAAATAGAAGACTTTAAGCAACTGATTTCTCATTAAATGACCAAAATAATTAAATACTCTTCCACAGGGACGTGCTTGTAAATATTTAACAGCTGACTCCCCCCACCCAAAAAAAATGACACATGCACACTTTTAAGTTTAATCTACAGTTGATGTTTATCCATCACTTAATTCAAAATAATACATTTTAATCATAAAATTTAAAAATCAAGCCCTGCTTTGTAATATTTCTAAAGTACAAATGCTCACAATGAAAATTTAACAATCAATTGACATAAGTCAGTATAAGCTGACTCCAGCATGACCCTGTTGTTTCCAATTTTTCTTTGGTACCTAAAGACAGCAGAAAAAAAATGCAGAGTGGAAAAAAAAGCAAGTGGGGGTTACATTCCCTCACAAGATTTTGGGCATTTTGGGATGGGGATGTGATGATGGAAATTAGTTTAAGAGTCAAATGTTGATTTGCAAAGTGAACATCACAAAACCTTTTGTTGCCAGCAAGAGGCTACAGATGCACCTGAAGGTGTGAGGGCCTCCAGCTGTGCTCAGCTGCTCATTATACCTCATTTAAGAAATGTCAGAAAATGTTCTCATCATGAGAGGAAAGATGTTGGCAACAGGAATTTAGTCTCTGGGTATGATGAAGGACAGAGCATGGACCGAAAGCCAATATTGTAGAGAGTAATTGAGTAGGTGCAGGGAACACTAGCTTGAAGTTTAGAATGTATAATGAGTGTCAAGTGGTCTGAGCTTGGTGGTTTAATGGAATAGGAACAATGAGTCTGCAACCGGATGAGGGAGGAAACGGATATACTGAATACACACTGAGATCATATGAGAGAAACTGAATGCGCCGAACATGTGGATGAAGACTTAGAAACTGAAAAAAAAATCTTATGCTCATGCATTGAAATGAACTCATGAATTTCATTCATTGGTTGAGCATGGACAGCTGCTTGTATTGATGTTTAATGGTGAATGTCTAACGAAACATCCCCTTCTTTTTTAATCTGGGTTCTTCAACCCAAGGAACTCAATATGAATGGCAGTTATATGGCAGTATCCTAATGTATGACCATAGAAGGCAGGGTGGAGAGGGCGAGAGAGATTTTTTTAGATGTATGACTCTGGGCAAGTCACTTAACCCTTGCATGCCTCGTTTCCTCATCTGTAAAATAGCAACAGTAGTAGCACTCACCTCTCAGGATTGTTGGGAAGTTCAAATTCAATATTTGCTGAAAATTTTGCAGACTTTAAAGCACTATTTGAGCCATTAGAGGACTATGATGAAGAAGTTCAGTCAGATTCTCTATTTGAAGAGCAAGCTTCTGGGCTCCCTAAAGCCTCCATCTCGGAAGAACAAGTGTCTATGGGGACATAGGAGGACAAATATGGAAGCAAAATGACCTAGGGTTGGAGGGAACATTGGCTCTGGAGTCTGATGTTTACTAGCTGTGTAACCTTGGGTAACTCACTTCTGTCTCTTCATCTGTAAAATAGGGGAGGGGATGGTTGGATTAGATGACCTCAGAGGTCCCTTCCAGGTCAAGATCTACAATCCTATGGCTGAGTGTAAGGGTTGGAATGTATTAAGTCAATCGATCAATCATCCCCACCTCTCCTAGCCCTGATACCTTGAATTGGAGAGAGCCTGACTTTGTTTAATAACCTCTGATACAGGCTGTCAGAAGTAAGTTGGAGTGGGGTGATGGCTTGATTGGCTCAACTGTTCCCTGCTCTTATACTAGGAACCTTGCTAGTCATAATCCATACTGTTAACAATTCGTTCTAGAATTTTTCCAGGAATCTAAAGCAAGCTCACTGAAGACTCCATCCTCTTCTTCATTTTGAAAATCAGGACATCATTTGCAGCACCTAGCAAGACACATAATGAATATCTGTTGGATTTTATTTTATTTGCCCACCTCTTCTACTCCTGCAGCAAATCGCCTGTCCTCCATAATTTTTTCAACAATCTGGTAGTTAGGAACATCATGGAGATGAATCATAGGATGACAACCACAGTCAATATTCTCACCACCTTCACCATCACTTGAACAATTGTTATGGTCAAGAAATAGTTAAGAAATATTTTCTGAAGTTAGTGGTCAGCCTGGTGAAACTCTATGGTATACAGCCAAGTGAAACTCTATGAACCTGGGAAGCCTCCCTAGAGTGATTTATCTTTACCTGGGAGGCCGGCCTAGGGCAATCTATCTTTTCCTTGCTCAGTTGTCATGCCCTGTGCCCCTCCACTTACCTTGCAGATCCCCTCCACTCACCCCCTCCACTTGCCTTAGTAACCACTTGTTCGTATCTTAGTAACAAACTGTGTTAGTTAGATACGTAAACCTAATGAAATGTATAAAAGGTTCCTCACCCCTGAGTTCTGGGCTGCTCCCCCTTTCATTGGCATGGAGTAGCCCCAGCTGGTAAATTAAAGCTCCTTAAAACTTTTTAATTCGGACTCTGTGGTCACTTTGTTAAGACTCGTCAAGTCATGTCATTTCATTTGGAGGCCCCAGCGAGATGGCCTTTGGCCATCTCCAGTGACCACCTTTCCATCTGCGAGGGGGACTGGGCAAGGAATTTCATTCAGGGGGCGGCCACTGAGTGACATTCCTCAGCCCCGAATCTATTTCCTTGCTCCGAGTCAAGCTGCAGATTGGAAAGATTTCGTTTATTGCATTAATAATTGGAAGTTAAGCAGCTCTCTCTCTCTCTTTTCTTGAGACTTCTGTTTTGTGTGAGTACTCTCCTAGTAGGGTAGGGGGCAGGCTGGATGCAATAGACTGCACCTACCAGGTTTGGCTGTTCAGGACGCCGTTGGCAACCTCTGATAGGCCTTTGGGGCCTCTGTTTAAGTCTTTTTCTTAAGAGCTCTTTCTCTCCTTCTCTCATGAGACCTCTGTTTAAGTTTGTTTGGGACCTCTGATTGGGTCTGTTTTTTTGTCTGTATCTTGAGTTTTGTCAAAGGAAATTTTCAGATCTGTGATGTCCATTTGTCTGTCTTTTGTCTGTGTCTTTGTCTTGTGTTTTGTGTGGGAAAATGTTTTTGTAGGATGAGACAGGAATATTAGATCATTTTTCCGCTTTCCAGAAAGCAGCTCAAGTCTGTGGTTTAGAAGTGAATGTTCCCTTTTCCCTCCTCCCCTTCATCAAAAGATTGGGAAAAGAGGAAGTTATCAATTAATAGCATAAAATAAAAGAGCTAATGGAAGGAGAATATTTCACCCTCCTTGTCCGGGGTCGCCATTGTTATAAATTACTCTGAAAACTCAATGAAGCCTTAGAGTTAAAAGAGGCTCACAGTAAAAATGAACCTGAGAGGACATGCCCCCACAGCCAGGGAGGTTGGGACCATTCCAGGTTATTCTTATTACCCCAACCACAGTCAAGGGAGATGGCCAAAAGACGTGGATACAACAGGCCCAC
>CM053582.1:128778874-128798033 GCA_028627135.1 Pseudochirops cupreus | reverse complement strand
TGTGTGTGTGTGTGTGTGTGTGTGTGTGTGTGTGTGTGTATATATATATATATATATATAGCATGCTATACATTCTTCCATAAACCAAATATTAAACTGATGGAGGGGTCTCCCCTGGCAGTACCTGATTTAGAATCCAGATCTAAAAGTGACTTCACAGTCACCAAGATCCACTTTCTTTCCCCAGGCAGTAATTGCTTCTACTTACAGAATCCTTGGCAGTAGACATCCAGCCACTATTTGAAGTCCTTCAGTAAGAAGCCCACCCCTCTGCCTAAAGTCACTATTTCTGTGTAAGGCACCACCATCCTTCCAGTCACCTGGGTTCCTAACCTTGGAATCATCCTCAACTCTATATTCTCCCTCATCCATATATCTAATCAACTGCCAAATCTCACCAATTGTAGCTCCATGATATGTCTCTGATATTTCTTCTCTAAACCAACTCAGTCTCCTCCTGATTGGTCCTATTGTCTCTTGTCTCCCTCCTCACCAATCTGCTTTCCACAGAGGTACAAATTAATATTCCTCACCAAATCATTCCCCTGCCCAAGAAGCATCAACTACTCCCAATGGCCTCTGGTGTAAAGAACAAATTCCTCTGTTTGGCTTTTAAGGCCCTTCACAATCTCATTCAAACCCATCTTTCCAGAATCATTTCACATCACTCCCCCTCATATGCTCTACTTTCATGCCAACTTGGCCCACTTCCTGTTCTCCATACAAAACATTCCACTCCCACATCTTTCACTTTTTAAAGACTATCCACCATGGTTGGAATGTTCTCCCTGTCTTCAAGACTCAGCTCATGTACTACATTCTATGTGAAGACTTCCTGATCCTTTTAATTGTCGTACTCCCTCCTACGCCCCACCCCAAATTACATGTATGTATATATAATGTATATATGTATATATATATATATACATATATATATACTATCACAGATGTGTATTACACATACATAAATGTATACAAGTGTGCACACATATGTTGTAGTTTCATGGTTGTGGAGGCAGTTTCAAAGAACTCAGAGTGAGACCACCTCTAATCCAAGTATAGGCATTTCCTGAATATTGACACCCCTCAGAAGTAGGCTAGGTTCCAAAAGGAATCAGCAACTTAGTAAAATAACACAGGCAAATTTATAATGTAATGATGCTGATTACACAGCAGAAATTCCAAATATTAAAAAGGCAGGAGGGATTTGTTAAGGGCTTAGGAAATAGGGGAGGGGTCCCTTTATGGTTCCGTGGTCAAACATCCTGGTCATGCTGCTTTCTGATTGGCTAGCTATTGTGGTCCTGTATGGTCAAGATGGATAGTTAGGTATTGTAGACCTGTCTTAGGCTAAATGGATGATATGATCATGGTTGAGTACAAGAGCACACCTGTTCATATATGCGAATTGTATCTGGGGGCAGTGGCTGTATTGAGTCTGGGGGCCTATGGTGTGGTTAAAGCCACATTATGTGGTGAAATCAGGACATGCCGACTGTTCATTGGGGGCCCATAAGGAAGTTAGAATGTTGGGGCCAGTGGCAGCTTTATTAGGATTCAATCACATATATTGTACATACATAAATATGTATTGCAAATGTATGTGTACATGCATGCATATGAGACCGCATACATGTTGTCTCCCCTAACATATTTGACAGGACAACCCAGCTGGTCAGGACTTGGAAGTCAGCTCTTTGTCCACACCCCACGCCTCTCACTAAGCAAAGGTAGTTCTTTTACTCTATTAGTGATTCCCATACAATAACACTAGCATTATACCCCATTCTGTCCTGATCTAACTCTATTCTTCTTAACGAAAATTTTAAAAGCCAGGAAAAAAAAACCCTAGCTCCTAATTGTCAAACTCCCTTCTAACCCCCCACCCCAAATCACACGTATGGATATATAATGTAAAAGAAATCATCAAAAAGTAACGTAAACAGTAAAAGAATCAACAAAACGGTCATTTATCTTTGACACAACGCGCTCATCTCTAGTTTACCCACCAGGTGGCGCTGTCTCTTCAGTTGCAGGCAGCAGGGGAAAGAGGTTTGCCAAGAAAGGTTGAGTTCCCAAGTCTGCCGGGGTTCATTAGAGGTCATTTTATTCATTCTCCGCCCCCTCCATAATAGCGGATGGCCCCTCCCTAATTCCCTTTCCTCTCCTGAGATCCCACAGGAACAAAAACACCTCAACTTAGCCTGTTCAAAAATCCAGTTCAGCAAACATTTACTAAATAACTGCTACATGCAGGAGACTTTCGAATGCAAAATGCGCACTTGCCAAAAAGGCTGTTTTACGGAGAGCTCACACAGGGCAAGAGGTTGTGTCCAGGGGACGGTCAGAAGAAGCGATACAAGGGCACTCTCAAGGTCTCTCTTAAGAACTTTGGAATTGATCGTGGGACATGGGAGACCCTGGCACGGGACTGCTCAGCATGACATGCCCACAGCAGAGAAGGGGCTGTGCTCTACGAACAAAGCAGAATTGAAACAGCTCAAAGGAAACACAGGATGTGCAAATTCGGAAATTCCACCACAAATGTTCCCATAGAATCTTTGTGCCCGGTCTGTGGTGGGGCATTCCGAGCTCATATTGGTCTGTTCAGCCACAGTTGGACACACTGAAACTTGACTCTAGCATAGTGATGTCATGTTGGTGCTCTGTGAGAACAAAGGACAGCACCCTCAGCCTCACTGCCCTGTGTTCTACAACAAAGACAAATGAAATAGTCCCTGTCCTCAGGGGGTTTATAGTCTCAGGGGATGGATAGTTTACATGCTATTCTTTTTTCTATATAGTCTGCATCATTCCTGTTTCAAATTCCATGTGAACCACCAAGCATCTCACAAAGCTGTGACCACAGTGGTGGAGGTGATGAGCAATGGCTGATTATATCTAGCTCTTTCTGTGTGTCCTAACTGCGATAATATGGCCTAACTCTAGATAGGATGGGCAGCTGTCACTACGATCATTGGCACCTGGTAGGGTACCCTACCATGTGGAGGATATAAGATTTGCATACCAGAACTGAAGATTAAGGGAAGCATTGGTGATCTAGGGCTAGGGAAGAAAGCTGCCCTCAAGTCTAACACCACCTAGGCCAACCAGGTCTCTTTGGGAATGAAAGAATTCTTCTGCAGTTAGACTAACCATTGGAAACCACCATTTTCATTACTTCCCCTTTTAAGGGGAGGCTCCCAAGGACCCACAGAAAAAGTCACAGAATCTGAGAGACTTGGAGTTCAGTGAAACCTCAGAGATCACCTAGTCCAAGTGGAATATGAATATGAATAATATCGTTTATAACATACCTGGAAAATGGTCATCCAGTCTCCTATCAAAGGACTCCACTAAAGGAAACTTCTATTGCTCCCAAGGCTGCAGATTCCAATTTTGACAGCTCAAGCGAATAGGATTTTTCTTCTGAATATCAGACTAAAATCTGCTTCTCAACACTACTCACTGTTCCTAATTCTGCTCTCTGGAGTAAGCAGCAGAAGCAGCAGCAAGCATTTATTAATAATAAAAATAGCTAACATTTGTACCTTCCCTGTTACTGCAGAGGACAATACCATCCTCCCCATCCCTCAGATTCACAACCTTGAAGAAGTCATTCTAGATTTCTCTCTCTCTCTCTCTCTCTCTCTCTCTCTCTCTCTCTCTCTCTCTCTCTCTCTCTCTCTCTCTCTCTCTCTCTCTCCCTCTCTCTCTCCCTCTCTCTCTCTCCCTCTTTCTCTTTCTCTCTCTTTCTCTCTTTCCCTCTCCCTCTCCCTCTCCCTTTTCCTCTCTCTTCCCCTTTCCCTTTCCCTCTCCCTCTCCCTGTCCTTCTCCCTGTCCCTGTCCCCCCCACACACACATCTAATCTCTTGCCAAGGCTTTTCAATTTCACCTTTGAAATCTCTCTCAAATAAGCCGTTCTCTCTTGTAACAATGCCACCATTCTAGCACAGACGCTTATCACCTCATGCCTGGATTATTACAATAGCCTAAAGGTGGGTTGGCCTGCCTCAAATTTCTCCCGATTCCAAACTACCCTCTATTCAGTCACTATCCAGCCACTTTTCCTAAAGCACAGATCTGATCATGCCAGCCCTCTACTCAATAAACTCCAGCAGCTTCCTTTTGCTTCCAGGAACAAATACAAAATACTCTGTTTGGCATTCAAAGCCCTTTATAGCGTAGTTCCCTCCTACCTTTCCAGTCTTCTTAACACCTTTCTCCGCAACACAGTCCACAATCCAGTGACGCTGACCTCCTAGCTCTTCCCCCAAAAAGACACCGTCTCTCAGCTCTGGGAATTCTCTCTGGCTCTCCTTCATGACTGGAATGTTCACCCTCCTCTGCTCCAGCTACTAACCTCACTGGCTTCCTTTAAGTTCCAACTAAAATCTCACCTTCTCCAGGAAACCCACCCTGTCCTAACTTCAGTCCCTTCTCTCTGTTAATTATTTCCTATTTATCCTGTATATGACCTGTTTTGTATATATTTGTTTGCATGTTCTATTCCTCCACTGAATTGAGAGCTCCTTGAGGGCAGGACTGTCTTTTGCCTTTTTTTGTATCCCTGGCACTTAGCACAGTGCCTAGCACATAGTAGGTATTTTTATAGTAGGTATTTTAACAAAACTAGCACATAGTAGGTATTTAATAGATGTTCATCGATTGATTAATGTAGTGCTTATTATGTGTCAGACTTTTGACTTTTGTCTTGCCACTGGACTTTGATGACTCTGGAAGAAAAAGTGAAACTGATAACTTTGTGAAACGCTGCCTCACTTTTATCTGATTCACTCAGACATCACCTCATGATGTCATTGGTCATCTTTGTAAATGAAGGAGGAACAACAGCAACAATATTATATGCCGGGCACTTTAGAAATATAATTTCATTTGGTCTTCACAACAACCTTTGGAGGCAGCTGCTATTATTATCGTCATTTTACAGATTAGTAAACTGAGCAGACAGAGGCTAAATGACTTGTCACACAACTAGTTGTTATTTGCCCTCTGTTTTCAAAGAGGACCAATGATATCATGGGGTGCCTTGTTTGTGAGTTGGATTTAAATGAGGCAGAGTTGCATAAAATCATCACTCTCTCTCTCCCTCCCTCCTCCCCTCCCTCTCTCTCTCTTTCCCTCCCTCTCTCCTTCCCCCCCCTCTCTTTCTTTCTCTCCCTCCCTCCCTGAGCCATTAAAGTCCAATGACAGAACAAAAATCAAGATGACTGGTGATGACCTGGGATGCAGTGAATAAGCCTGGTGGATTTGATGACTACCCTTCACGACCATTGGAACAAATTGCTCTCATCTGCCCATTCCAGCGGGCCAAGTCTTTACATGCTTTCGATAGACATCCCCCTAACTCACTGATAGGTTTGAGGCCTGTCAGTAACCGTCAACATGACTTAGCCCCATCTACCTAGACAGTTTTACCTCGGTGTGGCCACTGTGCATGCTACTGCTTCTTGGAGCCACCAGTGAGAATGAGGTGAATCAGGTGGACACCAGAGGAGGATTGAACGGCCCTGAAAAGGGCTCTGCAGCCCTCACACCAGAGGTGCTAGTCCTCCTGAACAACCCTCCCCCAGACACACATCCCTATTGTGCTAAGCACCAGGGATACAAAGAACAGTATGAACACCATCCTTGTCCTCAAGGAGCTCATAAGCAAATCAAATTGAATTCCTCTTGCTTATGACAGACCTTCAAATGTTTGAAGACAGACACTCTATCCTCCCTAATTTTTTTCTCTACATTAAACTTGTCTCATTCCTTCAACCAGTCCCCAAATGGCATGACCTTAAGGCCCCTCACCATAATGGTCACCCTTGTCCATTGGACAGTATAAAACTCCAAGATTCCAAAGTCCTTCCTAAAATGAGGTACCCAGAACACAATATTCCAGATATAGTCTCACCAGAGCAGAGGACAACAAAATGATTGTCTCCTTTGTCCTGGATATGATATCTTCTCAGTGTAGTTTATGATTGCATTAATTTGGGGGGGTGGTCATATTTCACTTTTGACTCATATAAAGGTGCTCCCTCTTCTTCCTGTTTCCCCCTCCCCCACCCACCCCAGGAGATAGAATTGGAAAAAGAAAAGAGAAAGGGAGAAAGGAAAACCTTGTGGTTGGAGGGTATAAAGGAGAAATCTGTACTCCTGACATAAGCCTGAAAGATTTAGGGTCCCACACTTAAAAGAAATCACACAGCCCCAAAGACAAAACAGAGCAAGGGAGGGCAGGCCTCAACTTCTAGGTCCAGGGACGGGTCTCTGGCGCTTTCATACTAACTTTCCCCTCCCCCAAACTCACACACCTCAGTGAGAAGAGCATGAGTATCAACTCGGTAGGTCCAGTTTTCCCAGGATTTCGGCCAGACATGTCCCCAGTCAGCACCGAAGTCAGTGCCTTCATCTAATTTTAACTACCTAAGCCTCTGAAGTCCCTCCCAGAATGCACTCTTCCATGCTCTCCAATTTAGAATTACCAAATAGTCAGGATTTCAATCCCAGATAAAAGTGATCACTCGCAGCTCAGATTTTTCCCTGGACTTTGCGTATTTCTCCCTCTTTGTATCAATAGTTGTTTCTGTACTTGTCTTTTAAGCTGAAAGCACTTTGAGAATGGCATCTCTGCCTCAGAGCTATCTTTGTATCCCTGGCAAGAGCACAAATCTTGGAACATAACAGGAACAAACAAATATTCTGCTCTTGAATTACCATAGGTCCCTACTATGTTGGGAGCTTCACGAGGACAGCAATACTATCAGTTTGGCTCTGCATCTCCTCTGGGATACAGAACAGTGTTCTGAACACCAGTGATGCTTTAAAAATGTTCTTGATTATTAAAAAACAGTTCCCTTTTCTATAGTGCTTCACAGTGTACTAAGCACTTTGACAAACAGCAGCTCAAGGGCCCATTGAGAACAGGCTTCAGGGAGTCCTCCTCTCCACCCCCACCGTCTAGTTCCCACCAGGCACTGGATGCCCCCTCTCAGCTAGATGCTGAATCCTCTAACCTTTCCAGTCCCTAAGCTGACATAGAACTCTGATACACGCCAACCTTTGTACCCAGGACTCATTGGTCAGGAGACATCTGCCTAGCCATTACTTCCCCACTGTCCGAAATGACTTAATACCTACCGCCCTCACTCCTGAGCCTTTACATTAGCCCTGAAGTGGAACCCCTTTCTATGTAGTGCCTCCCCTAATTCTATTTGGAGCCCCTTGAGAACAAGGGCTATTGTCTCAATTTCCTATTCAAATCCCTTGCACTTAGCACAATTAGGCACCTAGCACTTAATGAATGCTTTTGCATTCCATTCCATTATGCTTTTGAGTTGTTAGTATTTATAAAGTACCTACTGTGTGCAAGGCACTGTGTTAAGTGTAGGGAATGCAAAGAAAGGACAAAAAAAGTCCCTGTTCTCCAGGAGCTCAGTCTAATATATACATACATATAGTATAATTTTATATATATATACATATATATATATATACGTATATATTGTATTTATGTATATATTTTATATACACACACATATATATATACATGTACATGATGTATAAAGGATAAATTAGGAGTCCTTTCAAAGAGAAGAAGGCACTAAGATTAAGGACAACTGGAAAAGACTTCCTCTATGCCAGTGGTTCTCAACCTTCCTAATGCCGTGACCCTTTAATACAGTTCCTCATGTTGTGGTGACCCCCAACCATAAAATTATTTTTGTTGCTATTTCATAACTGTAATTTTGCTACTGTTATGAATCATAATGTAAATATCTGATATGCAGGATGTATTTTCACTGTTACAAATTGAACATAACCCACAGGTTGAACTTAAGTTGATGTTTGAAGGCAGGTGGAGAAGACAGAAGATTGAGGTGAAGATGAGATTTTCATGGTGGGGAGGAGCCAGTGAAAATGCACAGAGATGGGAGATGGAATGTTATATTTGAGGAACAGCGAGGAAGAGGACTGAAAAAGTAGGAAAGAGGGCTTTGATAGACAAACAGAAGATTCCCTATGATTCTGGAGATGACAGGGAGTCAATGGAGTTTTTTAATGGGGGGGGGGGGGTGACATGGTTAGACCTATGCTTTGAGAAAATCAATTTGACATCTGAATGGAGGATGGACCAGAATAGGGAGAGACTTGAAGTAGGAAGACCAACCAAAAGGCTATTACAGCAGTCCAAAGGTGAGTGATAAGGACTTACAGCAGCATGGTGAGGCATTGTCAGAGAAGAGGAAGGGGTATATATATGAAGGTAAAATCAACAAGATTTGGCAGTGGATTGGATACGTGAGGCAAGAGAGAATAAGGAATCAAGGATGGCACCCAGGTTGTTAGCCTGGATGACTGGGAGGGTGGTGGTACCCTCTACATTAAAGGGTTGTTAGAAAGAGGAGAAGGTTTGCAGAGAAAGATAATGAGATTAGTTTGGGACACATACCTGAGATATCTACGGGAACATCCAGTAGAGATGTCAAATAGGCAGTTAAGTATGTGCTTCTAGAGGTAATCCAAAGATTAGGAGAGAGGTTAAGGCTGGTTAAGTGGATTTGAGAATCATAAGCATAAATATCCATGGAAAATGATGATACTGCCCAGAGAAATGGTACTACATCAATAGTATAGAGGGAGAAAAGAACCCAAGACAGAACCATGTGGGACACCTATGATTAATAGATATGACACATATGAAGAACCAGCAAAATAAACTGAGGAATGGTTGGATAGGCAGGAGATGAACCAAAAGACAGTAGTGTCACAGAAAATGACCCAAGAGTTTGAAGAAGAGAATCATTGATGGTGACAAAGGCAGCAAAGAGGTCAGGAAGGATGAGGATTGAAAAGGTATCATTAGATTTGGGAATTAAGAGATCATTACTAACTTAGGAAAGAGCAGTTTTAATTGAATGATGAGGCCGATAGCCAAATTGTAGAGTTGAAAGAGGAAAGGAAGCAGAAACATCAATTACAGCAGGAGTTTAGCTTTTTAAGGAGTTAAAACTTTTCAAGGACTTTAGCCTCAAAAGGGAAGTGTGATGTAGGACAACAGCTAGCAGGGATGGATGGACCATATAAGATTTTTTTTGAAAGAGAGACATGGGCATTTTTGTAAGCAGTAGGGAGACAGCCAGTACCTAGGGAGAGATTAAAGATAAAAGAGAGTGTGGATGATGGAAGGGGCCATCTCTGCTGGAGAAGATGGGATGGAATGGGATCACTTGTCCATGTAGAGCAGGGTCTGGGAACCTGAAGCCTCCAGGCCAAGTGGATTCAATCAAAGGGCTGCATTTGAAGACCTAGAGGGACACGTGTGGCCTCAAAGCTGCAGGTGCCCCACCCCTGATGCAGAGGAATTTGCCTTGGCAAGGATGGCCTTACCATGTAAGAATGATAGTAGAGATAGTGGGGGAAGAAAGTGAGTGATGTGAGGTGCAGAAGAGGGGAAATGAGAGGCTCTTAGCAAATGGTCTGAATTTTTTCAGCAAAATATGACACAAGGTTCCCAGTTGAGGGTGTAAGTGGAATGGGAATTATTATGCAAGGTTTGAAGAGAAATGAAAAGGCTTAGAAAAACTTCTGTGCTAAGATAGCAAATCAATAAGAGAGATATAAAACTACAGCCTTGCTGCAGTGAGTGCCCAGTTGTATGTAATATAAATTGCAGTGGATAGAGTCAGTATGGTTTCATGATTTTCTCCGGCTTCAGTGAGCAACCCACTAGAAGGAGTAAGGACAGCAGGTGGTGGAAGTAATTTAAGGCTGAGGCTTAGTAGAGTAAGATTGATGATAGGATAAGGAAGCTAGGCACTCAGAGAGAGAAGGGACTGAAGAGAAAAGAACAATGTAGAGTTGAACTGGTGTCCATGAAGTCGAGATAGTGAAGTGAAGAGAGTATAACAAATACAGAGATGACGGCCTGGGGAAGAACTGAGGGGCTTAAGAATTCAAGGTTATGGTGAGGATTAAGGCCTGAGTTTGGAGTTGCAAGGCAAAGGGAGAGGTGGAATGACAACAGATTGTGAGTAGATAAGGGATTCCAGTGTTCATGAACATGAAAGTGATTCATTTATGGGTGACAGCAAGATGAACTATCTCTGTGTAACTGAGATGGGGAAGAGAAAGTAGTCACAGGAAATAAGTAAACTGGGAAGTTGAGGTTTTTTAGGGTATATCAATATGTATGTTGAAATCCTAGTATGAAGAGTTGGGAAGGAAAGAAAAACAGCCAGGCATTGGACTCATTGAGGAAAGAAGCAGAGTGTTCTTGAGGTCAATAGATGATAACTACCAGGATTTTAATTGGGTGGTAAATATGGTTTGAATAAATCCCAAAGGAGAGGTTACTGAGCGATGATAGTAGAAGGGGAGCTTGGAAGTAGAAATTAGGAGTAAGGAACATTCCAAATTCCCAACTTCAACCAGTGAATGGGGGAGGGGAAAGGAGAAATGAATGAAAGTGCCACGAGTGTTAGAAAGAGTGAACAATGAGACTATGACATCATGGGGAGCCATGTTTCAGTGAGAGCCTGAGAGTGAAAATGGAAAGAGTAAGAAAAGGGAAGGTTGTTACCTACGGAACAAGCATTCCAGAGAGCACAGTGAAAGGCATGGATAACTTTAAGAGTGGGAAACTGGAGAGAGAAGTGGTGGGGCGAAATGAAAATAACAAAGCAGGCAATGGGGCACAGGGAGTTCAGAATCATGGGGATGTGGAGGGTATGAGTGGGCCCAAATTTTTAAATCATTGAATAATGAGTTCAGGTAGGTTATCAAAATCCCTAGGCATTTGGTCTCAAGGTAGATTCCTCTTAGGGTGTTAGCTCAAGCATAGGGACCAGTAGGGGAGTAAGTGATGTTTCTCACCTTCCCCTGGAGGCACACTAGGCCAGGCAAAGAAGGAAGCAAGACAGAATAGTGTCTTTCTGTCACTCCAGTCTGTAGCTGATGAGACCAGTTAGTATAATGGAATAGTGTCTCTTTCCCTCCCTTGAAGCCCTAACAATATCCCTCTGAAGGAGGTGCATGTATTCTTTATTTTCTCCCTTTACAGATGAGAAAACTGAGGCTCAGAGAGGTTGTCATTTGCCAAAGGTTAAGTGGAAGCTAGATGGCATAGTGCATAGAGTGCTGGACTTGGGAGTCAGAAAATCTCCATTTAAATCCTGCTTCAGACTAGCTGTGTGACTCTGGGCAAGTCACTTAAGAGTCTGCTCCAGTTTCCTCATCTGTAAAATGGAATAGTAACACCACTCAACTCCCAGGGTTATTTTGAGACTTAAAGGAGTTAACATATTTGTAAACTTTAAAGTGTTATCCAATGCTAGCTATCATCATCAAAGACCACACAGCTAAGAAGCTAAGAACTCAGAGGTGGGGCCAGATCCTCCTTTCCTGTACCAAAGATCTGCTTTGGCCGAATTTCAGGGCTGCAAGGGACCCAAGAGATCATTTATTCTAGCCTGAACCATAATTCCTTAAGACAGCCCCAATAAGTGGTCAATAGACTTTTTTTTTTTTTTTTGCTTTTTGGAGGGGTGAAGTCAGGGAAATTTGGAGTTAAATTACTTGCCCAAGGTCACACGACTATGTGTGTCAAGTTTCTGATGCTGCGTTTGAACTTAGGTCCTCCTGACTCTGGGACTGGTGTTTTATTCACTGTGCCACCAGTCGCTCCATCAGTAGACATTTATTCATCCACCCTCTGCTAGAAGACCACCCATGAGGGGGAATTCATTACCTCCAGCTACAACTCATTCTGCTCAGGGCAGTGGGAATTTTTGTGTAGGGTGTTTTTCCTGACATGGAACTGAAATCCGACTTCCTACACTTGAGCCCAGTTGAATGTAAGCTCCTTGAGAGCAGGGACTATTTGTCTTTGTTCCTCCACCTCTTCCTCTCCTCACCCCTCAGTGCGTGGTGAACAGTAGACTCTGGATAATGTTTGTTGAATCTCGAGTGATCTCCTGGACCAGGCACAACACAACCAATCCCTCTTCCATGTGACAGTCTTTAAATACTTAAAGAAAGTTGGGAGGGAGGGATCCAAGCACTTATTAAGTGCCTACTATGTGTCCGGCACAGTGCTTTGTAAATATCTTTTTTGATCATTTTAGTTCATCCTAAATTTTCTTTTCTGCAGAGAAAGCGAGGGAACCACAGGACAGGCTCGAGGTATTCTCCCCAGTAGCAAAAATATCTGGAAAGTGGTGCTCTCCTCGCAGTACCAGTCTAGGGGCGGGGTCAGCAAAGAGTAGTTGGGGTGAGGGCGAGGGTGAGAAGCCAGCGAGGGCCGAGGCAGAAATGCAGGGAGCGGGCAGCTAGAGACACTTCAAACTGCAGTTACCCTGCCAACAGTGGCGCGAGCCCGGCACACGTTCTCTCTTCTCGGTTACCATGGACACGACACCCCCTTCTCCAGCCTGGCTTGGGTTTCCACCCCCGCCTCAGCGATTCCCGGGGCCCTGCGGCTCTAGTTTCCATGGCAACACAGGAGCCCAAGGCTGGGGCTTTATTCACCTTCCTGGTCATCCCAGGACACAGTATGTCGCCTTCCCCCAGTTCTTTCCACGGACCCAGGACCTGTCTGGGTCCTCCAGGGCACTTCTGGGCCTGGGCAGAGTCCTTGCTTCCTCACTGAAACAAGAGACTGGATCCATGCAGGGAGCTGAATGCACTACAGGTTATCTGATACTGCCTGTACCACCTCCTCCTGAGACAAGGGGATGAACAGGGTCACCCTCTCCTGTCACAGATCTCAACTGCCTCTCCCTCCTGGAAGCATATTATCTTCACAGGCCACCACCAGTTGCTTGAACCCTGCAATCTGGGCTCGTTACTGCCGTAATAGCAGCATGGAGTAAACTGAGGCTGAGGTTGAAGAGAGGATCTCTCAGACAACTGAAAAGATTAACTCCAAATTTGAGCAGAAACCAAGAGCCATTGGAGTTCCAAAACTGACCAAGAGCCCAGGAGTCTTTCTTCCCAGGGAACCCCAAAGTTAGACATAAAGCCCAAGAGGTTCTTCCCTCCCCCTGGGGCTACAGAAACAGAACCCAGAAGTCCTACATCCAATACCTGGTGCCTGGCAACAGCTCTATGACCTCAGGCCCAGCGCCTAGAGCGGAGGCTTGCAGGCCCAGCTCCCCTGCCCTCTGGGGGCTGCCCTCACTGATCATGGCAGCCAGCACCCCCCAGCCTTTGTCACTCTTTGAGGCTGACTCCACCTGGGCTCTCATCAAAGACAAGGTGGGGGAACTGAGCCAGTGATGGATCTTGGACAGCTTTGGGAGGGACAAGTCGAGGGATGATGCCCCCAGCTCTGACCCTTGCCTGACTGCTCCACAGGTCATCGAGGAGCGCTTTGGACCCAATGTGGTGGCTGTTCCCTTCCTGGCAGATGCAGCATGCTATGACCTACTTGGAGTGCTGGTGAAGCAAAAGTCAAAGCCACCTCCATGGATCATCCGTGCCCGCCTAGGCTTACCCTTGCCCCTTGGGCTAGGTCTGCCACGCCGCAGTCGGCGGGCTCTGCTACCTGTGGGACCACTGCCAGGGTTGCTGGAGCGTACAGGACCTGAAGGTGGCTTTGCCCACTGCACAAGGGAGTACTCACCCAAGGGCAGAGCTGAGTTAGGCTATGAGGAAACAAGACTGATAGATGGGTTGCCCTGCCACATCACTCTACAGCTGGGGGGCTTGCGCAAACGTGTGGCCTTCCTGCTACTCCCACCAGGTCAAGTGGGCCTCCAGCCAGCCCTACCCTGGCTCCGTGGCACCCACAGCATCTATGTCATCTACCAGGTCTTCTCCTGCTCCTGGCTGCAGCTGGCCCTGGCACCCACAGCCTGTGAGCCCCGCCAGCTGCACCTTCAGTCCCCATTACCAGTGGCCTTTTCTTGCCTCAAGTTTGCACTTCAGCCCAAGGGCATGCTGGGCCCACAGAGGCCCCTGACTGGGGACAAACTGCCTTGGGAAGCCAGCTGGGTCCGGCCAGGTCCAGAGTCTACAGTGAACTCAGTGCTGACCCCATCCATGTCCTCAACCCTAACCAATACCATTCCTGATACTGATGCCCCACCCTCCCAACAGCCACCCACACCACCCAGCCAGGGTCCCCGAGAAGGACAGACAACCAGGTTCTCAAAGGGCCACAACCCCTTCCGAAGAGGGCCAAACATGCTGTCGGGTACCGGGAAAAAAAAAGGTACCCAGGAATCAGGTCATAAGGCCTTAGGGGAAAAAGCTGGGACACGAGACTGGGGCAACAGAACTAACTAGCCTATGGGATCTGAGTCCTTAGAGGACAGGACAGGACACAGAGTCAAGGGCATAAGATACTGGGGCTGTGTTATGGGGCCTCAAATCTTTGGAGACAGGGTCTGGGTGTGAATGGAGCCCAGGCTCTTAAGATCAGTCTCCGGAGCCTTAAGGAACAGGACTAGTATATGAGGTTTAGGATGGGAGGGAGAGAGCTTTGGGGGAACATGCATATCTGGTGGCCAGAGGAGCATTAAGGACAGAATCTAAAAGATGTATAGGGCTACAATGTAAGGTTCAAGGCATGACATCATCAGGGGGGAGGGAATAAGGGAATAAGCATTTTATTAAGCAACTGTGCCAGGCACTGTGCTAAGCACTTTACAAATACCATGTCATTTGAATAGGGTACAGAGGTTGGGCAAGAGGACCCAGTAGATGGGTCCTGAGGGATCACAGGTCAGGTGAGCTATGATGGTATTTCCTCCCCACCCCCAACAGAGAACTGGCTCTTCAGCCCCCGAAACCCCTCATCAGGGAACCAGGGCGGGGGCCCGGGAGACCCGGATCGGCACTCCATGTCCCTGCCTCTGCTGCAGGGCCTATCAGCGGAATTCGACAGTGATGACTAAAGGGGAGGAGGAGGCAGGAGGAGAGGGGCTCAGCCCCAAGGGCTTGGTGAAGGAGCCTAGTCCCCAATAAATACCAGCTACTACTCCCTAAAACCACCCCAGACCAATACTGCCTCTTCCTTCTGGGTGCTGGGTGGGTGGGCCAGAGCCCCAGGAAGTCCAGGATCTAATTCTAATTAGCCCTTCCAGGCCTGACATCTCAGGCTAGGGGCCTGGGAGAAGAAATGAGGTTGCCCACTCCCAAGCAAGCCTTCAGGTTCATGCAACCCCACCTACCCATTCATGAGCCTTGGTAAGCACAAAGGAGACATCAGAAGTGCTTAGACATTTCCCTTTTATACATATTGCAACAAGTTCTCCATAAAACATTCATCTCAAATAAATTAAAAAGTTATCTTTCTGCCTCCTTGGCATCTAAAAACGGAGCCCCCCTCATATCCAGCCCCCCTCCCTGGGCTCCTGATTGTCCAATGGGCAAGGGGGATGGAGAAGAAAGGACTATGGTTCAGGGCTGGGCCTGGCAGGGGTCCTGGGCCCTTCTTCAAAGGCCTCCAGCAGAAAGGGTGAGGTGACTGCATGGGCCTGGGAAATGGCCGCCAGCTCCTTGAGGAACTCAGGGAAGACCACTGCACAATAGACAGCATTCTTGATGCGCAAAGCCTCACCCTGACGCTCAGCAGGGCTACTCTGGAGGGGCAAGGGTGAGGTCCCCAGAGCTGAATGGGAAGCCAAACTCCCACCAAGGCCCAGGGCTGGGCCAGGGCCTTCACGGCCCAGTTGTGGCACTACTTGGGCTGCCTGTCGGGATCGTGTTGGACTGTGGGCGTGTCGAAGGAGCAGCTCTCCCAAGGATGGCTTCCGGGCCTTCACTAGGAAGGAGAAATGAGAGAGGGGATTATGGGAGGGCCAACGCTGAGCTGGTAGTCATAGTCCCACACATACACTCTCAGGGAAAGCCAGACTTAGGACACATCCAGAAGCTGGGCTCCATCTATTCCCTAAGAATATACCCAGGCCTGGAGGGGTAATGGGAGTATAAGGAACATAGGCAGAGGGAAAAGTGCCTTCCTGGGATACTTCTCACCTTTCTCTATTACCACAATTCCAGCAAACTAACCTCCACCTCCCCTTCTTCAACTCAATCTTTCACAAGTACTGTTATCCTCAAGGCCAACAGATGGAGGAGGTGGAAGCCAGCTCTTTGCTGTCCCTTAACCCTCTGGTGTACTGTCCCACACTAGAACCACTCAATTTTTCTGTAGTCATTTCTGCTACGCCAATATCCATTCCTGCCCCTGAATCAAACTTGCCATCTACTGTCTCTAATCAGTAAGTGGGCCACTGACATGAGATCCCTCAATGTTTCTCTTCATCTTCTGTAATCTATTTCCTACGCCAACATTCTCATCCTCCCTTCCTTCCAAACTCTTCTACTTTACTAAGGCTCATCTGTCCACCTGTGCCTGCCATGATCTCTTATTGCCTCCTCCAGGACACTGCTCCCTCAAAAAATCACCATACACCAGTCATTCTTAAAGCCTCAAAGACATCTTTGAATTCCAGGGCTGTTGAGTCTTATCACTTCTCTCCATCTCTACACAGCATGGTGCTGTGTACAGTACTTGGTTTGGAGTCAGAAGTCTTGGGTTCAAATTCTGGCTCTGACACAGCCTATGTATCCATGACCAAATCACTTAACCTCTCTGGTCTCATTTCCTCATCTATTAAAAAAAAAAGGGGGGGGTGGACTAGATCACCTCTAATAGTCCTTTCCAATTCTAAAGCCTTACTCTTATGCCTCCCTCTCACTTCTGTAACTCAAGCCCTCATTTTCTCATTCTTAAACTATGCCTGGAGACTCTTAGTTCATCTGCCTACCTCCATTCTCTCTCCCCCTCCAGTCCAGCCTGTACACATGGCCAACAGAGATTAGTCTTTCCCAAACACAGCTTGAGCATGTCCATCACTAGTCTGCTTCTCAAAAATCTTCAATGGCTCCCCATAAACTACAGGATATAGGCTCACCTATGCATACATACCCCAGTTATCCCTGGCCACCTACTACTCTTATAGAAATTCTCTACTCCAAACCTACTCTACTCTACTCCAAGCCTCATTTCCACTTTCCCAAATTCTCCATTTCCATCTAGTTGGTCTCCTCTCTGCTGTCTCCTGAAAGCTCCCCAGTCTTTCTAACTCCAAACCTCTGCTGAAGTTATTTTTCCTTCCTAGCATGCTTTACCTTTCCATGTCTCCAAATCCTACCCCATCCTTTAAAGCCCAGCTCATCCACTCCCTAAAGCCTTCTCTGTCCACCAGAGCCAGAAGAGACCTCTCCTTCCTCTAAAATGAAATAGCTCAAGCTGTCTGTAGCAAGTATTACAAAGTGATCAGACGCTGCCCGGTGGGATTTTTGTCTACATGACTATCAGCTCCATGAGGACAGCAACTCAATTTTCTAATTCTATATATCCTCAGAGCATAGCACAGAGCTTCACACTCAGCAGTCCTTAACAAATATTGAAATGACTGATGTGATCTGGGTTCACTTAACCTCTGTTACTTCAGTCTCCTCATCTGTAAAAAAGGGGATAATAACATCTATATCCCAGAGTTAAGGCTCAGATGAGATCATTGTAAAGCTCTGAGCACTGTGCCTGGTACATAGGAGGTGCTATCTAAATGGCAGCTATTTTCATTCTTATTATCATTTATTTAGAAGATGTAATCCTCAGTATGAGGACTGGAGGGACCAGGAGCTCAAGACCTCACCAAGCGAGGTGGAGATGCTGGGAAGATGAAGGAGTAACCTAGGGGGTCACTGGGGTTGGAGATTTGGTAGGACTTCACTGGCAGATCAGAAGATTAGAGGAACAGAAAATGAAATGACAGGCTCAGAGGAATGAAGAATTCCACAGGGCCCAGGGCCTGGGTGTAACACCTGAGGAGATATGGATTGGATCTTTGAGGACAATAAGGAAATCAGAAGGATGGGAAGGTTGGTGGAGGAAGGACAGAGACTTTACCCAGCTGTCAGAATAGCTTGGATTTCATCAAGGGAAAGGTAGGCGTGGGGAGTGAGAAGACTCCCAGAAGGAGTCAGAGAGACTGAGTCAGAGGTCTGACTAAGGAATTCATAAGGATTCAGGGGAAAGGAACTCACCAAGGGTATCTGGGCGTCGTGGGGCAGATCCAGTCCCAGGACCCTCAGTCCAGTCCAGCTTGCCCCGGGCAATGAGGTACTTCTTGGCTTTGGAGAGTAATGCTGGAAAGTCCTCCTGGGAGGCTGCAAAGTTCTCAATCTTGTTCTTCACTGAGCCCAGCACCTGTGTAGCAGAACTTAATGATAGCTTTTGCACATACTAACCTGTTCCCAGACCCCAAAGGCCAGACTCATCAAATTCCTCAATTCCTGCTCCATACCCCTAACTTTGGGTTCTTTGGATGAGCCCAGACCCATACCCTTACCCCCATTTTTCCTCTCTTGACACAATACACATGAATATTCATCTATTGTACACAAACATTCCTCTCCTAAACAACCCCATTTCACCACCCAGGATTTCTCTCTCTCATGAACACTAATGAAGAAACATTGCTCAGCAAAATTAAGTACTCAACAGCACATAGTCAGTTAAATGGTAGAGCCAAGACTTGAATGTGGGTCTCCTGACTCTTGAGTCTCCCACCATTCCTAAGAAGAATGACTCTCCTCTTTTACCTGAAGTAGGGACTTGACACTGGGCTGGAAGACCATGTTGGTGTTGAGCAGGAAGGAACGAAGCAAGGGCTGGGGGTAACAGGCCAGTTGAGCCACCAGTCCCGTCAGCAAGAAGTTGACATAAAGTGAGTTCTGCAGCATGTTCTCCAGTTTAGCAAAGAGCACGGCCATGAAGGGGCCTGGGAACACGGTACACAAGGCTTGCACACACCTCTCAAAATGATATGGTTCATATTTCTAACATATGAGTCAGAAGACACAATAAGCTTCAGAGAACTCAAATTTTCCATACCTCTCCTTCCCTTTAATAATATCTTATATCCTGTGCTGGGTAAGTTTACTAGAACTATGTATTAGTGAGGGGAATGAATGGTTTACAGTATACTACAGGGGAGCAGAATAACTCTACTATTAGAGGAATGTGAAAGTTGTCTTCAAGTATATATTAAGGGATGTCATGTGGAAAAAGAAGTTAACTTGTTCTGTCTGGCTCCTCAGGGCAAAACCAGGAGTAACAGGTAGAAGC
>CM053582.1:128752260-128778374 GCA_028627135.1 Pseudochirops cupreus | reverse complement strand
ACACACACACACACACACACACCCCTCTTGGCCAGACACTACTCGTCAGAGACGTTAATGAGAAGATTCCTGCACAAGAATATGTAACTTGAAGTCAACCCAGCATGGGAGAAAGGGCACTCTATCTGTAGTCTTAAGAACCAGGGTGACAATCCTAACTTTGCTACTTAGCACTTGGGTGATTTTGGCCAAAGAGCTTAAACACTCTGTCTCAAGTTATACCTTCTATAAAAAAGAGGCAGCTGGACTGCACTATGAGCTTCTTGAGAACGTGTATTGCTTCAGTCATTTTATTTTTATCTTCAATGCCTAACAATGTCTGGCAAACAATAAGCACATAATACTTGTTGACTGACTGCCAATTTATCAGTAAGGTCTCTACAAACTCTAAATTCCACACTCCTTTCCAACTGATTCTGTGAAATGGGTAATCAAAGAATTAGAATTGGATCTTACAGGTCGTCATCTAGTCCAATTCCTTTTTATAGATGAGGAAATTGTGCCAAGAGAGGCCAAATGATTTCCCCAAGATCACACGAGAAATAAGTGGCAGAACTGGACACATACGTCTTCTGACTCCCAACTCAATCTTTTTTCCACTGCACCAATCAAGGACATTAGCCACAAGAAACTGCAGCAGCCTTATAACTACACCAAGCCCTGCTTGGGGTAAGAGTCCAAGGCTCTTTAACTCAGCATTTCTGAGCTCTAGGAATCTTCTGCATTCTACTCTCTTCCCTGAAATACTAATAAAATAATTTTGAGAAACCTTGCCTCTAACTGTGGAGGGAAAGCAAGCATCTAGGCCAAGATGAGGCAAATCTAAAGGAACTGGAAAATTCTGACAGCCTAAGCATCCAGGTGGCAGAGGGAGAGGGGAAGGGGCCTCCACCCAAGCATCTATGGGGAGCTGCCTTATGAAGGTTGAATGAGGCAGTAGATAAAGTGGGATAGAACCTGGCCAGCCAATCCTCTTCCTGACTTGGCTAAATCTTCACAGTGGGAATCATTATTCAGCTTCAGATGTGTCAATCAGCTTTCCCAATAGAAAAGAGTCAGAAGACCATAAAGAAAGCATGAGAAATTAGGGAGAGCAAACATACACGAAATGACACACAGAAATAGCATGAGCCAAGAGATACATGATACTGTCAGAATTAATATAGCTCTGGACTAAGAGTCAGGAAGACATTGGTTTGAAGCCCTCCTTCAATCCTTACTCTAGGCCCTAGAAGGGCCCAGTTAAGTCCTCAATTCAGCTCAAGGTGTGAATCAGGGCTTAGAATAAAAAACAAAGAGAGTTAACAAAGGAAAGTGAAGGTAGTCAAAGAACTAAATAAAGAGGGCTCTAGCTTCAGAACAGAAAGCAGAAAAGAAAGTAATTACTTGCTTTAAGAAAAAAAGTAGTAATATAAGGACTCAAGAAACCCAGATTCAGGTTCTAACTCTGCTACTTATTAGCTCTGTGGTCTTAAGCACTGGGTCTCACTAAGCATCAGGTAAGTTTCCTTATTTGTAAAATGAAGCGGGGTAGCAAAGAAGAGTCAAAAGAATACAGGATGCTACTACCCTCTAGGCAGCATGGTCACTCAGGTAACTGGACCAAGATGCCAACACTTGTTACGCTAGACAAGGAACTACTAGTGAGACTGGACTAAGTGTGACTGCACCAGACCAATAGGGACAGAAGAAACAGGATGTGCTAAGGAAATTGCAAGATCTAGACTCAGGCCAAGGAGATGTCAGAAGAGAATAGCATTTCCTGTGGCCAAGAATTAGAAAAATTTGCAACTGAAGGAGATGACTACAAAGTAAGATCGGGGCAGCCAAGAGAAGAATGTTCAAGGTCATGGACAGAAAAATACCTTTGTTCTTTCTCCTGAGGACTCCCAAGAAGGCACAGTGTAGGCTGCAAAATAAATGAGCAGTCCTAAAGCCAAAAGAAAATAAATGCCTGACTCACATAAGACAAGGAAGAGGTAAGGAGATGCTGGTTTGAGCCACCTCTGTCCATAACTAAGAAGCCAAGAACAACCAAAATTCAAACAATGAAGAAAACAATTCCAAGTCCAGTGAAAACCAGAACCGTAACTAAAGCAAGAGAGTAAAGAAGGGAGAGGAGAAAGAAATCTGAAAAGGATGGGACAGGCCTCTCCTCTCTATATCCAGAACTGAAGGCTGGTCAATCTCCAACTCTACACTAGTAAGGTAGCCTTTTCCAGGATGTATTTCTTCTTGTTCCCCCCATGTTCTTTAGTTCAGTAGCAGGAAACACTTAGAAAAGCTCAGACTTGGGGGGAGGGAGTGACTCATTTGTGGATGACTATGGAAGTGTACACTGGGATGCCCCCTGGTGGAACTTCCTGAAGGTGGCAGGTAATCAGAAAGGCAGGGTGGCAGACCTTTTGCTTTGGTCCTAGAGAAGAGTTAAATTCTAAAGCTGAAGGACCGTGGGACTGCTTTAGCAACAGGGATATGGGGCTTCAGCTCTAATCTAGGCCACATCACATACATGCCTCCCACATGTATACTGGAACACACACACAGGTCTCCCATACACGACATGGCACATATGATTCCTGTAGGTGACAGGACATAGATAAACCTTATGTAAATGAAACAGCATCTACATGCCTTCTAAATAGAACAAGATCACAGTACAGGGAAAAACCATTGGTAAACTTGAAACCACACAGAAAAGACCATAGATTTACTAGGACTAAAGACATAAATTCAGGGAGGAGGTCAGATACAGGAAGACATGGGTATAGTTCACATAAGGCCAGAACAGACCATTTGCAAAGGGGAAACACATGACCAGAGAGTGGACCTTGGAACACACATGACATGATATGGCATGGCATGAATGCAAAACGTGGGCCAAGACTTACTCAGCAAAGCATAAAGAAAGCATGAGAAATTAGGGAGAGCAAACATACACGAAATGACACACAGAAATAGCATGAGCCAAGAGATACATGATACTGTCAGAATTAATATAGCTCTGGACTAAGAGTCAGGAAGACATTGGTTTGAAGCCCTCCTTCAATCCTTACTCTCTGTGTGATCCCAGGCAGCAAATCCCTTAACTGCTTGGAGTCTCAGTTCCACCATTAATAAAGTGGAGCTAAGAACAGCAATTACTTTCTAGGGTTGTTTTGAGAAACAAATGAGACAATGTATATAAAGTCCTTGCTAAACCTTAAATTTCTAGATAAATGTGAGGTCTTACAATTACTATGGTCTGGACACAGATGAGACATGGGCCAAGATGCCTCATCCAACCCAGTATGAATATAAGCTAAGGTGCATGGAGGCCAGGGAACCCCTCAATACAGGATGAAAATGGGAGAAATGGGCAACAGCAGTAAGAGCACACATGGGACACTGCCCAAAGACACACAAAACATGAAGGACCCACCTGTGAAGGGTTGGCTGGGCAGCTGACTGGGAATCCGAAGGGGGCTGCTGAGGAGGGGGCCAAGGGGCTCAGGCGGGCAGCTGAAGCTCTCGCAGGCTGCCTCCTCCTCTTCAGGAAGCAATGGGGATTCATGCCGGGAATCTGGCCCAGCACCCCCATTACTCAGTGCCACCTCCAACTCTCTTAGTTCTCTCCCAAAGCCCTCCAGCCCAACCAACCCTCCCATACCCCCCTTCTGTTCCCCTACTCCCTCACCTGGCCCCCGACGCACTTTCTTGACCCCCTCAGGCCAAGGCCCTAGTGCGCCATTGACCTGGAGGGAGGCCAGCAGGCCAGAGCCCTCTCCCTCCCCCAAAGACAACATCCGTGCTCCCCCATGGCCCCCACCTCCTAGCTCTTCTTCCTCCCCCTCCCCCCCATCCTCCCCATCCTCTTCCTCTGGCTGTAGGCTCCGTTTCTTAGTCCGAGGGCCAATGGGGCCAGAGCCGGGGTCCACAGGGCTAGGGTCAGCAGGGGGTTGCTCCCCATCATAGGGGGCAGACCAGGCACGGCAGGCATGAACACAATGATCCACGCAGTGCCGAGCCTCCCGAAGATACTCTAGGTAGTTGTCTTCTAGCTCTCCTGGCTCCTCCACAGGGCCAGGCCGGTGGCCAGGACTGGAGGCTGGTGATGGGGCCAGGCTGGGAGAGCGAGGAGCGGGGCTAGGGGGCTCAGTGCCACCCAGGCTCTGCTGCCGAAGGAAAAGAGCAAGGCGAGATGGTGTGGAGGGCCGGGTTACTGTCACCACTGATGAGGAATCTAAATTGGGGCTGCCAGGGCCTACAGACACAAATGAGGAAAATAAGGGTCATCATAGGAATCACTGTGGAAGGGGGGCAAGCTGATCATGAGAGAGGTCAGGGCAAGGCAGAGGAGGAAGAGTTAGGATGAGAGAATACGGAACATAAATAGACTGGCAGAACAGATCAAGCTAAGTGAATCTTCTCCCACCTCCCTTCACCTTTCAAATCATCATTCCAGCCCCACCCCTCCATTCCCTGGGTTCCAAACGGGAAAAAGGATGGAGAAGCTGATGATGAGAAGTGTGGTACAGGCCAAAAATAACAAGGAGGGGGCTGGGAGGGGATAGGAGTAACATGGAGCTAAAATGGGATTAGGAGCTAGGGAGAGCTCTATTCAGAGGCAGGGGTTGGCCCAAATCCTTTCCACCCTAGACTTTCTATGTGAAATTAGAGATACTCCATTACAAGCTCCCTCCCAGGAAGCCAGCCCATATATGCCAGTGGCTATTCCCACCTCGAGCCCAGGAAGTCTGTTCCAGGTGGGGCGGACTTGGGGCACGATGCCTGCAGCATCGAGGGATCAAGGACAGGAACTTGTCAGCTGCCCGCCCATACAGGTCCAGGTCACGTACAGCTCGCTTCTGGCTCAACATGACATGGTTACATGGGACCAGATACCTGAGGGAAAGGGAGGAGCAGCAGCTTGGGGTCAGATACTTGAGGGACAAGGAGTCTGGAGACACAGAAACTAAGGCTCAGGGAGTTTGGGGGGTTAGGGCTCAGGTAATCAAAAAATATGGGAATCAGGGAAGGCAGAGAAGGAACCATGGACTGGGGGAGAGGGGGTGGGGAGTAGCTGATGTCAGGAAGAGGACTATGTTGGAACCCTTTCTCATAACCCTTTCACACCTGGCTAAGGAAAATGCACAGCTGAGCCTACTGAAGTCTCCCAGACAGTGCCCTCCCAAGCCCTCTTGGGGGTGCACAGGGCACTCCAAGCAAGTTAGCTATGTTCCCACTCACAGTACCTAAGCACCAGCTGCAGCACCACATCCTCACAGTTGAGGTTCAGAAGAGTCCTGAAGAGGCTCAGGGAAACCATGCAGAGCTGAAGGGGAAGGAAAGAGTGATTTACCTAAGGGTCCTCACCTCCCACCAGTGCCCAGGCTCAGGGCAACAGTAGAGAGCTAGGAGGAAGAGGTCATCTGCATAAAGTTCTCACTCCCTGCTAACTACTACCACCTTTCAGGCACAAACCATGTTGAAACGTGGAAAGGTATAATCACCTACAACTCTCCTTCCCATCAGCTAAAAATAACAACTCACATTTCTATAGCACTTTAGGATTTACAAATGCTTTCCCCACAAGAGCCTCATGACAGTGGTAAGTATTGCCATCTTTATCTTACAGACAAAGCTAAGTAACTACCCAAGGTCACACAGCTTGCAAATTCTGGAGCCAAGACTTGAACCCAGGTGGTCTGACTATAACAGTCTAGTAATCTTTCAAGGGATAATTTGCATGGAGTCTCATACTTAGCAGGGCACAAGGAGACAGCCCACACAGATGTGGGTAAAGAAAGGCAGAAGGAATCACAGGATCACCGATGAAAGACCCATTCTTTCCTTCTAAGAGGTGATCTGCTTATTAGTTTGAATTTTTGTCTCATTAGCTGTGATGTAACAAATTGGATGTCTGCAAAAAAATGTTCTCTGGTCCTCTCTAGTTCTACTCTCAACCCCAATACAGGTCTTCTCATCATTCATCTTGGGACTACTAGAATAGCATCTGAATGGGTCTTCCTACACTAATATATCTTTCACAAACTGCCAGAATCTGTTCAGTCCTTTCCTCAAAAATTATTAATGGCTCCCTATTGCCTACTGAGCAAAGTTGAAATGACTCTTGCTGGCATTCAAGGCTCTTCACAATTTTATACCCCCTACCACCTTTCTGATCTTTTCCCATTCACAGTCCCCTTCATACATTCTGAATTCCAGCATAAAATGGACTACTCTCCAGCTGTAAGTGCTTTGTTCAACTGTTCCCTGTGCCTGGAGTCTCCTCTCTTCCCTCCTCTTATTCTGGTGAGTTCGGATCAATCCTTTAAAACCCAGTTCAAACGCAGCCTCCTCCACAAAGCCCCCCTTCACCTCAAATTGGCAATGACCTTCCCTCTGGATGTTCTAGCTATCTAGAGGAGGGAGGCAGTAGAGCACAGAAGAATGAATGGGAGGCTTAGAGTCAGTTGTAGGACCTAAGTTCAAATCCCGGCTTTGCCATTTCCTGCCAGGGTGCCCATGAGCAAATCATTAACCTCTCTAGTTCTCAGCTTCCTCATCTATGAAAGAGTTGGGCTAAACGACCTCTCAGCTTTCTTCCAGACATAGATCTTGACCCTTATTTAAATCGTGGAAAAGCACAGTGCCCGACACAGTGCTGTGCACATGACTGTCTGTAGAATGTTGAACTGTGTCCCCGAATATCTGCAGACTATTCTTAAACATTGTAATTAAGTGTGTCAAACGATTCAGCAACAATGAAGCTGAATATCTGTCTATGGAGAGATTAGGTAACCAGAAAGGTTTGCCCTAGGAAGTAGGAGGAGCTTCAGACAAGGAGAGATTCTGAGTCATCCTGCTTGCTCTACAGCACCGCTGCTTAACCTTTTGTGTCATGGGTCTTTTTGGCTATCCCGTAAAGCCAATGGACCCTTCCTCACCATGATGCATGTGCTTTTTAATTCATATTTGAAGGAAATGCTAAATTTACATTCAAGGTTATTGAAAATTAAGATGTATTTTTTTTCCTTTCCAAGTTTATAGACTCCTCAACATCTATCCATGGACCCTTTGTGGTAGAAGTGGGGGGGTCATGGAAAAGTACGACAGGTGGAGAAAGGAAAAGGAGGCAGAAACTAGGAAGCCCTAAGAGTTTCAATGGGGGGGGAGGGGCAGGGGACGCAGGGCAGCACACACTGGAATGGAAAGGCTGTGCCATGAAGTATAATTATGTGTGCAGACGTCCTTAATAAGCATTGACCCAGGGTGGAGGGAGACATAGTTCCTCTACAGATGAGCACAAGGCTCAGGATTGCCTGATATTTTCTTTACTACTGAAGAGCCCCCTCTCCCAAGATCTGTGGAGGCCAGAGAGCCTCTGTAGCTGCAGCAGCCAATTTCTCTTTGGCTTCTGGGGTTCCTCAATTCCCCCAGATTCTCTCTGCCTAGGTATGGACACAGAATCTCAGAGTTGCATGAGATCTTTGGGGCTGGCTAATCTAATAGGCCCCTGTATGGGAATCCCCTCTACAAGAGCCCCAAAGAGTAGTCAGCCAGCCTTCACTTGAAGACCACTGGAGGCAGGTCATTCCACTTTAGGAAAACTTTAATTATTTGATGTAAGACACAACTTTCCAAATGAAACCTTCTACTATGACTTCACCTCATTGTTCTTGCAAGGAAAAGTCCAGGCTCCCTTCTACATGAGAACCCGGGACAGATATGAATAAAGGTACCATGCCATTCCTAAATCTTTGCTTCTCCAGGCAATCTCCAACCCCTTCCACCAATCCTCATAGGGCAGGAAACTGAGGTCCTTCATCATTCTCACTGCCTTCCTCTAGAAACTCTCCAATTGCAATGCCTTACCTAAAATGTGGTGCCCAGAACTGAACTCCAGCTATTGTCTTTCCTCTTAGCTCAACAGTAGAGGTTAGAAGCTTTCCAAAGTGTGAATCACTAGAAAGATCATTAGCTCTGGGGTCAGAAGACCTAGTTCAAATCTCAGCTTTGGGGGTCACTTACTACTTCTAGATCTAAGGCAAACCACTTGACCAGCCTGAGTCCAGGTTTCCTCATTCATAAAACTGAGACAATTGGATTAAAAGAACTCTATGATTCCTTCCAGCTTTAAGGGAAAGAAGTTAAGCAGAAAAAAACTTAGAACACACATTGTCAAGTAACAAATCTTGGAGAGAGAATTCTAAGCTACTCTTGGGAAGACTACCTTCTAAAGCAAACCACCCTAGGAGGAGCACTGGACTTTGAGAGCAGGAGGGTGAGGCCTGATTCTACCACTTCCCAGCAGCATCTTAAGTTATCATGCTTTTTGAACCTCAGTTTCTGTATCTATGAGGAATTTAATACCAAAACTTCAGAGCTGTGAGGTTCACATGAAAGCTGGGAAAGGTGGGAAAGCTCTTTGTAAATCTTACAATCCTATATAAATATCAACTGTTATTAAAACCAATAGCAGTTATTAGTGGCCATATGACTAAGAGAAAGCTTAACCCCAGGTTACTCATCTGTAAAAGGGATGACAGAACTCCCTATGTCTCCAGTGTATTATGAGGAAAGCATTTTATAAATGATAAAGGACCACAGAATGTGAGTTATTATAACAGTGGCCTGGTGAGGAGCCCTACATCTTTCATACTAGAACCAACCGAACAAAGTTTACAAAGGCTTATCACCAAGCTGACCAAAGTATGATGAAATTTTTGGTCATGATTGGTAAAAGCTGTCTATTGAAGTAAAGAAAAACTGTGATCTGTGTTTATGAATGAAGTATCCAACACTGTCAAAATTACAGATAAAATAAATCAGTAACTTTTTTTTTAAACCATCACATCTGCTTCAAGGAAGGAAGTAAAGTGGTAGCAGGCCTGCTCTTGAGATGCTTCCTCCTCAGGAGGCCTGTTGCATGCTTGTCCCCAATATCTAAACTCTATCTCAGGGGACCTAAGAGGAAGGACTGGTGTCCATAACCAGGCAAAAACAGTATGAAGATATCTTGGGATCCCAGAGGTCAAGTACAGATTGTTAGCAACAAGAAAGGCAAAGTTCAACCTCATACCCGTCAGCTGTATGGTACGGTTCCGTAGAGACAAAAAAATACTGGTCACAGGGTCTGGCTCTAAGTGTTAGCCCCCTCCTTCCTAGCATCACTGCTTTGCAATCCTATCTCCCCTCTTAGGGTATAAACCCTATAAAATCAGGACCAATAACTTAATAATTTCACATCCTGCACAAAGCCTGCTAACACAGTAGATGGTCAGTAGGTGTTTGTTAATGAACATGGGAAACTAAAAGAAGCCTGATGGCTTCCCCTTGGACCAAAAAGCCACACAGGAGACTGACCCTAAATAAGTTATCAGCTTATACCAAAAGGTAATAAAACCTGAATTCTTCTAAGTCATTGCCATTAGAAGTGGCTATTAAGCATGCACAAAACAAATGAGAACCGAAGACCCAGTAGATACCTTAGAGACTACAGGATCTTATCAGGATGAGGAAAAAAGTGGAAAGAATAATTATCTCCTGAGGACAGTAACCAGCAAAGGCATTTGGAAAATCAGTGCAGGCATAAAGCCAAAGTGGAAGATCTAAGGCCCAAGAAGGGTAGAAGCCTTGTTCAGAGATGAGATGATGCAAGGTGGGTCAAAGGATAGCAGTAAGGATATGGGAGCAGACAAATCAAGAAGCACCCTGACCTAGGGGCAGTAGCCATGACCAAGGACAGGAGTTGTACCCGTGAGTTACTGCTGATTCGTGAGACGAGGGTGTCAAGGATGGTGTGAGCATCATGCCGGTGGAGCAGCAGGAAGCGCAGGAAGGTTCGGAGTAGGGCAGGTTCGGATACGCTGCGAAGGAATAGCTCCAGGTACGCTGTGCTGGCAATCATCTCCTCCACAGAGCTCTGGGGGTGGGGTGGGGTGAGGGGGAGGGGATGGGAATCAGGACCCCCCCTACACACACATATCCCAAGTTGACAACTATTCCCCAGAGTCAGTACTAGGGGAAGATGGGAGGAGAGTGTGTGTACTGGGGGAGGGAAGAGAGAAGGGAGGAGGAAAGAGGATAATCTTCCACCACCACCATCCCCAGGGCCAGTGGAGTCAGGATAAGACTTAAAGACAGACCCAATCCCACTCCCAACCATGCCCCACCTCCTGTCCTGCTCCACACCTTGTGCAAGGCGGGGCCCATAACGGGCACCAGGAACCCATTGTGAATGTAATCGACCAGCTGCTTCTGAACCATTGGGTGAGCCACCTGCAGGGGATTGATGGTGAGGGAGGGGGCAACCAGGCCCCCAGGACACTGACAAGTAAAGGGATTATAGAGACCTCCAGGGACACGACACCACATACACACACACACACACACACACACACACACACGCACACGCACACGCACACGCGCATGCACACACAATGCTACTCTGAAGAGCTCCCAGGAAGCATTCCAATCCCTCCCTACCACACTAAAGTATACATTCACACACAAAGATCCCTAATAAACCCCCTTCCACTTGGATAACTGAAATATAGAACTTCAGGCAAGTTTCCCACTGTTCCCTATGTCCCTGCTGCTTCTTGACTCCCTTTACCTGAATGACAGCATTGCAGAACTCCAGAGAGCTCATAAAGAGTGCAAGGGCTGGCACACCCAGCCAGTCTTCCCGCCTCAGGCAATGCCAGTCATCCCCTCGAACCTCTATCTTTCGGGGTAAAGATGAGTACAGAGCGCTCAGTCCTGTAGCCAGCACCTGGGGTCATAGCAAATGGGGGACAACCTGATTACCAGATGATGCATACCCCACCAAAGCCTTCCCTAACCTAGGTGGTCAGCTCCCTGGGAGATGTCTAAGGTGGCGGATGAAGGAGAGAGGAGAAGGAATAGGACCCCAGGGCTCACCCTTGCCTTTCCTACTACCCCTAGAGCTGGGCCATCACATATTAAGTCCCTCCCCTCACCCACTGTGGGGGAAGAGAGGTCTGACCGGGCAGAAGTAGGAGTGGTCAGCGATGTATTGGCCCACAGTGGGGCTGCCAGCCGACAGTGCCATGAGTAGCAGCAGAGCATCTCGGGCTTGCTGACCCAGCGTCCCTTCACGGTGCACAAAAGGGACGAGGCGAGAGAAGAGCAGAAGACGAGGTGCAGCTCCTGGCTCAGGAGGAGGCTGTAAGAAGAGCTCAAGTAGTGCAGGCTCCCGAGCCACACACACACACAGCTGGCTAAGCAAGAGCACGAGACCAGCATCCAGTGCAGGACTAGTAGGAGGACCACAAGCTTCCAGCAAGGTCAGCAAGGCCTCTCGGATGGGCCGGTGATGCAGTAGTGGCTGCCGGGCCTCACTCACCAGCATTTCAAACAGTTTCAGCTGCTCAGCCCGCCTTTCCTCATCCCCTAGCCCATCCCCAGGCCCATCCCACTGCAGCTGCCAGGCCAGCACCCTTGCTAGAAGGTCCTCATGAAGGGCAAACTCTAGAAGGGGGCCTGGGGCTGTGGGAGCTGAAGGTGTCGCACGATCCTCCACCAGCAGTGTCAACATCTGGTACATGTGATTGTGCACAGCACTGAGGTCATCGGACCCTCCAGGGGCTGCTTGTGGGGCCCTCCTCTCTAGGATCCTGACTACCTACAAAACAGAAGAGCCAATTGAAGAACTACAGGTACAGTTCCTAGGGCCTGCTCGGGAACTCATCCTGCAGGCGCTACCTCAAGTTACCTTCTTCACCTATGTAGGAACAAGGCACAATCTTGGAAACCAAAACCAGCCTCCCTTTTTCCCCACCCCTACCACAGATCAACATTCATGTCCTCTTTGGCTCCCTAACCCCACATTTAGGGAGGGACTCACTAAGGAAGGACATGATACAGGCAGAGGGAGTGGTTCAGGGAGGAAAACTAGGGGAAAATGATACAGGCTGCTTACTGAGAAAGGTAAGGACTGGAATAGGGTCACTGAGCATGAGTAGGCCAGAAGGACTTTGCACAGAGGCAGATGAGCAAGTGGGGTCCTACCTGACACCAATGGTTCTTGAAGACCATGAGGCAAGTCTCTGGATCAGCAGTAACAGGAGCTTGTAGACTGGTAGTTCGGGGAGCACGGTGTCCAGGGCCCCGAGGGGCCAGTTTGCTCAGCCAACTCATCTTCTCCATGAGGTAGAACGGTGGGCTGGCTGGGGTCCCAGGGACTACACTCCTGGAGTTTGCCAACTGAGGGCTCACTCCACTTGTGGCTCCCACTTGATTCATCCAGTTTGGAGAGATTCACAATCCTCCATGGTGGCAGGGACATACAGCAGACTGTAGGGACAAAATGGAAGTAAAAGCTAAGCCAAGTACAAGACAGACCTAGTCAGAGTTAAGAACTTGAGACAAAGTTTAGAGACAATCTGGCATTCCAATTGAAGGAGGGCACCTAAGCAAAATGGTATAGGGGTAAGGCATCAATACCTGAAATCTTCTGGGAATTGAGTCTCTCAACACCTACCTCCCTCCCGATCCCAGTGTTGTTGAGTACAGAGAAATTATGTGTCCTAATGATTTTCTTTATGTCTACTGCCTGAATGGAGGCTAACATTTTCACCCTGCCACATAAATACACACATATACAGAATAGACATGCACTAACACATACTCTCTTCAAGAATATATAACATTCAGAAGAGGCTCAGGATGGTTAACAGGAAAAGGGAAAATGTGAACCTCTCCTCCCACCAAAAGCTGAAGAGAAGTCATATCAAGGAAGTAAATGTGACACTGGGCTCCTAAGCACACACATGCACACGTACACACACATACACACACACACTGTCAAAGTCACTTAAAAGTCACCATCAGGTATATACAAAAGCCACAGTCCAGAATTACACAAAGTATGAGGAAGAATGAAGGGCATGCACAAGGCCAGGATCAGTGACAAGAGGAACTCAGGGAGGTGCCTGCCATCCTGGCAAGACTAGGCCTCTACTGTAAGCCTCCATCACCACCACCCCCATTACTTCTCCCTAGGGAACTCCACAGCAACCAGGAGCAAGGAGTAGGCTCTACGTAGTCCATTTGGTAAACAAGCCTCTCCTGCTCTTCCCAGAGAAGACTTTGGAGAAAAACTTTCAAAGTTCTCTTTATCTAGGGTAGTCTAAGTCCAGCTCACTATCCTATGGATATTTACAACTCACTGTCTTAATGCTTACTAGATACCATATTCCTCAGTTAATCTACAGGGAGTAGGGCTGGGAGGAAGGAGGCAGTGCCTGGGCCAAGGTAGATCAAGGCCTAAATTTTCTAACCTTCTCTCCTCTCCCTGACCACTGTCCAAGCACAAGATAGCAGTGCCCCTTCTCACATGTACCAGACTAGTTCAATGCCAGAGAAGGTTCAGGCAGAAACATACCCTTTGAGAAAGGTCTTAGGGGTAGAAGAAAGAGCCCACTATCACAGGACCCTAGGCCCAAAAAGCCAGGAGGAAAGGTATAAGAGATGGCCAGTGACCTGAAACCAGGCACTCAGCTAGGAAGTGCCAACAAAAGTCACACAGGCACTGAGTAACTAAGATGCCAACCTGCGCACTGAATTCTACCCCTCAGCACTGGGGCAGGAGGGAGTGGCCCAGTCTCAGCCATCAACCTTTGCTCTGGGTGTGGGCCTCACCCCACCTAGATGGGAGGTCTTCAAGCAGAATTAACTTTCTCCCAGAGCATTTGTCAGGGAAGTTCATCTTCCTGCAACTGCCTATGAACTTAACACACACACACACACACACACACACACACACACACACACAACCCCCCCACCACACCATCGAACAAAATTCCCCATGGCAGAAATGAGCTGAAGTCTCCTCTGCTAAGAAGAGAAAGAACAGGAATCCATTCACCTAGCTCTAAAAGAACCCCTGAATGACCTCACATAAAGAAATTCACAGACATCATGCCTCACATACAGCAGCATGCACCCTATACACAATTCATATACCATAGTCCCTACCTTGTTAGGTATACTTCCTCCCCATTCAAATATTATTTAAATCAGATTATATCACATCCTTCTGAGTTGGAAGGACCTTAGAGATCATCTATTACAATTCAAACCTGAAAAGGAATCTCTTTTATAGCACCCATAACAGGGAACATATGAGATCCTAAGGTTATTTAAGGAATCAGAGAATCTACCAATTGGAAGAGATTTCAAAAGCCATCATAAGACCAACCTGGTAAAGAACCCTGCTTATAACATCCCAAACATATGGTCATCTAACTAGGTGGCACAGTGAATACAGCACTGGGCAAAGAGTCAGGAATACCTGAGTTCAAATCTGACCTCAGACACGAGCCATGTGACCCTAAACAAATACATTAACCTCTATCTGCCTCCACTTCCTCAACTATAAAATAGGGATAATAATAGCCCCTCCCTGTGAAGATCAAATAATATAATATTTGTAGGCCCATCATCACAAGACCTGGTATATAACAGGTATTTAATAAATATTTCTTCCCTTCCTCTCTACCTTAAGATTTCAATTAAAAGAAAACCCACCACTTCCCAAGGTACTGCTGTCTATCACACCTTCTGACTCCAAGCATTTTCATGAGCTATCACCTAGGCATGGAATGCTCCCCCTCAACTCTACCTTCTAGTCCCTTTCCCTAGCTTCTTTCAAGTCCTAGCTAAATTCCCCCCTACCAAAAGGGCAGAGGCTGCCTATCTTTTACTTTTCTTTGTATCCCTAGTACTCAGTACAGTGCATGGAACATAATAATGTGTAGTATAACATAATGCAGCCTCTGCTACTTGCTACCAGAGTGGCTTTACTGTAAGTCACCTCACTTCTCTGGTCTGTTTCCTCACCTATAAAATGAGGGGGGAGGGGTGAATTAAAAGATCCTCTAAGGTCCCTCTAAACTCTTGAGTTTCTATGAAGCTAGATCATTACTGAAACCTATAATATTACTGAAATAACAAAAATTTAACCAAGCACAATCGATGGCTAATTTAGTCCCATAGAGTGGCCTCATGAACCTGAAACATGACCTTGCTTTCACCAGGACACTATCATCATTCTGTACTCTAATCACTAGCAGGTCATTCAATAGTACAGTGCATGGAACATAATAATGTGATTAATAATGTTTACTGACTGATTCCCCTATCCTGTACTTCTGTAGGTGATTTTTCAATCTAAATGCTAAAATTGACATTTGCCCCCATAAACTTAATCTTATTCTATTTAGGTAACTGTTTTAATAAATTAGGACCAGCCAAAAAACTAGATGAGAATGAGGGGAAAGAGTCAATGAGGATTCTGAGGTTTTGAGATTAGATGTCTAGGAGGAAGGTAATACTACTTCAAGAAGGGGTTCAGTCTGGAATGTAACACACTGTAGCTAGAAAGGGACCATTTCATTTCAATGATCCAGTCACAGTGGTAGACACAAACAAAACAAAATCTCAAATAAGCCTGTGTGAGATCTGCCTTTACTGTTTAACAACTGAAACTGATCACTGCTTCTTCTCACCTATCTCACTCTATAATTCTTTTCTATCCTATTTGTTCTATTCTTTCCTGGGTAAATTACAAACTCCATAGCCAGGCATCCAAAGCCTTCCATAATCTGACCACATCCCAGGGATTCAATTTTATTTCCTACTACACTCTGACATACAAACAACCTTTGGTCTAGTCTCCCTAAACCCCAAATATACTTTGGTCCTTTCTTCTTCAGCATCTCTGTTGACTTCATTCACCCTACTGTCAGCACCCTTCTTCTTCCTCTTAACCTCTATAAATCCCAGCTCTATTCCTACCTTACCCCAGAAGCAGTGTCTGCCCAGCACAGCTCTCACTGATCTTTGAACTACTATAACCCTATAGTCTATATTACATTCATTTAATAGATATATATTACCTAATATTGTTAATTACCTTTGTGTAGGTGTATAGTTACCCCAATTAGACTACATGCTCCCTTAGGCAGCCCATTCCACTTTTGGACAGTTCTAATTATGAGGAAAGTTTTCCTCAAACAAGTTGAGATTTTTCTCTCTGCCACTTCTACCCACTGCTTCTAGTTCTGTCCTCTGGGGTCAAACAGAATAAGTCTAGTCTCTTTTCCACAAGAAAGGTCTTCAAAAACTCAAAAAGAGCAGTCCTATTGCCCCATTCACTAACATTCTTTGTACTAAGATTCCAGCTTTCACAATCTATAAGGCTCTGAGAGAACTCCTCCAAGTATGGGATCTACTTTGGCCCCATCTTTCTTCCCCTTCAATCTCCTCCCTCAACAAACTCCTTCCTGATCCTCCTCTCTGACAATCCATGTCTACCACATCCTTCAAGTCCTGGCTCAAAATTCACTTTTCTCATGGGCTCTCAGTCAAAAGACCTTACAGAGGTAAACTAGTCTAAACTTTGCCTAAAGCAGGAATCTTCTCTACAACACTCAGAAAGGTAAGCAAACAGCCACTTCCAAGCTACCTCCTCCAAGAAAACTTCCCTGAATGTCCCTAGAATAATCATCTACTATATTCATTCCTTATATTTAGAATATTATATCTGGCTTCTCCATACATCATTTACTAATTGATTTTGAAGTGAGAGTACCCAGGGTAGAATGCAGCCTCTGCTACTTGCTACCAGAGTGGCTTTACTGTAAGTCACCTCACTTCTCTGGTCTGTTTCCTCACCTATAAAATGAGGGGGGAGGGGTGAATTAAAAGATCCTCTAAGGTCCCTCTAAACTCTTGAGTTTCTATGAAGCTAGATCATTACTGAAACCTATAATATTACTGAAATAACAAAAATTTAACCAAGCACAATCGATGGCTAATTTAGTCCCATAGAGTGGCCTCATGAACCTGAAACATGACCTTGCTTTCACCAGGACACTATCATCATTCTGTACTCTAATCACTAGCAGGTCATTCAATAGGCTTTATTCTTTCCTCACTTTCACCCATGTTGAATATACCATGTCCCCATGTTACTTCAGTGGAGAAAAGCTTCTTTCCTATACTTCTGGTGAGGCTTCTCTAAGAAATTATTATTTACTAATGTCTATCACATACTTGTATACCTGACATTTTCCCAGATAATGGGGAAATACAAGAACTGAGGCCATACAGCAATTTAGGTGGAGTCAAGGTAATATGGAAAACTGCTGGCAAATACTGATCCTAGGATATATGTCCTAGAGTCTTAATGCCCACCTCACCCCATCCCATCCATGAGCTCAAGGAACAACTTAGGGCTCCAAATGAACAAAAGTTCCATCAAGCAAGTGGGAAGAGGGTAGAGGATGGGGTGGGGGAAAGGGGACCGATGTGAAGAGAACAATTCTGAGGGGGAAAAACCAACCCAGGAGTTGGGTTCTAGGTAAACTTGGAGGACGACCAATAGGATTTGCTCCAGTGATAGATGGCAACTGGCCACGGGTGAAGTCCAGTCCTAGACAGAAGCTAGGAGGTTTATTTAGCTGCAAAGTTGTACTGGTCTCTGTGGCCACATTAGAGATATCTTAGAATAAACTTTACATGCTCTATTTAACATGACAAATTTGGAGCTGTGAGGGTTGCTTTGTTATTTTACCCTATTTTCCTAAGGAGTGAGAAAAAAAAACCTTCATCTTAGCCCAGTCTGGAACCAAGGAAAAGAAAAAAGATGTATGGGTTACAAAGAGACTACACAGATTCACAGGACACTGAAATTTAAATGGTTTTAAGGGTCTTGGAGTAAGAGTCTCATATAAGGTGATTGCATAATATGAGAAAGTAAACCAATAAGACACCCCCCCCTTCCAGTTGACATGAATCTGGTCCACATTTTTCTACCCAGGATCACATTTCTTCATATTCTACGTAAAATTTCCATATCACCCTTCATCAACGTTGCGAACACTCAGTCCTCAAGGTCCAGTCCCTCCTTATATACGCCCTGTCCGAATCAATATCACCTGCCATGTATGTCCCCCATGTTCACCCCACCTGTCATGTGTTTCCAGGCCCCAAATAGTCCCCCCATCTATCACGTGCTTCTCACAACTGTCTCACCAAGATGCAGATATGTGTGTGTGTGTGTGTGTGTGTGTGTATGTGTGTGTGTGCATGTGTGCAGCCCTCCCCTCTGGGCCTTACACACAGACAACCCCCCCATCCGGAATCTAACACACAGCCCCCCTCCCCGGGAGTGCTTTACACACTCAAGCCCCCTCACGGGGCCTCCTCCTCCCAAGTTGTCACCAGGCCCCCTGTCCCACGGGCCGGACCTCACCGCTCCACTCTCGCGCTGCCACTGACCCCGTGCGGACTCCGTAGCAGCCGCCGCCGCCGCCCGCGCTCTCAGGCCGCCGCCATAGCTGCCCGGTCGCCTCCGCCCGCGCCCCGCCCCCCGGGGCGGAGGGAGGCCGCCCCTCGACGTCACCTCGCTCAGGTACCGCCTTGCGTCTCACGCTCTTGACAGCATCAGGAGCAGCTCGCCTTCCCATTGGCCGGACCGCGAGCTCAAGCGAGCGCCCTGGGAGACGACGGGCATCCCCTGGCAACGGCCGGCGTGTGGGGGCGGGATGTGCACGGGTGTTGAACGCGGAGGGATGGAAGGGTTCTTTTTGGGAAAGGAATTATGTCCTGACAGGAGACACCTCAGCCCCACTTCCGGCCCAGCCCCCCGACTCACACCTCGGCCTGAGTGTTAAGGAGAGAGGCGGGCCTAGAAGACTGGGCAGCCTACCCAAGGGACTAAGAAATGGAATAGGATGGGCCTGGTTGAGGGCGGGACCTGAGAGATTCTGGGCGGAGCCTAGAGTGAAGCAGTAAAAGGGAGGAACCTGAGCGGGTTGGGCCTTCTAAACCAGAACTTGAAAGAGGTGGAGCCTCCACAGGGAGAAAGGCAGATTTAGGGCGGAGAGTAAATAGGTGGAACCTGCAAGGGACGGTCCTAACATAACTGGACCGGGGATTGGGCAATGGGCGGGGCTTTCTCTGTGGTTTTCCGCCCCCCTTAAAATCTGGAGCAGGGGTGGGCGGAGCCTCCCTGCTAGAGCTGAAGGGGCCGAACAGGAGGCGGGGCCTCAGTAGGGTGGGATGGTGCAGTAGGTAGAGCCCCATATCACAGGTGAGGGAGGGACAGGCCCCGGAGCGAATCCTCTGGGCAAGTCAGGTGTGGGTACGACCTCGTAGCGCCACCTGGGGTTTTCGCCTCTAGGGCTCAGGCTCCGCTCGGGCTCGGCCTCCAGCATCTCTGTAACTAAGAGGGAGAGACGCTGGAGTCAGAGACACGGATCACCTGAACAGCTGCGCCGCGTGAGAGCCTGGGGGGGGCCTTCCCCCTACCCCTACCCTCCCCCAATAGCTAGGAGCCTGAGATCCTTCTCCTCCTACGGGTATCCCCACAATCTTTTCTACTTGTACCCCTTAGAATCTTTCTCCTTCCTTCAACCCACAGAATCATCCTCCTTATTTCAGATTCCCAGAATCTTATATCCTTCACAATACCCGGCCATTTTTCTCCCCTTCCCACTACCTTCCCCTCTCCCCCACAGAAGTCCCAGAATCTTCCATCATTCACAATCCCCAGCATCTTATTTTTCTCTCCTAGCATCTTCTCTCCCCCCCACCGGAGAAATCCCGTAATCTTCCATCTTTCATATCTCCCAACAGCTTCTTCCTCTCCTCCTTTACAAGCCCCCAGCATCTACTCCCCCACCAAATCCCAGAATTTTCCTCAGAAATTAATAGAATCTCCTCAGGTTCTTCTTGATCCCTCCACTCTCTTCCTTTTCCACCCCTTTGACCCACAAAAAAAAAAAATCTCTCCGCAGATCACATGACCCATCACCTTCCCCCCACATAGAGATAAATTCTCCCCTCCACAAAGCTGTCTGAATCCTCCTCTTATAGCATCTACATAGCCAATCTTCCTTTACTTCCCCCCCCAATCCTATTTTCCTAAGAACCCTCTAGAATCTTCCTCTTCCCCACAGAATCCCCCAAACTTCTTTCCCAAGGACCTCCCTCAGTCTCCTACTCAAAGACTCCATCTTTCCTGGTATAGAATTTTCATCTGCGTAGAACCACCTAGAATCAATTAAACAAGTATTTATTAAACACCTAGTTTGTGCCTAGAACTAGGGCTATAGAATCAAACATGGGAAGGGAACAATCATTTTTTTTTAAGTTCCACTATGTAGTAGGCACTGTGCTAAGCATTATTTCATTTGATCCTCACAACAACCCTAAGAGGTAGGTGCTGTCCCCATTTTACAGTTGAGAAAACTGAGGCAGGACAGAGGTTAAGTGACTTGCTTAGAGTCACACAGGTAGCAACTGTCTTGAGGCTGAATTTAAACTCAGGTCTTCCAGGCCCCCTACCCACTCTATCTAGCACTCTATCCACTAAGCCACCTAGCTGTCCCTGCCCTCAAAGAGCTAATAACAATCTTCTGGGAGTATTTTTCTTTTTTACATTCATTATGTTTTTGGGCTTTACAAGTAAGGTATGATATGAGTGTTCCACCATTTACACATGAAGAAACTGAAGCTAAGGGACTCAGCTTCAATACTCTTATCTGCTATGCTTCTATGCCTAATAGTGTGGGTAAACTTTCTCTTCCCCACACCCTTCCCCTCTAAGAATCTTCTTCTTCTGATTAGTCCTTCCTCTTCCTTCTCACAAACTTCACCAGGATTTTCTTTCCCTTCCCCCCTCCAAAACCCTCAAATTTCTCCTTACCCCAGCCCTCTTATATGCAACCCTCCTAAAATTAGAAGATTCTGGAAGAGCTTTAGTCACTTAGCCCAGTAGTGTCAAACTCAAGTAGAAAGAGATTCCTACAGGTCACATGTTGACTTAGAAAATCACAAATTAACATTATAAATTTTGTTATTTTTACTTATTTTGTTACTATACTCAGGTTGTATTCAAGAGTTTTGCAGACCGTGACTTTGATACCTCTAATCTAGTTCAACCCCTTCATTTTACAGATGAGGAAACAAGATCAGAGAAACTAAGAAGTTTGTCCATGGTTACACAGGTAGTAAATAATAGAGCTAGTATTTAATCCAGGTCTCCTTGATCCAAATCTATGCTCTTTCTACTATGTCACACCGACATATCCCTTCTAGGACCCACATCTCTTTCAGACCTCCCAGACTTCAGAATCTTCCTCTTCCTTCCAAGATCCATTCCAGAATGCTCACATGCAACACCTCATGAATCTTTCTTACCTTCATATGCTTCCAGTCTTCCTTCCCCCTTCTTTTGCCTCTTGTAACGATCTTCCCATAAAACCTATTCAGAATTCTCTGACCCTCATAGATCCTTCTCCAGGATCAACTTCTTCCTTTCCACAACCACTATAAACTGCCTAGAATTCTTCCCCATGTAGTAACTCCCAAAATCGACCTCCCATGTCCTCCATGATCCTGCTACCCTGGGAATCTTCATCCCCTACCAGAACAACCTACAGGACATTGTTTTCCTCCCTCCTCCCCTAGAATCTTACACACACACACACACACACACACACACACACACACACACACACACACGATTTTTTTTCTTCTCACAAGCCCCAGGATCTACTTTGTCATCACCCCTTATATGACACCCCCCATAAATTGCCCAGAATCTTCTTTTTCCACAGGACCTCCACTACTAAGAATTATTTTCTCTCACAAATGCCTCATAATCCTTCCTCCGACGCAGTTTCCCTAGAATCCCTACTCTCACTGATTATCCACACTTGTTCTTCCTATCCTATAATCTTCTTCCTTTTACTGACCTGTATTATTTTCCTCTTCCCCTCAAAGATGCACTCCCCCTCCTTTATAAGTCCTCAACCATCAGCCTACCCTAACTACAAGTTCCCCAAAATCTTCCCCAATGATGCTACCCCTACACACCCTACCCCAAAATGTTTCTCGGTCATCAACCCTTCAGAATCCTTTTCCCTCTCCACCAACTCTTCTCATATCTTCTCCCTCACTGATTTCCCTCTCATCCTCTTCAACCCCGCAGACTATCCTCCTACACCAACTCTGCAGAATTCGTCCCCTGAAAATTGACTTCCCCTCAGAATTCTTCATCCCATGGATGCCACAGAATCATTAGTCTACTTATCCCCTCAGAATATCTGTCTCCATTGACTCCACAGAATCTTCCTCAACCACTGTCCTTCAAAATCATTCTCTTCTGATAGACCTGGTAGAATCTTTCTCATCCCAGAATCATCCTCCTCTCACAGATACCTGTAGCCAGGCCCAGATTCCAGCACCATGAATCAAGAGTCCAAAGTGAACACCAAAGAGTCATCTCCCCAGGCACCTTCCAAACCCAGGTGAGTGGAGAGGGGACCCTAAGATATGTATGTAGGGAGATGAATGGGAAATTTTGTGATAGAACAGAGGAATTAGGAGTTTAATTGGAAGGAGGATATTCAGAACCCAAATACTTGGTGGATGATAGAATGGAAAAAGGGTTTGTTTCCACTAAGAAACCAAGCCCTCAGTCCCATAACCCTCTCTTCCTGGGGGCCTTCTTCAATGGTCATACTCTAAAATTCCCCTTCTACCATGTCCAGGAAGTCAGTGCCTGTCCTGGATCCATCAGGGGATCAATATTATTGGTGGCTCAACACCATGGTGTTCCCAGTCATGTACAATCTCATAATCCTGGTCTGCAGGTAAGAAGAGGGAAGAAGGGCATAGAAGGGCATTTGGCAAGGTCTAAAGGTGTGGAGGAAGAAGAGAGGGGCTTTCTTTTGCTGCTTTTGGGAGATTCTGGAGGTGGTCTGGGAGGAATAGAGGGGTTTTCACAACTAAGGCCCTGGAGCAAAAGCAGCTACATCCAGGTCCTTCTCAAAATATTCCCACCTTCATCCCCAGAGCCTGCTTTCCTGACCTCCAGCATGGCTACTTGGTGGCCTGGCTGATCCTGGACTATATAAGTGACTTGCTGTACTTAGTGGACATTGTCGTGCACTTCCACACTGGTCAGTGATATCCCAGCCTAGGTTCCCTAAATTCCTTAGAATCCTTGCTGTTTTTCCCCAACCCTTTGATTCCTGGTGATCTATCTGACCAACCCCTCTACTCCTATGATTCAATTCAACAAACATTTATCAAGCACCCACTATGTGTAAGGCATTGTTCTAGATGTTAGAGATACAAAACCGGGCCCAGACTCAAAGAATATACATTCTATTGGAGGGAAGTAGGAGAGAGAGGGGAGTGAAGCTGGCAATACATAACTTGTACACAGATTTAAAGTGAATATAAGAGAGTTTGAGCCAGGAGAGAGCACTAACCATTCGGTGTGTGCGGAAAGCTTCAGGCAGGATGCAGCCCCTCAGCTGAGATCTGTGGGAAAGGAGGGATGTGAAGAGGCAGAGCTACGGAGGTGGGGACATTCTAGGCACAGGAAATAATCCCTGCAGAGACATGGTGATGGAATCGAATGTTAAATACTGTGAAAGGCTAAAAAGACCCAGATGATTTCCCTATTAACACCACTGAAGCCTGCTGACCCCTCTGTCAACCCTGAAAACTTGTGCAGGCCCCATTCTGGCTCTTTGTTGCATCTCCAATACTGTAGCTAACCCTGCTACCCCTTTCTAATCTCAGGGTTCCTGGAGCAGGGCATCTTGGTACTGGACAAGGGGCAGATTTCACAGCGCTATGTGCGGACATCAGGTTTCTTGTTGGATATATTATCCCTGATGCCCACAGACTTGGCATACTTGCGCTTGGGCCCACATACACCTACACTGAGGCTCAATCGTTTTCTTCGAGTTCCACGCCTTTTTGAGGCCTTTGACCGAACAGAGACACGTACAGCATATCCCAATGCCTTTCGAATTGCCAAACTTATGCTCTATATCTTTGTTGTTATCCACTGGAATAGCTGTCTGTATTTTGCATTGTCACGATACCTGGGCTTTGGGCGTGATGTCTGGGTATACCCTGACCCAGCACAACCAGGCTTTGAACGCCTTCGTCGCCAGTACCTCTACAGTTTCTACTTCTCTACACTCATCCTCACCACTGTGGGTGACACACCTCTGCCAGCCTGTGAGGAGGAGTATCTGTTTATGGTGGGTGACTTCTTACTGGCTGTCATGGGCTTTGCCACCATAATGGGTAGCATGAGCTCAGTCATCTACAATATGAATACAGCCGATGCAGCCTTCTACCCTGACCATGCACTTGTGAAGAAATACATGAAGCTACAGCACGTCAACCGCCGACTGGAGCGCCGAGTCATTGACTGGTAAGGGGCTAGCTCCTGAGAGAATAGTCGGTGCGGGGGCGAGTGGAGGAGCGTGAGGAGTCCAAGAGAACTTAATAACCATTGTCTTATGGGGAGTCCTTGCTTGCTGGGGCATGTTGATTGGGAAAGAAGAAGGCTTTGCAAGATATAAAGTATCTTTTACTGGTGAGGATTTAGCCATAGGAAGAAGGAGGCTAGGGAGGCATCAGTGGCAAGGAGATGGGACTCGGGGGGTGGGGAGCAAAGGTCAGTGGCAGTGACTATTGGAGACATGGTGGCAGGAGTATGGAGGTACAAGGGAAGAAAGGGGAGAGGACAGAGAAGCAGGGAGGATGCAGAGGGACTTCTCATGAAACTGGGGGAGGAAATAGCAATCTGGATAACCACTTGTCAGAGAAAGACAGGCAGGGTCATGTAGTAGGGGGAAAAAAATCACTGGATTTGGAATTAAAGATGCCTGGCTTTGAATCTCAGCTGTGCGAGTTACTTCCAAGACCTTAGAAATAAGGATAGACATGAATGAGGAACTGAATTATTCTGGATCTCAGTTTCTCCATATGTAAAATCAAACTGGACTCAAGTCCCTTCTAACTCTAAATGAATAAATTTTTATTTAGGAATGGTCTAGACTAGATAAGCCTTCTAGCTTTGAGATTTGGGGCTGCTGTGATTCAGTCAGTCAGCCAGCACTTGTTAAGCATGTATTGTGTGTCAGGCAATGTGCTGAACACTGGGGATGCAAAGAAGGCACCCAGCCTAATCCTCACCCCCAGAGAACTCACGTTCTAATAGGGTAAACAACATGTAAATAATGAGATACGTAGGAGATATATACAGAGTAGATGAAGGGAGACAGTAGTGGCTGGGAGGATTGAGAAAGACGCCCTGTGGAAGGTGGAATTTGAGCTGAGTATTGAAGGAAGCCAGGGGAACTAAGAAGCAGAGGTGAGGAGGAAGAGCCTTCCAGGGATGGGGGACAGATCTGGCATAGCCATGGCAATGAGAGATGGAGTTTCTTTTTCAAGGGGCTACAGTGGGCCAGTGTTGCTTGAGGTAGAGTTCATGGAAGGAAGGAAGGTGTAAGGGGGCTAGAAAGGTAGGAAGGGTGCCCCTAAGTGATTTTTCCAAAGCATACAACTGACTATTCCCTTGCCCCTACTGTCTTGGTCAGGAAGCTCTCTTGGGTCCCTGTTACCTCCAGAATCTCCTCTACAAAAAGAATCCTACAATCTAGAACTGGAAGAGAACATAGAAATCATGTATATCCCACTAGAACTTGAGCTCCTTGAGGGCCAGAACCTTTTTCACTTTTTCCTTGTATTCTTAGTGCTTAGTACAGGGCCTAGCATACAGTAAATGCTTAATTAATGCTGGTTGCATTTTATAGATGAAGAGACTGTGGCCCAAGAAGAGAAGTGATTTGCCAGAGTTCCTACAGATAAGTTAGTAGAGCCAAAATTGGAACAGAGGCTTCTGACTCCAAATCCAGTTCTCCTTCTGCCACACTGAGCTTGTCTTGCACAGGGTCCTTAGACTGTTAGATTCTCACACTTTGGCATGTGGGAGGCCAGACACGCCCATGCATGTGTGAAACTTCACTTCTCACCTAAACTAAGAGCTTCCTGATTGAAGGCAAGACTCAGCTTTACTCCTGGGAGATGTCAGAAGAACCTATGCATGGATTAATAATAATACCTGATGTTGATATAGTTCTTTAAAATTTTCAAAATGGTCTGCATAAATTATCTCATTGGGTTGAAGAAGATTGATAACTTGTTGACATGCACAAACAGTAAGGCCTCAGGGAAGAGAGGGATTGTTTGAAGGGACTGGGCGGGGGGGGGGGGGGGGG
>CM053582.1:128687829-128752160 GCA_028627135.1 Pseudochirops cupreus | reverse complement strand
AGTTTCTATTGCTGGAGGACTTACAGGTGAGGTTGGGTCACACTACCTCACTTGTAGAAGGGTTTGTTATCGAGGTATTGGTTGGAGGTCAGTCTTTTAGCCTCCACAGTCTGAGATTATGTGATTTTTCTTTTGGAGGGGGGAAGGCAGGGCAATTGGGGTTAAGTGACTTGCCCAAGGTCACATGGCTAGTTAAGTGTCAAGTGTCTGAGGTCAGATTAGAACTCAGGTCCTCCTGACTTCAGGGCCGGTGCTCTATTCACTGCCCCAACTGAGATTATGTGATTTTTGAAGGAGCTAGGATGTGATCTGGTCCCCATGAAGAAACAGATAATATTTGGCCAGGCAGAACATCTGGGCTTGAGCAGAATCAGCAAGATGTGGGTCATGTGGCAGGGAGAAGAGTCCATCTGCCCATGGTCTACCACCACCTCTGTTACCATTCTAGGTACCAACACCTACAGATTAACAAGAAAATGACAAATGAGGTGGCAATTCTGCAGCATCTGCCTGAGCGCCTGCGGGCTGAGGTTGCTATATCCGTGCACCTGCCCACCCTAAGCCGTGTGCAGATCTTCCAGAACTGTGAGGCCAGCCTCCTGGAGGAACTCGTACTAAAGCTGCAGCCCCAGACATATTCACCAGGAGAATATGTGTGCCGTAAGGGTGATATAGGCCGAGAAATGTACATCATCCGGGAGGGCCAGTTGGCTGTGGTGGCTGATGATGGTGTTACCCAATATGCAGTGCTGGGTGCTGGGCTTTACTTTGGGGAGATTAGCATCATAAATATCAAAGGTAAGAGAATGGGGGTGGCTCAAATGATAGCCTAGGAAAGGGACTCCTCACTCCATCTGAGGTTAAGGATGATAGGAAGGATGCCTGGGAAAGAGAATCATGGCTCAAAGACCTAGGGTGTATTAGGTGGGGGGTTAGTGTAGAGACCTAAGGAAGGGACTTGATTCAGTATCTGGAAAGAGGAGAGGAACCAGAGGTAGTCTTTGGAGGGAAGACCTAAGAGACAGGTCTCTTCCAGGTATTTTGGCCAACAAAGTAATGTGTTGAAGAGTCTTTCCTTGGGAACAAGACCAGATAAAAGGTTTTAATGGGTGAAGGGGAGGAAGGGCCTAGAAGAATTAAGGAGTCTTAGTCATGGGGAAAGGACTTTACCTCCCATACACTTACAGCTCCTTGGGTCACTGTACAACTGTGTCCTCCTTGCCATTCTACTACAGGGAATATGTCTGGTAACCGTAGGACTGCAAACATCAAGAGTCTGGGCTACTCAGATCTGTTCTGCCTGAGTAAGGAGGACCTTCGAGAGGTACTGAGCGAGTACCCACAAGCCCAGGCTGTCATGGAGGAGAAGGGCCGAGAAATTCTGCTCAAAATGAACAAGCTGGATGTTAATGCAGAGGCAGCTGAGATAGCACTGCAGGAGGCTGTGGACAGCCGCCTACGTGGTCTTGATCAGCAGCTAGATGATCTGCAGACCAAGTTTGCCCGCCTCCTGGCTGAACTGGAGTCCAGTGCCCTCAAGATAGCCTATCGCGTTGAGCGACTAGAGTGGCAGACCCGTGAGTGGCCAGCTCCTGAGGAGGCTGAGGCAGGAGCTGACGATGAGGGGGATGGTGGAGAGGGAGAAGCCTCTTAGGCTCAAGCTTTCGAGCACACACATACACACACACACACACACACACACACACACACATTTATATATTACCCCCTTGACTTCAGCTTTAGGATGACCCCCTGTGATTCTCACCTTTGGATGACACAAACCTGAGAGGAGCCACAGAGATATAGGAAACCAGATCTATTAATACCCTCCGTGTCCCAACAACTAGACTACACAAGCATGAGAATAAGAACCTAATTACTCCCCATTGCCCAAAGAGAGGAGGGAGATGAAAAAATACATGCTCAACCACTCCATACACTGCCACAAACTTAGTTTCCAAGACACGCTCGTTAGCACACAGTGAACCACTGACAATGCTGACAGAAGTACGAGTGTATGCTAACCCGTGGGCACACACTGAAGTTTTCACACACATAGGTGCCAGCCTTCTCATTCGCTTGCAGAGATAATCACAGAGACCAGTTCTGCACCTGTGCGCACCAACGCGTGCACTGTCACGTTACACATGCACATGCTTCTTTCCGAACGGGAAAGTGTTTAGAGCAGAATAGCAAAACAAATAACGAGGGGAAACAAGTGGCTGCTTCTTCTGAGCCTCCCCACGCCTGAAGGCGCGTCCTTCTCCCGAGATAGGTTTCCACCGCACAGAGAGAAAAGCCACTTCCACGAAAAGGCCGCGTGTACCCTTCTAAGTCTCATGCACGTGTTTTTCTGTCACACAACCCCAGCATTGTTCAACCTAAGATCTTCATCACTAAGCTTGCCTTCTAGGAAACTGCAGGCTCCCATAAAGGTAACAGAACTGGCACTGAATGCATGTTGGCTATGTTGCATCCCAATAAAGTCTCTTAAACTCTTCCTGTGTCTTTGGTGGCTCTAGGCCAAAGAAGGGCTTTTATGGGCAGGGGAGGATGGGGGAGACATAGCAGTAGAGTATACCCAAAGGAGGGATTCTCCCACTCTAAGTCTGGAAAGTGAGGAGATTAAGGTGTGAAGACCAGAGGGCATGAAAATTTCTCCAGGCAATCTAATCTAGTAGGTGGAGATAGCACAGAACACAACGCTATAGTAAAAGCTTGTAGATGAAATCTTGATTATCAAAGTGAGCTGTACCACTGCATCCCTTCATTTCTGGCCCTTCTGCCCAAAGTCCTTCTAGGTCTTGAAGTTTGAATCTCAATGCCAGCACAAAGAACCTGCCACTTCTGAGGTATGATTTGTGTTGTCAGTTGTTCTGACTCTCAACCTTGTCTCTGAGATTCCTGCTGAATACTCAGAAGTCTATTAGAGTTTTAGGGCAAACAAGGTATGGAGTATGTTTTGTAGAGTTAGAAAGGCCCTAAAGCATTGGAGTGTTTTTAAGACCAGTGGTTATGATAAAACTGTATTATAGTTCTCATGATGCTTGGTTCTATTCCAGAAAATCAGCCATTTGCCATTTGCCCCCATGTCTTAGAATGGTCTTCTGACTTCAAATCTTCCTGTATTCTAACTTGTCTCATTTGACACACCCTGTGTTAGCTCCATTTCCTTGTCTAATCTCTGGTGAAGATTCTCTCCATTTTGGGCTTTACCTTTTACTTTCTACTTCCCACTGTATCCTGTACTTGCTCTACCAATACCCTCTTTAAGGTTTCTTCTGACTTCTAGCACCTTTAAGAAAAAAGTTTAAGAGAAAAATATTCTCCTCTCTGGTTCCCCAGATCATATCTTGACTGTAGGCTAGCCATAATGACCTTGAAAACTTTTTTGACTTTTACTGAATTCTCTTCTAGTTGCTAGTCTCAGAAAATCCTATTCCCTGTCCCTTTTCTCCTTGTTCTGAGAATAGACTTTGAACTTTTAGAATAATAAGGGTGTGATTTAGAAGGAATCTTAGAAATTATTTTGTCCCCTCCTACATAAGAAAATTAAGGCCCAAAGAAGCAGAGTCATTTGCCCAAGGGCTATAAATAGTGGCAGAGCCAGAACTCCAAAACAAAGTCTTTAAACTCCAAACTCAGTGATCCTTCACCATGTTAACTCACAGGATCTCAGATTTGGAAGGGAATGCATCTTGCTCAACCCGTACTTGACCAACAACATAAAAATCAAATTTAATTATCAAGAAACATTTAGCTAATGTGAGTAGAGTACTGTCCTAAGGGACTGGGGGAGAAACAAAGCCGCCATCTCAAGGAGCTATCTAGCAAAGGGGATTGTGACTAAAATAGAACAATGGAGTATTATATGAAAAATGCATTTTTTTTTTAGATCAAACCTATGGTTTAAATCTTTCTAGCAATATAGAGCAGTCATTTGCTATTTATAGCTTTAGTGTTGTCTGGGGCACTGAGAAGAAGGGATTTTGCCCAGGGTCTCACAACCAGCACCAGTCAGAGACTTGACATAATCTACATCTTCCTGACTCCCAGGCCAGCTCTCATTCTCTGTGCCAGGCTGTCTCCAGATAAAAGTCTAGTGAAGGAGAGTGTGGGTTATGTCCATTAGAGTTACAAAATAAAATGGTGATAGGACATCTATTAGAGGTAAAAGTTCTCTAAGGACTAGAATTAATTTTTCTTTATATCTCCAACACCTAGCAAATAGAAGTACCTAATAAATGTTTGTTGAATTGAATTGCTGAATGTCATTATCAGCTGAGGGGAAAATGGGAAGGCTTCCTGCAGGTGCTAGCGTTTATGTTGTTGTCTAAAGGATGGGTTCAACAGGCAAAGAGGGAGAGAAAGAGTATTCTGGGTATAGAAAACAGCCTCAGTAAAGGCATGAAGGTATGAAAGGATAGTGCATATTTGGGGAAATTATTGGGAAAGAATTATCTAGTTTGACTATAGCATCAAGGGAATGAGACTAGAAATCCAGTATGGTACCAGACTAGGGGTGCTCTGTATGCATGCTGTATGCATGCAATGTGGCCCAGGACCAAAACCTTGCATTCGCATGGGCCAGGATAAATCTGAGAGACTTTTCATAACCCTCATTTTTTGCTTCTAACCCCACTCAGGGTTTCCTCTGGTAATAACAGGATTTGCCTAATTTCTAGATCTTTATGAAAAAGAAAAATCCCTCAGCTACCATTCAAATACTTAGTCTAAGAAGATTGTTGTTGTTGTTGTTGTTATGTTTGTCCTTCATTTTGAAAGAGAACCATGGCATCAAGGAAATGATGACATGGCTTGAAATTGACTTTGATTTGAGTGAGGGAGGCCTGTGCAAGGTGACCAGCCTCACTTTCTCCTCCAGAGCCATCTGGATCCAGTGACCAGATATTCATCAGAATGACTGGAGATGACCCAGGATGCAGTGAGAGACCTTGGCCAAGTCTAAGAAGACATGTAATATTGGAAAGGTTTTATTTAACCTGATTTTTAAAATCCAAAGAACTCATGCCTGAGTCTATAAACAATCCAGACAATTCTTTTTCTGTCTCTAGTGAATAGGGGCTTCCTCTCAGTTACCTATATTGTCTCCCAAATTTCTAGTGCAACGTTTCTCTCCAAAAATACAAAACAAAAAAAAAGTGAAGGAAACTATTTGCATTCACTAGAGAGTTAATCCCTTTCCATGAACCTTCAAAGAGCACATAGAGCATAGGGAAAGACCAGGCCTGAGTTTGCTTTTCCAAATTGAGACTGTGTCCCTTGCAGCTTCTTGGCCCCAGACCTTGCTTCTAACAGGAAATCCTCCCCCAAATCCAGGAAACTTGTTCTAGGAACCCCTTCCTCTGGTTCCTGAGAGTCAAACATTTGGTCAAACACCACTACCTGGGGCCCCACAGTTCCCAGAAGCTCCTGGCTCCCTGGTTGAACCACTAGCTGTGAAGATTTCCTTCCAGGAAACAGAGTTTATATATGTTCAGTTTTTGTCTGTCTAACCTCTCAACTCTATTTTTCCTCTCTTCCAGCTTTCCAATCTGTCTTTTAAAATGCCAGCTCTACAAGTATAGCCTAGGTGTGTGAATTGGCTGTGAATCATTCAGTCATGTTCAGTGTGGTATTAATGGGACAATTCAGGTCAAGGTGAAAAATTCATACCTCATCAATGAAATTTTCTTGTCAAAGAAATTTAAAACCTTATTAAGGACACTTCCTTAATGCCAATTGGGTGAAAGAGAACTTTCATATCTTACATAAGGAATTTACACACACCTGAACTCAGGAGAACGGTGAGAGCATAAACTTTATTCAGGAGGCACACAAGATTTTTGAGTAGAGGAGTGACATGACTAGATCTGTGCATTATTTTGGCAATAGGGTGAAGAATGGATTGGAGCAGGTAGAAAGTGAAGATTAGAAAACCTGTACTGAACTATTGTGATAGTTCAGATGGGTAATAATGAGGGCCTGAAATTGTGTATTTGCAATGGGAATAGAGATGTATTTTTTTAAAATGGATTAGACAGGACCTGGTAATTTGACTGATTGAATATGGATAGTGAAGGAGTGGAAAGAGTCAAAGACAGCTGCAAAATTATGAACAGAGCAGATCTGGTGAAGTTAAAGAGAAAATTTAGACTTACAGAGAAAGAGGAGTTCAGTTTAGCACATGTTATTTTGAAGTACTAGTGAAGTATCTGGTGAGGTGGAGCCATCTTACAGGTAGTACATAAGAGAGGTCAGGACCAAAGCTGTAGATTTAGGAAGTTATCTGCAGAGGGATGATAATCAAGAGCATGGAGATGAGTGAAATTGCCAAAGGAGAGAAGTAGAGAAGTGAATGTTGAGGATAGATCTTTGGAGAATGCTCACAGTAAGGGGGAGAAAAAGGATACACAAAGGGATTATCTAAAGAAGTAGAAGGTTGGGGCAGCTAGGTGGCACAGTGAATAGAGTCAGGAGGACCTGAGTTCAAATTGGGACTCAGACACCTAACACTTATTAGCCTTGAGCAAGTCACTTAACCCCAATTGCCCTTCCTTCCCCCCTCCAAAAAGCAAAAAAAAAAAAAAAAAAAAAAAAAAAGAAGGTAGGAGCTCTAGGACACTGAGGCATCTCTCTTAAAGCTAAGGTTACACCTCTGGAGAGGATGATTAATGATGCCAAAATCTAGAGAAAAAGAGTATTAGAAACATGGAGAGGGGGTGGGGGTAAGCCACTGGATTCAGCAAACTGGATGTTGTTGGTGACTTTAGAGAAAACAGTTTGAGTAAGTAGAGTGGTGAGGGCAGAAGTCTGATGATGGAGAGTTAAGGAGAACATGGGTAGTCAGAAAGTAGAAACATTTCAAGTATAGGCAACTTTTTTCAAGAAGTTTAGCAGTAAAGGGGAGGAGAGGTGGCAGGATAGCTGGATGAACTAGGAAGATCAACAAAATGCTTTAAAAAAAATTAGCATGTTTTGTGTGATATTAATGGGACATTTCCGGCATGTTTTGCCTGTTCATTGTAAGCAGAAGAGAAAAAGCCAAGAGCTATAGGAGAAAATAATGAAGTATGAGAAAATAGGAATGTCTTCTGAAACAAGGTCCTGAAAGACTTGGAAAGTATGAGATCAGAGGCTCAAGTAAACCAGTTAGCCTTATTAAGTAGGAGAAAAAGGTATCTCAAGTCACTAGAGGATAAGAAGAGAAAGGAATAATAACAGATTGGACCAAACCAGACTACATATGGCCTCAAGGCCACAGGTTCCCCACTCCTGGACAAGACTTATGATTCCATTGATAAAGAGAACTCCTTTAATAATGCAAATGGACAATAGAGCACCAGCCCTGGAGTCAGGAGGACCTGGGTTCAAATCCAGCCTCAGACACTTGATACACTTACTAGCCGTGTGACCTTGGGCAAGTCGCTTAACCCCAATTGCCCCCCAAAAAAATAATAATAATGCGAATGGACACTCTCCTTGCAGCACAGAGTATTAGAGAGTTGTCTGGGGGCAATGAGAGGTTAAATGACTTGCTTAGGGCAATGTAGTCAGTACATGCAGTCAGATCTTTCCAATTCCAAGACCATCTGTTTATGGGATATTCAACACTATCTCTTACATACTTCTGCTACTACGTACTACAGGCACCACCTACTACTACTGCTCTATAGTATTACTATTTCTAGAAGTACTACTAATAGGGACTACTAGCAGGAACTATATTTTGCCTCTTTTTGTATTGCCAGTGATTAGCACAATGCCTGGCATATGAAAAGGCACTTAATAAATGTTTACTGATTGATTTATTACTACTACAACTTAATTATTATTATCATTATTACTATTATTTTTATTATAACAGGAAGAACAATTGACATTTACATATAGTGCTTTCAGGTTTGCAAAGCACATTACATATGTTCACAATAACTCTGCGAGGTAAGTACCACATGGATTATCATCATCATTTTACATATAAAGAAACAGATACTCAAGTTATGTGACTTGTCCAAGGTCACACTAGTGTGTGTGTGTGTGTGTGTGTGTGTGTGTGTGAAAGGTAAGACTCAAACCCAGATCAGCCTGATTACAAATCAGTGGTCTTTCCATAGCTGGGCAGTTTGAAGAACAAAGAAGGAAAGACTGGAGAAACTCTAGGGGTATGGTTTCAATCATCTCAAGGAAGTAGGACGCTAGGTCTCACTTAAATGGAGGGGTGGTTTGATAGGGTTGGTGGTCAGAAGATGATGGACAGATGGATACCTGGTTAGATGGACAGACAGACAGATGGATAGGTGAATAGAGCGTTTGTGAAGCACTTAAAGTGTGTCTAGCACAGTGCTAAGCACTAGGGATACAAATGTGAGCAAGCCGGTTAATACCTGCCTTTAAGAAGCTTACATTATCACGAGAAAGACAACGAAGGGGAACTGACAGAGGGGAGGAGAGCGCCAGCCTTGGTATGATGTGGACATGGCTGGAGCTGGCTTGAGGTCCTGCCTCCTGACAAGATGTGCCCAAGGTCACCTATCAGAGTCCCACATCCAAGGATGTGCGGGAACCAGCTCCAACCTCTCCTGTTGAATTTTCATTGTGAGCTGGAAATCCGTAAACACTACAAGTCAGGGCTTGATCTATTGTTTTGTTGATTGTCTAGACTTAAGAAAGTGATAGAGAAAATGTTAGTAATGCAGACTGAACTTTAAACATATGTGCTGCATACATTTTTCCTGAAAGCTGGTTGTTAAATATGTACTACAACACCACTGCTTGCAGCCCAGGCAGAGGAAGAATTCAAAGTACCAGTGGGAAGAAAACCACAGTGGTAACCAGGTAGTGCGGTATAGAGATGACCAGAGGAAAAAGAACATTTAGGAATGTCGCCCTGAGGAATGAAACAAAGAATAAGGTAGCATAGGAGAGTGTTCAAGCAGCAGTAAGGGCCCAGCTGAGGTTATGTGCTTTGAATCCATAGGTAATAAAATCGTCTTGATTTCAACATTTTCTCCAATCGTCCTCCACAGTCTTAAAACAGGATTGGAGAAGTCAAATAGTGACAGTTACCAAGAGATAAGAATTTAAAAGTCAAGGGGAGAAAGGAAGGGGTAGAAGGGGAGGGAAGAAGTATTTATTAATGGCGTATACCAAGCACTTACTAACCATGTGCCAAGCACTGTTATACACACACATACACACACACACACACACACACACACACATACGTGTGCTCTTATTATCCCCATTTTATAATTGAGGGAACTAGGACAGATAGAGGGATGGAATGTCAGAGGGCAGAGGATTTAAAAGATTCTGGAGCAGCAGAAGGGACAAACCATGGTGTCAAGGCTGGGAATGAAGGCAAGCAAAGCCAGAGGAAGAAAGGTAGAACAAGGGAGTAGAGGTGATATAACAAAGGTCACCCAAATGGTGAAGTGTTAGTTTAGTGTGAATAAATGCATAGGAGAAGGAAGAGGAGATGAGAGCTCAGAGATTAGAAGTTCTGGACCCTAAAGTTGGGTGTGAAATTCCCAACGAAGTATAGCCTTTGCCTGAGCACGTCCAAGAATAAGGAACCTTTCAAGGCCATCAATTTCATTTTTACTACAGCTTAATTGTTCAGAAGTTTCTTCTCTTCATTGCTTCTAATCAAGAATTGTAATATCCAATTATGGCCCCACAAAGCATGCCCAAGACACTATAAAAATACCCATAAATCAACTTTTATGATCAGTTCAGATGAGAGGGCCCAGGGGAGAAAGGTGACTCTGTTTATACTACATAGGCTCAGGTTCACAGTTCCTCCTACTTGTTACCAGCCCTAGGGTCCCCTGGGGAACTTAACATCACCTTATTAATTGTTGCAGAAAGACCTTTAGTTCTATCTTTGTAGCCTTAGGTCTGAGAGACAGTAGAGTGGAAAGAGAGACATCCTTGAAATCAAGGTGATCTGGGTTCAAGTTTTGCCTCTGACATACCCTGGCTGTGTGGTCCTAGGCAACTCCTTTAACTGAGATCATTTCTCTAGGGCCACGAATCTAGAATCTAAGACTCTAAATTGCAGAGAAAATGCCAACCTTAATTCATAGAGGGAGTTCCTTCTCCCCTTCCCCTAGGTGTATCCTATACCAATGAAATCATAGATCCACTTCCTACCTGGGAGATAGCTGAGAGGCTGCTAAGTCGGGCAATAGATGGAGTACTGGGCTTAAAATCAGGAAGATTTGAGTTCATATCCTTCCTCAGAAACTTACTAGCTGTGTGACCTTAGGCAAGTCACTTAACCTCAATTTCCTCAACTCTAAAATAGGGATATTAATAGTACCTTCCTCCCAGAGTTATTGCAAGGATCAAATGAGATATCTGTAAAGTGTTTAACACAGTGCCTGGCATATAGCAGGCATTTAACAAATGCTTATTTCCTCCTTCCTATCTTAGGGTTTGTAGTACTGTACCAGGGCTTCATATGTGCATTCAAACCTATAAGATATATTAATGACAAACCAAAGCCTGAGAGGGTCGTTTGACATAGTCTATCTGTCCTAATGATCACATAGATAATGAGAGAAGCCTTAGGGGTAGATGAATGATACTATGATCTCTTGAGGGGCCCATAGCAGGACATGTCATGATTCTAACCAACAGAAGTCAGGACTCAGGGAGGCCAAATCTGGTTTCAACCTGCCTTTCCAGTTATATTTCATGTTACTTGCCTCCTTTCTAGATGTATATAATTTTACTCTCCTTAATAATTCTATGTTCCAACCAAATGAGATATTTGTAAAATACTTAGCACAGTGCCTAGTATTAGTAGGCAATTAATAAAAGCTTGTTCTTTGTCCCAAACTAGACTACTGGCTGTTTCTCAAGCTTAGCATTCTATGGGAAGGCTCAAAGGCTAGGAAGTTTATTTCTGGATACACACACACACACACACACACACACACACACACACACACACATGGTTGAAGCAGAGGGCAATACCTCTTCATAATACTGCTCTACCTAGGGTTTTTGTTCTTGTCTTTTCCCCTTCCTTCCCCCTTTCATTTGCATGGGAAACCTAAAGGATCTTGTGTGGTTGGGAAAATTACAGTGACTGAGACCTACCCAGCTCTTATGAAATTTCTTGGCAAGGTTCTCCCACCCAAAAATGGCATTTGAAAGCACAATATCTCCAGAAGGAGTTGAGCAGGAGTTACAAAGAATTTCTGACCCCAAATCAGTGTTTCCTGGGGCAATGGACTGTAATTCAGCTCCAGATGCAGAATTTCAAGTACCTGTAGGTACAACTTAGCTGTCTGTTCTGTGTTCCAAAAGAGCTTGGGCGTTAGAAATAAGGACTTTCCTTCTGCAGAAAAAAGCTATGCACAACTCAGACTCCAAGATTTGATGGATCCTTCTGGAGAAGAGACATCTGAGAGGTTTGTTTTTTTTTCCCAATCTGTATTAGGTGTATGAAGGGACTTGATGATCTCGCTCAAATGCAGGTTTAATCATCTGGGCTGGAAGCTAAAAGAAATAAGAATCTGCTTTCCACCTTAAGGGGAAAAAGTGGTACAACAGTATCTAGCAGTAGCCACATGTGCCATGGAGTACTGCTGAACAGAGAGAGACGTACAAGACCAATTTGGAAAGCAGGGCCAGTGGAAGTAGGTTGATGACATCATCAGAAGACATTGACAATACTGACACATCAGAAGCCTTTCCATAAGTGTGCCCTGTCCATACAAGTGTCCTAGGTATGTCCCCTCTTCCCACCAAGAGTACATATTTTTGTATGCTCTAGGTTTATGGGGGACATGTTCTATTACTACTTATCTTCCTTTGCTATTTCATTAAATGCCTTTGCTCTGAATTAAGTGTTTCTTCTGGCTTACTAGTAAAAGTAAACACACTGTTAGGGGGCTCAGTAACTATGGTTTTTGTGTGAATTTATAGAGTCCCTTAACTTGAAGTATCTTGTCTGGAGTAGCCCGCATGCAAGCAAAGGCTGCCTATAGGTACTCCTAATTCCATCGTCTGTATCTGTTTGTCCTTCATTTTTGAAGAGGACCAATTACATCATGGGGTGACATCTTGACTTGTGCAAGAATTGGATTTAAGTGAGATAGAATTGCATAAAGTCTTCAGCTCTACTCTCTCTTCCAGAGTCAAAGGAGTTTGGTGGCAAGACAAAAGTCAAGAGGGCTGGTGATGGCCCAGTATGCAGTGGATGACCCTGGCACCTTCCATGTCTCACCAAGCTCTAAGCTCCCCACATACAGCACCTGCTTCAGCCACCTTCATGGTCATTGGAACAAATTGTTCTCATATGCACATTCCACTAGGGAAAGTCTTCTCCCACTTGAGGCAAACAGCCCCTAACTCATTGACAGGTCTGAGGCCTGCTGGTTATCCTCAAAACCTGTTTTAGACTATCTGCTGAGACAGTTTTACTAGGGTGTGGCCACTGCACATGCTGCAACTTCTTGGAGCCACAGGTGACAGTTGAATGCCAGGTGGATACCAAAGGTGGATGAGCAGCCCTCATACCAGAGGTGCTAATTCTACTTAAATACCCCATATACCCAATTTATATCTGTACATTTTTGCAGGCTGTACCTGACACCCAGAATGGCCCCCCATCTCACTTTGTCTTTAAGGTACCTTCTCTTTTTTTCCAAGTCTCAGTTCATGTGCCTCTTTCTTAGTGAATTATTTCTTGACCTGGCTCTATCATTCCTCATATTACATTATATTTACCTATCTATGTATATGCCAGATCTCCCTCTTAAAATATAAGCTCCTTAAGAGGAGAAACTATTGTGTTAGTTATTGAACCTTTAGAGCCTAGGGCTCTCTGCTTTGCATAAAGTTCACCATAAATTGATGGACTGAATTGGATTGATCCTCATGCCATGCTGTGATTTAGGGGTTCCATCACTTCTTTTCCCTAAACTCTACATTTCTAACTCGTTTTCTCTGTTGCTGTCTCTTCTCAATCTTCATGCCGCCCCCCATCATTCCCCATCTCTGTCTCATTCTTCCCTCCACCCCACCCTACTCTCCTTCATTTCTGTTCTTCCTAGTCCCTTGATTTCTCTCCCATATTCCCAGGTCCTTAATCTGTCTTCCTCCAATTTCATTCACCCTTCCCCCTTCTCAGTGGGAAAATACTGGCTGGTTATCAGTGTTTCCACCTGGGACTCCTTAGCTAGAGCAAATAGGGCTGCAGGCCCTAGGATCTGAGAGTCAGCAGAGCTGGGTGAGGCAGCAGTGTCAGGAGACTGTGTAGGTTTAAGACAGGGGTGGGAGTGAGGTGGCCACTTTTCCCGCACAGAACGTGCCCTCTCAATTGCATACCAGTTCTCTCTTCACTTCCTGCTCTTCCCTGCCGAAACATACCTGGGTTAAGTTTCCTTCTCCTGAATTGAAACCACCTTGCCCATCCCTTCAGTCCCACCAATCCTCAGCCTTTGGGGGCTATCAATCATGGGGGAAGGGAAACTAATGGACTTTATTCCCTGGAAGCCAAGGATATGATAGTTGAGAATAAGGGGAGGGAGGGGTGGTGAGGGGAAGACACCCTTACATGGAAGCCAAGGACCTGGAAAGTACCTCCATCCCTTTGGCACCCCTTCCTATTTTCCTCGTCAATGCAGCTCCTCTCTTCTTAGTCCCTAGTATCTGATGCCTCTCTTTCAAGATAGCTTACCCATTCTTACCTTTGAGGAGCATGAACAAGCCCAGGATGGATCCTGTGATGCTAGAGGAGATGAAATGAGTGCTGGGGGTCACCATCAGCTCCTCACCTAGTCCATCACCTCCACCCCCAACCCACTTTGGCCTCATCTTTATCTTCCCCTCTTCTGCCCTCCCCTCCTCCCCGTGGGAAGCCTAAGCTGGTTATCTACATCTCCACCTGCTCTCAAGAGCAAACAGAGGGAGTGGAGAGGTGGTGGTGGCAGCACTGGCACTACCAGGTGCCAAAGGGAGCTAGGGACTTCTCTTTTGCTGGTATTCTGCCCCTGGGAAATTTCCACTAGTTGGAGTCCTTCCTAAGGTCATAGTCCTTACTACACCTCAGCTCCCTGAAGTCTGTCCCCTGATGAAGAGTATTTGAGAATAACTGTGAAGGGCTATTGGAGTTGGAGTATCATTGTGACCTGATCTGTCAATGGGGCCTGACCTGTTACTGTGGCTGTAGTATTACTGGGACCAGAAATATAACTGCTTATGACACCGGGGCCAAGGTATCACTAAGTCCAGAGGTGTCACTGAAGAGGTTGTCATTGCGGTTTCACTGGGGGCTGTTATTGAGTTAGAAGTCTTTGGAGCCAAGCTATTCCTGGGACTTGGGATGTCATTGTGTCCTTAGGGGTACTACTGGGGGCACCCAGGAGTTATAGGAGGGATATGCTGGGACTTTCTAAGTGAAAGGCTGCGAGCCTTCCCTGCTCCCAGTTCGCACCTCACACTTGCCCCCAAATGGAACACGGCTCACTGGTGTCCCACTCTATGTGCTGATGCCCCATAGGTACGATAGCATAGCTAAAGTACAGTACAATTAAAACGTCGGATCTTGTCTCTTACCACCCCTTCGTTGCCTCGCCTGGCCCCCGCCCCCCCAAACTGCAGTGACAGCCTCAGTCCCGCGCTTGACTCCCTCCACAAACTGGGGCTGGAGCCCGGTAAAGAGCACCCCCCATCCCCCTACGCCCACCCCCAGGCCGAGCGGCCGCGCTGCATAGAGGGGGGCGGGACCCCAGCTCGGCTTAGCTCTGGAGGAGAGGGGCGGGGCTCCCCAGGCCACCCCAGCCCCACAGCTGCAGATCCTGCTGCGGGGGGAACGAGGCTGGGAGTCCCCTGGAAAGGGAGAGGGAGATTTTCGGGGTTTGGGGGAGCGAAGGCAGACGGATATAGGGCACAGGAGGACAAGGAGAGAAACCCAAGGGAAAAGATTTGCAGGGAGTCAAGGAGAGACCCAAGGGTAGAGAAACGGGAGGAGAGGCACGCGCAAAGGGAGGGACGGAGGGAGAGAGGGGGAGAAATCCGCGTGGGAGCGCAAGGTGCCGGCCAGAGGCAGAGGGCGGAGCGGACACACACCAGAGGGGGCCAGTTCAGGGGCCCAGAAGCGACAGACGCGAGAGCAGGTGGAACCGGTAGGAAGCGGCCCCCTGGGCTCCCGGTCAGCAGGGGGTCTTGTCCCAGGCCCGCCTCTACCCTGGGGCTATGGAGCTGCTGGGGATAAATCAGAGCGCGCCCGAGCCAGAGTCCCAGTGCGGCCCGGGTCCCCTGTCCCCCAACAGCAGTGCTAACAGCAGTGCCAATAGTAGCTGCGAATCTCCCCGAGGAGGCTCTGGAGCCAGCAGGACACCCCGAGGTAAGTATTCCCCTTCTTCGATGCCCCTTTCCCCCATCTCTCTCCCATTCCCGTGCCTCCTTCATCTAGGACCCTGTCCCTCTGGGCCCCAACCCCCATTTCCCACGTTTCCCTTCTCCAGCTTCAGATTCTGCCTGCCCCTTACCCTTGATACCCCAGGGACCCTACCACGAGCTCCAGAATAGAAAGCTCAAGAGCATGGGGGTGGGGTGAGGGGAGGAGCAGGGGTAGGGTGGCAAGACTGGCAGAGAGCACTAGGGGACCACTTGTGAGCCTAAGGGGGAGATTGCTCTGGTGATCAGAGGGCTGACCCCTTAAGGAAAATTCTTCATCTGCAAGGACTTAGAAACCTTCTATGTGTAGGGTCCAAATGTAGCATATATTAAATCTGGTGTTGAGCCTAAGAAGCTGCCAGAGCTGAGGAGGCACTGGAGGCCAAGAGGATAGGATACCTTTGGTCACTGAACTCCAAATGTTTCTGATCCACTCCCTCTGGGAACTGGGACCCTTCTCCCCAGGGTTTTCCTCAAAACATTTCTCCTGCTGGAAACTGACTCCATTCCCTGTCCCATGGCCTGTTCTCTTCCTTCCCTCAGAAGTCTGTCTCTACAAAAGCATGTTTTGCTCACCTCATCCCCATTCCAAGATTGCTTGTTCCTCTCATGTACATTCCTGTTATTCTGCTCTCAGTTCCCTCAAATCCCTCCTTCAAAACCTCATCTCCCCTGGTTTCCTGGCCTCTCTTGTCACTACCATTCTCTCCATCTCCCCACAGAACACTGTAGCATCCCTGCCACACCCCTTCACCCATGGACGTCTGGATGTTGGTCCTTCTGCCACCAGCTGATCCTCCTTGTGTTCTTTGCCTTTCTGCCCCTGCCCTTCTGCCTTCCCCAGGCCTCTGGCCTCTATGCTACCCCTGGTGCCTTTCACCTTCACTTCAATCACCATCCTTCATTTCCTGGAAGACCTGAGTCACCTTTTCCAAGGTGCTTTCCCAATTTGACTCCACTTCATTCATGCCCTTCTGGGAATCCTTCAAGGCTTATAGAAATTGAGCAATTAATTTGTACTTGCTTGTTGTTTTCTTATCTCTCTATCCAGAATGTATACTTTCCCAGGGCAGATATATCTCTCACTGAATGAATGTTTGAATGAATGAATGGTAAAAAACTTTGAAAATCATGAAGTGCTACATATGTCATGTGATATAAATAAAAATAATAAATTAGTTACTTAGAGAGATGAAGATAGAGGAGAGATACAGAGATAGATAGAAGCAGACTAAAAGCTTTGAATCTTTTTTTGGTCCAAGAACCACTTTGGTCAGAGATCCCCAGAGGACTTCCCCTTGTTCCCATGGCATGTCCCTGTTAACCCCTAACCAGTACAATGTGGTGGATTTGGAATTAGAGGAGCCTTGATTTGAATCCTGCCTATGATACCATCCAATACGTGGTCTTTGTCAAATGATTTAACCACTCTAGGCCTCAATTTCCTCATCTACATGATAAGGAAGTTGAACTAGATGCCATCAAAGGTCCCTTCTAGCTAATCAATGACTAACCTAAAATGGAGAGAAGCCTGGAGTGCCCACCTCCAAGTATTGTCATGCAGGTTAAATGAATCTTTGTATTACAGCATTTTGCCAACCTTAAAGGTGTTTGCAATGGTAGTAATTGCATGGGCTAGTGCATAGAAGGTCAGCCTTTGATCCAGAAAACCTCAATGTAAAGTCTTGCTTCTGACAAAGACTAGCTGTGTGACCAGGGGCAAGTAAGTCACTTGACCTCTTAGTAGCCCAGGCAATTCTCACAACTATAAGTCATAAACCAGGGAGTTTCCACATATAGTAATTCCTCAGATTAAAAGAAAAAAATACCTCTAGAAAAGAGAAAGAGTGCTTATAAAACCTCATGAGAGGATGTCTGATTTTTATGCAATATCAGAGGTAAATTAGTAATTACTTCTTGTAACCAGAGTATTAATAGGACCACCTATGAAATAATATAGAGACAGGAATATATGTGAGAGAGATAGGTGTGTGTGTGTGTGTGTGTGTGTGACAGACAGAGTATGCTTATGCATGAAAAAGACACAAGCTCTGTGTGTGTGTGTATGTGTGTGTGTGTGTGTGAGAGAGAGAGAGAGAGAGAGAGAGAGAGAGAGAGAGAGAGAGAGGAACTGAGAAGTATATATAAGGAAGAGGGAGAGAGGACTGAACTAGGAGAGTATGTGTGTGTGAAAGCATAAGGGAGGGTTTCTGAGGTGGAGGAATGTGTGAGAAAGAGAGAGGAAAGGAAGACTAAACTAGGGGAATGTGTGTGTTTGTGTATGAGAGGAAAGGGAAAGGGGTTTCTAAAGGATGGAAGAGTATACATTTGTATGAGCATGTGGGGTGGAGGGAACCGTATATAGATGGAATGGGGGTTAGGGCAGGAGAGAGAGGGAGTGAGGTAGGTGACTGGAATACAAGCAGACTTAGAAATAAGATCCAGTAGCTGGACTCAGATAATGAACAAAGGGGAGATTCCCTACACTGTGCTCACACTCAATTTAACCTGGTGTTTAAATTTGCTTTGACCACCATCCCTGATGAAGACAGTCAGGGCTAGGAAGGGTCAAAGGAGACATAGCTTCTCCCTTCCCAAGATGAGCCCTGTCCTGGAGTCCCAAAGGTCACTAATTGTATCTGGTACTTTGATCAGCCTGTGCTCCTTCCCTTCAGTCCAACCTCCTTCTTCCCTCTGTCCTTGTTATTCTACTTTCCCTAATCCCGTTCTCCTCTCCAGAGGGAAGTTCTTTCCAACTTGGTCCCTCTATCTGCCCGTCTGACTGCTAGAGAGCACTGCACTGACATTGCAGCTGCTTCCTTTGCAGCAAAGGCCTTAGCATCACAGACCCAAATCTGGGAGGGAACTCAGAGGCCACCTAGTCCACCCCCCCCCCACAGGAAAATTGAGGCCTAAAAAGGGCAAATGATTTGGACAAGGTCACATAGGAAGTCAGCCTTAGAGGAAGAATTTAAAACCCTTTGCAGCTGTACTGTCATTGACTTGCTCCATGACCTTGAGCAAGTCATTTTATCTTTTGCACCCTGATTTCCTCATTTGTATAATGAAGTCAGTTCCAAAGAGAGGTCAGTGTTTCAAAAAGAAAGAAAGGAAGGAAGGAAGGAAGGAAGGAAGGAAGGAAGGTAAGGGAGGAGGAAGGAAAGAAGGAAGGAAGGAAGGAAGGAAAGAAGGAAGGGAGGGAGGAAGGAAGGAAGGAAGGAAAAGAAAAAAGGAATTGAACACTTGGGTCTTGAAATGTATCATTATAAAAATCATAATCACATTTCTGTAGTTTTTAAGATTTACAAAGCACTTTCCTCATAAGATGTAAATAGGTCAAACATGATTACCACCCTTTTTTTAAAATGACTAGACTAGATGACAGTAAAAAATAAACTTGTAGGAGGGAATTGTTTCACATGCTATGTGTATCACCAAGATTTAGCACAGTACCTGTCCTATAGTAGGCACTTAAAATATTCTTATTAATGGATTGATTGATGAGAAAACGAAGGCTCAGAGAAGAAAATTGCCTCCCACAGAGAGTGTTTTTACACTGAGGTGTAATAATAGAAGAAGCTCTAGACTCGAAGGTGCGGCTGGGTCCATGGGAGGGCAGCTTAGCAGGAAAGAGCCAAGGTACTGGAACCCCAGGGCCTGGATTCAAATCCTAAAGCTAATGCTCAGTATCTGTACAACTGTAAATCAGTTAACCTTGCTGGGCCTCCATTTCCTTTTCCATGAAATGAGATGATTGCACCGGATGACCTCTGAGATATTTTCTAGCTCTTCATCTATGATCTATATGTAGATGCTCTCAGTCCCAATGCTTCCTGGTCGTGTGACTATAGGCAAGACACTTTGGTGTTGTGAACCTTAGTTTCTTCATCTGTATATGTGGATGTATCTTCATATAATACTTACCCTCCTTATCTCTCAGAATCTTTGAGTTGAAAGGGATTTCCCAAGGCATCTAGTCCAACCTGTACATGAATGGGAAATCCTCCTATGATATCCCTAATGAGTAGAAAACCAACTTTTCCACTTGAAGACCTCCATTGAAAGGGAATTCATTACTTCCCAAAGCATTCCATTCTACTTTTGAAAGGCACTAATGGTTAGAAACATTTCCTTACATCAAATTGAAATTTGCTTCTCAGCAATTTCCACCCACTGATCATAATGTTAATCTCTAGAGCTAAGCATAACAAGTCTAATTTCTCTTCCAAGTGACAGCCCTTCAAGCACTTAGCTATCATGTCTTCCCTGAGCTTTCTCTGCTCCAAGCTAAACATCCCCAGTTCTTTCAACCAATTGTTTAATGGCATGGTCTCCAATCACCCTGCCATTCTGATTAACTTCATTAGGACACTGACTCAGTGGTGTCAAACTCAAATAGAAATAAGAGCCATTAAACCATATGTAAAGATCCCTGTGGGCACATCTTGACTTAGAAAACCACATATTAACATTATCTATGTTTTATTGTATTTTTATGTATTTCATTAAATATTTCCCAGTTACATTTTAATCTGATTCAGACCATACTCAGGAGTGTCACAGACCTGCAGGCTGAATATTTGACAACTCTTCTAACTTATCAATATTCTTCCTAATGTTGCACACAAAACTGACTACACTACTCTAGACGTGGTCTATCCATGCAGAACTACAGCCTCCCTTTTATGTCCCTTGTACTGGGCATTGTACTTCTCTGAATTCAGTCTCATCTCACATTAGATTTCTGTGGCTGCTGTGTCCCTCTGTTGACTGACATTGACCTTGGAATCCCCAGGATCACTTTCAGACAAACCAATATCTAGCCATGCCTTTTCTAGTTCTGTACTTCTTCAGTTGATTTTTTGAACCCAAGAATAGGGCATTATATTTGTCCCTATAAGACTTCCTCTTGTTAAATCTGGCTCATCAATTGAGATCTTTTTAGATCCTTACTCTGTCATCTAATCAGTTTATGTCATTTACAAATCTGACAATCATTCTAACCCCTTCATCTGTGTTTTATTGATAAAAATGTTGAACAGCACAGAGACAAGAATATAGCAGATTGTACAATCGATAGAGTTCTGGGCCTATAGTCAGGAAGACCTGAGTTAAAATCCAGCCTCAGACACAAGCTGTATGACCTGGAAAGGTCACCTAACCTTGCCTCAGTTCCCTTACCTATAAAAATAACTTAGTACCTGCCTCCCAAAGTTATTGTTGTGAGAATCAAATAAGGTAATATTTATAAAGCAATTAGTATGCTCCCTGGCACATAATAGGCATTTAATATATTTAATAGATTTATAGATTTAATAGATTAATAAATAATAATTTATTAAAAATAAAAATATTTAATGACCTTCCCCTACCTTAACACAAACCCATTAATAATTACTTTTCAGGTTACATTATTCAACAGATTGCTGAATCCACCTAACTACGCTGTCACATCTAACCCACATCTCCATCTTGTCAGAAATATAACTTAAGAAGCTTTGTCAAATGCTTTGCTTAAATCTATGTATATTGTATCTACAACAGTCTCCTTATATCCTAGTAACACCATCCAAAAAAAAGGGAAATGCTTTTAGTATGGCAGTGTCTTGCTTTTAATAAGGCATGCTTCTTTCTCTTAGTGCTTTGAAATGTTTTTCCATAATCTCAGGTGCATTTCAAGCAGTAGGTGGAATGGCCACTTACTCTGACGAGTTCTGTCATTCCTACTTCAAGCCACTACTTCCTCCTTATTGGTCAAGATTAGACTCAAAACAATGGTTTCCCACATCCCGTCCTCAACCAGTTATGGAATGATTTATCCCATTAAGGCAAATCAAGCATTTATCAGCCATTCTGCCATGGTAGAGAAAGCACTCCAGAAAATGTTAGAATAAAGTCTTCCTATCGCTACAATACTATGCTGCCATCCCAGGTTTGTGACCTGTTTTCCAAACATTTTATCTATTTCCTCTTTCTGTCCAGGTGATCTGTAGAATGCTCACAGTGATGTGACTTCTGTCTTTCCTTTCTTTCACTGATTCTCACCCAAGTGCTCTCCTTTCCATGTTCTTTCCAAGTCTTGGATTTCTTGAAGGTATCATCTTAATATATAATCCTATTATACCACCTCTTTGATTAATTCCATTTATTTTGAATCTGATATACCCTGCCATAGCTATGGTCCAGACAAGAGTCCCATCCTAATCAATTCTCAGTGATAGCCATCAGGTTAGATTTACCTCCTTGCATTAGAATCTTTCAATCACCTTCAGTTTACTTCCCATACTTTGTGAATTTATATGTAGACATCTAAGGCCATGAGTTTTATTGTTGAATCTTTTCTTGGATATTGTCTCCTGTGAATTACTGCTCATTTCTATTGATCTACATCTCCCTATTTTGCCCCCACTCTCTCTCTGTGATGTGTTGTTTGGTAGATATGTGTGTGTGTGTGTGTATATGTGTGTGTGTGTGTGTGTATATGTGTGTGTGTGTACATGTATACATTTGGTGCACTCCCACACTCAAGAGGTAAACATGAAGTTTTCTCACTCCCCTTCCCTTTTCAATTTAAAACCATCTTGATTAGATTTACAAGACTCCAGGCAAATATACTTTGAGTAGTCCTCATTAGGTGTATTTTATCCTTGACCAAGAGCCTATCATTCCTATATTTTCTGCTGTAGTCCATAAATCCAAATCTACCAGGGATATTGTGAAGAAAATGCTTTATAAACCTTTTTTAAAGTACTAAAGAAATGGGAGCTATTATTATTTTAACATATCATTTCATATTCATATTATGGAGGGAAAAAGACCACAGATATTTACATTCCTTTACTGTACCTCATTCACTTTTCATGAAACCAGTGGGGTCCTGAGAAACAATTTTGGAGATTCTGGTTGAGAGATTCTCCAAGGCAGGGTTCTTAAACTGGTATGCAAGGACCCTGAGAGATCCATGGATAGATTTCAGGGGGTCTGAGAACCTGAAACTTTTAGTATTTTGATATAATTGGTTTCCCTTGTAATCAGATTTATTTTATTTTATGCACTTAAAAACATTATTCTGAGAAAGGATGCATAGGCTTCACCAGGATCACCAAGCTGCCCGAGGGGACCATGATACAAAAAGGTCAAGAACTTCCTCCTCTAAGGCCTCTCAATCCAGGTCTGACATTTTAATTAACAAAAATTTATTGAACGCTTACTTTGTGCTCATTGCTGTGGATACAGTGAGAGAGATTACAGCCCCTACTCTCAAGAAACTTAAAATCAAATGTAATTTTATCCTCACTCTATCTCTGACTCTAGAAAATTCTGTCAACACACCATTCCCCCCTCTCTCTAGTCTTTCCATAGATCCTATACTCTCCTTAGTGGCAGTCTGACTACCCTGTTTTGCTCTCTAGCTTTTCTGGCTGAATGAATGAATGAATGAATGAAGTGGTCTGTCACCACCCCTGGACTATGGCTGCTACTTCAGGATTTACTGAACTGTCTTCCTGAGCTCCTTCTTGGCTTGGTCCAGGCAAGGATCTGTCCACTTCATCCTTCTTCCTTTTCTAATCATTACAAGTTTCTCAATCTCCAAAGCATCCTCCACACATGGTTTTGAGGGTTGAGTGTGAGAGGTGGGGAATGAGGGAAAGAGCCTTGTCCCTGTCCATACCTTTCTTCCAGCAGTCACATATTGCTTCACTATTTTCCTAAACATTTCTATAGTATCTCTAATTGGGGATCCTTTCATGCCTTAGCTTCCTAACTCCAAACTTTTCTGGGTGTTCCCACCACAACGAACTTTTTTTTTTTTAATCTCTCCTGGTTCCTCTTTCTCTGCCTGCCATTAAATGTGATTGGTCTCAAGGTTCTATATTCAGCCCTCTCCTTTCTGTCCTCCAGGATCTCATCCATGCAAGTATCTTCTGTGTGTGGGTGACTCCAATATCTTCTTAGTTTTCCCCTCTTTTCATTACTAGTCACTGAGTGTTCTCTTCCCTTCACATTTTTCTTTTTTGCTACATTCATTTCTTTTTCCTTCTCCCCATATTCTTCATCCCACCCCACAATTTCCTTATTATTCCCCCCATTCCCCCTCACACTTTTACTTTCCTCCTATCCTTGTCTCCCTCTTCACTCTTCCTTTCCCTCCTACCTTTGCATCAATTTTTCCCTCTTTTTTTCCCCAAACCTTTCCTCAATGCTCAGCATTTCTCCTTTCCCTTGCCCTACTTTTAGGTAGAGACAGTTAGCTGGCATCAATTAAGCACCTACTATTTGCCAGGCACAATGCAAAGTGCTGGAGCAGAGCTGACTCACTGCATTGTGCTACATAGAACCAAGATGCCCTTAATGGGCATGATTTTCCCATCCTGAAAAGGAATAGGAAAGCATAGACAGACTGAATAGAGGGGTAGAGTGCTGACATATGATGGAGAAAAGAGGTAAGGGCTGGATATTGACCAAGAATCCATCATGTGATGGCAGAATGCCAGCCCTACTGCCTGCATTCTTAGTCCCCTTAAAGCCATCACAAACGGGTCTCACTAAACATCTTGACTGGGTAACATCATAATTTGCACAGAGTATGGGGTAAGCCAAGATGATTGGCCTAATGCTAGGAAGCATAGGAAACCAACTTAAAACTGGTAGTAGCTCCTTGAGTAGAATGCAGACATGGGCCCATTCCAAAGGAATGACCATACAAATACTATACTTTCTTTGAAGCCTTTACCTGCTGTCCCCTCTTCTATAATCCATGAGTATCCTAGGATAGTATGCTGCTTAAAGAGAAGTGTATGGACAGAAAGTTGGTAAAGATGGTCTAGGCTTTTACCTCAAAGTGTGCAGATCCAAGGCCCACACTCATACTCTGTTGAAAGGAAGCAAAATTAGAATGTATAATCTACATATTTTTTTCTAATTAAAAATTATTTACTTAAACATTTGGAGCAGGTAGGTGGCACAATAGATAAGAGCACTGAAGATTCATCTTCTGCTCTTGTGCAGAACTATCTGCTAGATACTGGAGGAGAAAAGGTCAACCAGAGGTGGGCACTGCCCTCAGCAGTCATTAATAGGGGAAACAAAATAAAAATGAAGAATTACAAGACAAATTATTGAATGGAAAGATCATGGACTTTAGATAGAGGACCTGGGTGGGAATTCCCCTCCATGATACTTTGTACCTTTTTGGTCATGGGCAAGTTCATATCCCTGGGCCTCAGTTTCTTCAACTATCAAATTAGGAATTCAACTAGGACTCAGGGATGGGGAGCCTGTGGACTGGAGGCCACATGTGGTCCACCCCTGAACTAAGTGATCTCAAGGCCCCCTTTGAACTTTCAGTCCTGTTCTCTATATGCAGAAAATGAGTGTGTAAGAGAATACGAACTACTCTGAAGTAAGGCAACATCATCTTTACTGCCTCTGGTGGAGAAAAAGCCACATTCCTAGATCTAGTTAGTTCTTCACACTCTTTACCCCAGTAGGCTTCCTTCCAGCCATTAACTAACTACCTCTTTGCAACTCACAAGGGTGATAATTTGCCTTCTCACCTCTGCTCTTTAGCTCTGGAAGTGAGAGCTGTGCCTCTCTGCATTTCTTCCCAAGGGGAGAAAGCTTCTTTATCTCTGTCTCTCTGTCGTGGAGGACATTGGTTTCAAAACATTCCCTTCTAGCCTAGGTATCTACAGATGGAAGGTTTAAGAGGGAAATAGCTGCTACAGGGTCACTACTCCCTGCCAGTCACAAAAGTTTCTTTCATGGTTAGACTTTTGATTCTCTCAAATATGACCTTACCTCTGAAGAAGTGAGGTTGTACACCGGTACAGAGTGCTAGAGCTGGAATCTAGAGAGACCTGGGTTCAAATCCTGCCTCATTTACCTAGTTGCGTGACCCTGGGCAATTCATTTAACTTCTTTTCCTCAGCTGTAAAATGGAAATGATTATAGTTATCTACCCCTTAGAAAGGTTGTAAGGATCAAATGAGCTGACAAAAATGTAAAGTCCTTTGCAAACTTTAAGCTCTATATAAATAGTGGTATTATTATTAGTGCTTAATTTCCCTAGAAATGTATCTCTTTGCTAAGCTACATCTACATTCACAATTGCTTCTTAGCCATGCCACCTCCCACGTCTCACATTTTTTTTGCAGAATGTTTTAATTCTCAGTTAAATAGAACAAGACTTTAGTAAAGGTACATGGGGATTTCCTTAAAATGAAGAGGGTCAGAGTGGGGCCCTAGAGCGGGTGGGAAGGGCTCCTGGTCTGGGGATATCTGATGGAGGGACCTCAAGTTCAGCAGGTGCTGACCAGCCTCTGTTGCCATCTTTCCTGGGTCCCAGAGCTGGAGCTGGCAGTGAGGGTGACCCTGTATGTGGTGATTTTCCTGCTGAGCGTGGGAGGAAACACGCTGATAATCACGGTGCTGGGACTAAGCCGTCGCCTGCGCACGGTAACCAATGCCTTCCTGCTCTCACTGGCTGTCAGCGACCTACTCCTGGCTGTGGCCTGTATGCCCTTCACCCTCCTGCCCAACCTCATGGGCACCTTCATCTTCGGCACCATAGTCTGCAAGGCTGTTGCCTACCTCATGGGTGAGCTCTCAGCCCTTCCCTGCATCACCTGTCTGCGGGAGAGGAGAGGGATGTGTAGGAGTGATGGAGCTGGGTCTGTAGGAACATGGGGGTTCCAAGGGTTGGGTAAATGTTAGGATCCTCCTAGGGTTGGGGGTTGGAGTCATATGAAGTCATCCTTGGTGTCAGTTGGCATGGGGATCATGTGTCTCCTGCCACCTCTTTTCCCCAGGAGTGTCTGTGAGCGTGTCCACCCTGAGCCTGGTGGCCATCGCCCTGGAGCGCTACAGCGCCATCTGCCGGCCTTTGCAGGCACGCGTGTGGCAGACACGCTCCCATGCTGTGCGTGTCATCGTGGCCACGTGGCTGCTGTCAGGGCTGCTCATGCTACCCTATCCCGTGTACTCCGTTGTACGGCCAGTGAGCCCCCGCGCTCTGCAGTGCACGCACAGCTGGCCCAGCAATCGAGCGCGCCAGGCATGGTGAGCCTCAAACGTCTGGGCATACTGTCCCCCTTAGAGACACCCCTCTCCCAGCTCGCACAGGACTCTTCTTCTGTGGGCTTTTTAGGGTGTCCAGCAGACCCAGAGAATGCCCCTTCCCCAGTCCCTGAAACATGTCCTGGCAGCCCCCTTATCCTTAGTCCTCTAATCGGTCCATACCCCTGTTTTGGTCTTGAGGCTGCCTTATTACCTGCTTCGGAGAACTCAGCTCCCACCGCAATGGCAATCTTTGCCCCTCCACACCCGCTCCTCCTCCCCCATTGAGTCGGCATCACCTTAGGTAGATAAATTGCAAGTTTCAGACCTCAGAGGGCAGGCCTCGCTGAAGGTGGGGTCATGGATCCTCAGCTCCCCAAGTTCTAGTCCCCAGGCGGTTTCCTAACTCGTCAGCGGTTCCCTTGGTGTGAGTCCCAGGTGCAGGAGGCAGGTGTCCCTGAGCTGTTACGTGATTGGTTAAGGTTGGGGGAGAGTGGGGTGAGGATGCTACAGTAAACAGGTGTCCCTGCATGCTTTAACTGGCGAGCTCCAGCGGGAGGGGCTCAGGGCGAGGTCAGCTGCACTTTGATTGGATAATCGTTACGGCCTGGCCCCTCCCCCGCTCAACAGGTCTGTGTTGCTGCTACTGTTCCTGTTCTTTGTGCCTGGCGTAGTCATGGCCGTGGCTTACGGTCTCATCTCCCGTGAACTCTACTTGGGGATCCGCTTCGAGAGCCAGAGCCAGAGGCACGGCCATGGGCAGCAGGGCCACAACGGGGACCACAGACACAGTGGATTACCTGGTGGGCCAAGCCCAGGTCAGCGAGAGGATTCTGCTGGGGAGGGAAAGGGGATGGGGTTGAAAAACTATCAGAGGTAGCTTTGGGGGAAGGTGGGGAGACCCAGGTCAGGACCAGGGCTGGAGAGGAATCACTGGATCACAGATATAGAGCTGGAAGGGACTTTAGAGGTCTTTCAGTGACTATTTACAGATGAGAATGGGCCCAGGTCACTCAGGTACTGAGGGCAGACCTGAGAGAGGAGCCCAAGTCCTCTGGATCCAGATCCAGAGAACTTTCATCTCACAACTCCAAGTCCTTAGAAATCTTCTCATTCACAAATGAAGAAACTGAGGCTATAAGTGACTTGCCCAAGGTCACACAGGTAGCAAGTCACAAAGCCAGATTCACCCCAGAACTTAGCTCTTGACTCCCAATACAGCACAAAGTGATTCAAAGGTCAGAACTAGGTTAGGGGGTCACAGGAAGAGCAGAATCAGAAGGAAGTTAAAGAGCAGAATCGGAAGTCAGGAGCTCCAGGGTTCTTAGAGCTGGAGACCAGATGGGGTTTGGGGTCCATATATCATCCTTAATTTCAGTCCTTCCTCCTCTGCTTAGCGCTTTCCAATGGACCAAGTACCCAGCCGCCTGCAGGTCAGGAAGGTGATGGCTGCTATGTGAATCTTCTCTCAGAACAATCTGGAATGGAACTCTCAGCACTGACCCCCACTACCTCTAGAAGGGAAGCCCGAGGCCCTGGACCTGGTGTGAGCTCATGGCCGGGTCAGGCTCAGGCTCAGGCTCAGCTGCAGGCCAAGAAGCGGGTAGTGCGGATGCTGCTGGTGATCGTGGGGCTGTTTTTCCTGTGCTGGCTGCCCTTGTACAGTGCCAACACGTGGCGTGCCTTTGACAGGGAGGGTGCCCACCGTGCCCTCTCAGGAGCCCCTATCTCTTTCATCCACCTGCTCAGCTACATCTCTGCCTGTGTCAATCCACTCGTCTACTGCTTCATGCATCGGCGTTTCCGTCAGGCCTGCATGGCCACTTGTGCTAGATGCCGACCCCACCCACCCCGTGCCCGAGTCACTCGCGCTGGGCCTCGGCTAGGTGATGATCATGAACTTGACCATCCCACCACCTCTCTCTCTCGTCTCAGCTATACAACTATCAGCACACTGGGTCCTGGTTGAGGGCATCCCAAGACATGCAATCCATGTCTTGTTTAGGAAGACATGGAACCAACCCAGAGATACCCTGCCCCTCCTGCCTTGGGGAACAAGGGTCCTTGGGGAAAATGAGTATCCTACCATAGGGAGCCTAATTCCCCCCACTCCTGCCCCAGAGCAGCCCAGATACCACTCTCCTAGGGACTATAGGAAGTCCTAATCTGGCCCTGTACCCAAACTGTAAACTGTCACTGGGCACATAGGAGTTTTGACATGGATACACTTCTAGAAATCACATACCCCAAGGCAAGAAAGACCTCCCTGAGCAAGGGGTGACAGCACCTATCATGGCATAGTCTTGACTGGGGAGGTTCTAAGAGTAGCACAGATGACCCTTGACCTACTGGGAACTCCTCTGGACCAGGGAATGGACCTCACCTGCCCAGCACTGAAGCTCACAGTCTTCACAGCACTGACCATGGGGTGCACAAGGTAGAGTCAGCATCCACTCTGGGAATGTGCCTGCAGTCTGCACTGAGCATCCTGGCCCTGAGTTTAGGCCCTATATCTGTTAGATCACAAGTCATTAACCCCCCAGCTTATATTTACTGCAGAGCCCAAGGAGACACATGAGACACATGGATGTCAAGGAAGCTGTAGGAATAAAAATAGCCTCTGTCCTAACAGTAGTGTCCTTATGGGGTCAGAAGCTACAGGGAGGCTCTTGCTTAGAGTGTGGGGAGAACTCAGCCCCCAACCAAGCCCTTGATGGAAAGGGACTCAGGAGGGCAAGGATCTACCCCAGACCAATATCCTGCCCCCCATCTCTACAATTCCAAACATGCCTTCTCCTCATGCATCTAGTCACCTTCCATGGTGCGTACCTGTTACCTCTTCCTCTATCTCCCCAGGCACTATATACATCCCTTATCCACATGATAGCCCTTCAGGCACTTGAATTCAGGGAGCATGTACCCACCCTTCTTCCCCCCAACCTGTTTATAGAAAAAAAACATCCCCAGTCCTTCAATACTAATAATGAGCTGTCATTTGTGTGGCACTTTAAGGTTGACAAAGTGCATCTGTTACCTTTATTTTTTCCTTCATCTAGTTCTTGAATGGTATGGTCTCTAGTCCTCCCACCATGCTGATTGCCCTTTTCTGGACATAATCTAGTTTGCCAGCGCCCTTAAAAATAGTGTGGCTACAACTCAGCATAATATCTTGGATGTGGTCTAAGAGAGGTAGAGTCCAACAGTGGGACTGTGATATCCCTTGCTTTGGATTTTTTCCCATTAAGAAGATGTTAGCTTTTTTTTTGTCTGTCTCTTACAAACGTGACTGCATGCCTCTTTTCCCAGTAAATCATTGTTGCTTAAAACCTTCCCTGGCTTAACAAAAGGGAGATGGTGGCAGCAGTTTGAGCCGCCAGGAGACTAGGCTACCAGGATCAAATTTAACCAAAGGCCAAGGTTGTATACTCTGAGTGGAGTTCATGGTGTGCCAGGACAGGCTCATCTTGGGCCCAGGGTCTCTCTCCCCGTGGTGTCCATGAGGAGGTATCCTTACCTCTGCACCCTGGGAACCAGAAGCAGAGAGGGATGCCTCCAGTAGCAGGTCCATGTAGGAGAGCAGAAGAAAATCAGATTGGAAAGGTAGGCTCTGGCCAGACTGTGAAGGAGCTCAAATACCAGGCAAAGGGGTCTGAGCTCATGGCCATATCATAGTTTAGAGTTTACAATGCACTTAAAAGGTATGTGTGAGATATGTGCTTCAGGTTTGGTCTCAGACTGAATTAAAAAGCCTTGATTAAGTGTTTACTATGTTCCAGCTTCTATGCTCAGAAACAGACTGATTTGCCTGAGGTCATACATTTCATTGCTGTTAGAAACTGGAATCTAACATGGTCTGACTCCAAGTCTAGGCTTTCTGGTCTTAGAATCAAGGGACAGATAGGGCATGGGTGAGGGAAGGGGGAAAGGGCAGCACAGATTCCAAGGCTGGTCAGTGCTTCAGCTGTTAGGGAGTGAAGAAAGCTTTCTACAGAGATCTACGTTAGTGGGAAGAATGGAAAGGATTCTGGTACCCTGGTTCCTGGGAGCCAAACTTGCCTTGTAGTCAGACTTACAGAGGCAACATGGTGCAAAGGGAAAGGGTTCTGAATTTGCCAGACAGGGGATCTGAGTTTAGGTTCTAGCTTAGCCACCTGATCTTTGTATAACCTTAGGCAGATCTCTCATTCTCCAGGCCTCAGCTTTCCCATCTCTGAAATGAGGGTGTTAGACTAGATGCTTACCAGCTAAGGCTTTGTAGCTTTGACAGCCTATTGTTGCATTATGAATCATGCCCATGGGTGGCATTCCTTCAGGAGGCAGAGGAGAAAAGACCAAGGGGAGGGGGAAGAATGAGAGGAAAGAATAATGAAGGAAAAGGTGCAAGGCAAGTGAGAGAGCATGAGATAGAAATAGGTATGAATAAGAATGAATAGGAGTAGGGATGAAGGAAGTCAAGGACTGGTGGGGTAGGAAGATTGAGGAAGGGGCAGGAATAAAGCTGGAGGACAGTGAAGGTGGGAAGACTAGGAAAAGTGAGGAGAGGATGGAAATAGAAATGTGGGACTGTGGAAGGTGGGAGAGATAAAAGATAAGTCCTAGACTTTGAGCTAAGAAAGGAACCTTAGAGGCCATCAAGTCCAACCACTTACTTTTACAGATGAGGAAACAGAGGCCCAGAAAGGGTGAGTGACTCGGACTACTGGTCCGAGGTAGTAATTGTCTAAAGGAGGTTTTGAACTCAAGTCTTCTTTTCTTGCATAAAAGTCTAATACTACAACCGCTACACCGTGCTGGGTAAAGAGGGGAAATGAAGGTAGCAAGCAAGAAAAATGGGGAGAGAACAGAAAGTGATATCAGAGTAAGGAGGTAGATTTAAAAAACTATATCTCCATCCACTGGAGCCACTAAGGACAGTTGGTATGAGAAGGTTTTCAGAATATGCAAGTCTAGTCTTCACTAAACGGCTTGGATTTATTTTTTTTCCATATTTTTTCCACAGGAAGGAAGGTTATCATTGCATAGTAAAACACATATAAGGACCTTCCAGATGCTGTTGTAACAGTAGTGCTTTGGGATAGCAGAAGCAATGATATCACTGGAACAAAAGATTTTATAGTTGAAAGAAATCTCAGAAAACTTCATTTTACAATGAGGAACTTGAAGGTCAGAGAAATAGAATTGACTTGTCCAAGACAGTAAGTGTTAGAAGTGGAATCTGAATCCGCTCCTGATGTTACTTTCAGTGCCCTTTTCCATCAAGCATTTCCTCCTGCCTATCCAGATTAAATATCTTTTTGATAAGGTCCACAGCACCTCTGGGACTCATTTGAGAGATGAAGCTAGAGCACCAAGAAGAAAACTGCCTAGGGTCACAAAACAAGAGGTACAGAGCCTGAACTGTAGGTTGGAAGGGAGAAAGAGAACTCTGAATTCATTTATGTGATATAGTTGTTGCCAGAGATGGACAACGTAAAACAGAAAGGCTTCCTAGGATCTGACCACATGGATCGTCTATTGCAGGGTAGCAGGGGAGTTAAGCAGTGGGCGATGCATAGACTTCCCATAACTGTCCTCAGACCCCACATTTCTCTCATTCTCTCTATATATCTGATAGTCAGGGTGGTCTTTGTCCAGTGGTCCAGCTCATCCTGGTTGTATACAAAGTCAGTTAACAGCATTTATTGAGTATTCTCAATGGACAATCTTATACTAGGCACACTTGAATGCAAGTTTATTTATAGCATCTGTGATGAGATATTTGTTTCCAGACCGCCCTCCTGGTAGGTTTACCATGGCTTCTTTGGACTTCTCAAGCATCATGTTACCACCAGAAAAGTCTCTCAGATTCCTGTGAGGTCTGTATGTTCAGATAGGTTAGTAAATAGGGAGGAAGGAAACATTAAAGCACTTACTCTTTGTCAGCCACTGTGCTAAACACTTTACAAATTAGAAGAACACTAGGATGTAAGTGCTAACATCCCTAGTTTCCATTTGAGGAAACCGAGGCAAACAGATGGTAAGTGACTTGCCCAGGATCATGCAGGGAGTAAGGATCTGAGACCCGGTTTGAACTCAGGTCTTCCAGATTCCAAGGCCCAGTGCTCTATCCACTTTACCACCAGCTGCCTTGAGAGAGAGAGAGAGAGAGAGAGAGAGAGAGGTAGAGAATAGCATATCAGTATTTTGTGCCAGGCTTAGATAAATTCCTACAGCCCTATTATGAAAAATTTACCATCATAGTCTTAGTGTTAGAAAGGATCATCATAGAGGTTATCCAAGCCAACCCTCTTCATTTTACAGATGAGGAATCTCATGCCCAGAGATGTTAGTTGACTTGCCCAGGATCACCTGGGCTAGTAAGTGTCAGAGGCAGGATTCTAACTCTCATCTTTCCTAACTCAGTTCAGCACCGCTGCTGCATTACAAAAGAGACTTCCTTTATATCCTTTCTGCTCAAATAATTGAGTCCTTTTCCCACCTCGCCTTTGTTCCCTTAACAACTATCTTTGGGTTCCTCCCTTTTTCCAGGCTGAGTTCCTCATACAAGTAAACCATGTTCTCAATTCAAGTGGCTTACAGTGGTAACTAGGGAACAATACATGACTATTAGAGAATAGTGAAAGATGCACGAGTTCATATACATGGTAGGTACTTGATCAGTATTTTTTGGGTGAATATATGATTACATGCCAAAGGAAGTAGCATGTAAGGAAGGAACCATGTGAGAGGAAATGGTGAGGTATTTTTCTAGAGAAGGTAGAAGGCAGACTGTATCTGCTTGGATTTGGATCCATGGTAAAGACAGAAAGAAGTAAATGAATGATGGAGAAGACAGGGAAGAGCAGGATGGGCAAAGGATTCATGGTGGATCTAGGCATTTTATGTTTTAAGAGCAATGAGCAGACTAAGTAGGATCATAAAATCATAGATTTAGAACTGGAAGGGACCTCAGAAGTTTTCTGGGCCAACCCCTGGAGCTGGCAGCCTGCCCTAATCCCTGACCAGCACCACTGAAACTCTTACCCTCAAACCTGGCTTCATGCCCACTGACAATGAACTCCTGTTCTTTGATCCTGTCATTTTGTCTGTCTTTTCTCCAGGCCAAGGACATTTCTTCACTTTAATGGCAGATGGCCGCCCAGGCAGAAATACCTTGGCAAGGCCAAATGGTGGATGACCACAGCAGCCTTCCAGGCATGTTGGCATCACTCTAGCTTTAGTACCATGTGGCCAGGCCAAAGTCACTTATTCATCCAACTTTTTGTGGAGAAACCACTTGGCTGGACTCACCCCAACTGAGCACAGCACCTGGCACAGAGTAAGAGAATAATCAATGCTTGTTGATTCCCTTCCTTCAGCTGAAGCACAACTCACATTGTCATTAATACTTCCACTAGGAGAAAAACAAATGGCAGCAGCTATTGAAAGCACTTAGAGCATTTTTCTGGCTCTGACAGAAGGGCAGGAATCTGATTCTCCATTCTCCCATTTCAGCCCTGCCAGCTAGTCATTGGCAGTGATGTTGGGAACACACTACCAAGGCACCAGAAAGGATCAATGGTACCACATCCATCACCTACCTCTACAGGACATAATGTTCTCTTCTGACGCAGTACTTTATTCTTCCTTTGTATTAACTTTGTACATATCTTGTGTTTACTTATCTGTGTGTGTATTATATCCTTTCCCACCCCTGCCCCCATATAGCATGTTAGTTCTTTGAGGGTGGGGACTTTCATCATATCATTGTATTTCCAGAGCCTAACACAGTGCCTTGCATATATTGGGTACTTAACACATGCTGACTGAATTTCTTCTCTGCCTTGTGACACTTCATGGCTAAGTGAAAAGAGTATTACACTTGGTGTCACCAAACCTGAGTTCGATTTCTGCATCTGACACTTCATTCTATTGTGACCTTGGGCAAATCACTTAACTTGTCTGAGCCTCTGTTGCCTTATCAATAAAAAGAAGGGGTTAGATTAGAATGATCCCTCCACATTAGAATGTGAATTCCTGGAGGGCTATAATCATGTTTTAGCCCTTTTTTTGTATCCTTGGTGGCTGGCATAAAGTAAGCACTTAATAAATTCTGGCTGACTTACTGGCAGGCTATAAGGTTTTTTCCAGCTTGAGATCTGTGATCTTCCTTTCCCCACTCTGTTCCCAGCTATCCTCCAGTCCCCACATTCAAATTGTTTCAGATAGCGTCTCTTCACTTTGATCATGAACAATGTTCTCATCTTCTTTTGATTGAGTTTTTTAGACATTTATCTTAGTTTTTTACGTGATATTTTCCCCATTGGTGTCATATTTCTAAACAGCTCATAACCCTACAGTCACAAAAATGCATTTTATGATTGCATCAGATGAAGAAAAGTTAACAAATTCATGAATCAGAGTCTGGGTTATACTATTTCCCTTATGAAAGATAGATAAGTATTTGTTACATTAAGCTTTGTAAACAAAATTCCCTCTGGTGTTTTGCATGTAATAAACACTCAATAAAACATATGTTGTCTTGAATTATCAGTACACAGAAGTGTTGGCTGAGACTTAGTCTTTGGTATGAGAAATTTGGGAGACATGGGGGAGAATGCAACAACCAGTTATTAAGTTCCTACGGTGTGCCAGACAGTCCTATAAGTGCTTTACAAATGTGATTCATCTGATCCTCCCAACAACTCTGAGAGGCAGGTACTATTTTATCACCATTTTACAGTTAAGGAAACTGAGGGAGACAGAGGTTATGTGGCTTGCGCAGGGTCACACAGCTAGTAAGTTTCTCAGCCTGGTTTTGAACTCAGGTCTTCCTGTCTCCAGGCCCAGTGTTCTATCCACCTAGCTGTCTCATATTAGAATTAATATCTTTTCATTCTATCCACAAGCAACCAACATCTTTCTTTAACTATAGGCAATGATTTAACTAATAAAAGATATCTTACTCAGATGCTCAAGTGGATTGGTGATTTCATCCAATCTGGAAGTTCCCTTCAATGATGCAGACCAACCCAAACCCAAGCATGCACATGTGCAACTATGAACCATGCTCTGTTATAAAGTACCCCAAAGGGCGTTATCCAATATGCTGGCAGTAACCCTAGATTTCTTCATTCTAAGGCAGAACATCTTACTTGAAACAAATGACAATTTAAAAAATACAACCAGAATCCCAGTAAATTAAAGGATTCTTACTTTAGTCTGTCTTCCCACTGATGTCTGATCACCCCTTCCCTCCTGTGGACATCTGCCTGTGTTAAGTTTTTCAGTTTGACACATTTATGCCTGCCAGGGGAGATACTTAAGATCCCTATGTAAGATTAGAACTTGAAAGCTAACCAAGTTTTACCTTAGGGAAGCGCTCTGCTTCCTGGGGTTCTTTACTTGAGGTGTTATGAACTTTAAAAAAAAACAACACATATTTCAGTATGCGGGTTTTTTTGTAATCATAAGCACCTTATTTTATGCATTTTAAAACATTATTCTGAAAAGGTGATCCATAGGTTTCTCTAGCTTGCCAAGAGGACCATGACGTGCAAAAGGTTAAATACCCTCCAAATCATTCTAAACTGGCTGATAAATTCTACTTGTAGCTCCCTGTTCCACCCTCAACATCCTCCCCAACACACCTCAATTGTGCTACTGCCACATCTTTCCCAGCCATGTTTGTTATATGAGTAGGTGGGAAGGATGAGGTGATGGTGATAACAGCCTCCACTTCTCCAGTCTCCTCCCTACTTTACTTTAGATTGGGCAGTATTTGGGGGAGGGAGGTGAAGGAACATGGTAAAAGGGCCTTTCACTCTCTGTGGGTTTATCCACAGTGAAAATCAGAATAAACTATCCTTGTGCTGGCTCTCATTGTACTGAATCTTAATCATTGCCTCTGACATTTATAGTCTGTGTAACCTCAGAGCCCTTTACCTCTTTGGGGTACAATCTCCTTATCTATAAAATGAGGGAGTTATACTAGATGACCCATAAGGCCCTTGCAGCTATGATCCTATGATTTTAGGTATTATGCAGTCTAGGTTTAGTATGGCCTTCACAATTATATGAGACTAATTGAACTAATAGTAGAGGTCTATAGGAGAAGATAAAGGCTATTTGGAGGAAAGCCAGTTTCCCATTCTCCTTTCAGATGCTTGTCTAATCAGCATCCTTTAGTGAGGAGTATATATAATATGATTTGTGGATTTATTGGCAGTTGGACCCTTTACAGGTCCAACTTGCTCAATTGCCATTGGCTCTTAGGATCAAATACCAAAAAAGGGCCAGAGAAAGAGCTATAGAATGGACGCCATGAAAAGACACCCGAGAGAAAAACTCAATTTACCTTCCTATTCTGCTTTTGTTACCTCTTACACTCATCAGAGTACATATGAGAGTATGCTCAAGGATGTCTAAGAAGTATTTGTGAGTTGGGACCTCCTATTCCTATGGATCACACCTATGAATCACTTTCTCATAGTTATGTTTTAAAATGCAGAAAATAAAATACATAGAATTACAAAAAAATTCCCTTGAAATACAGTTTTAAAATATTCACACATTCCAGGAATTCTTTCCACCAACGGAGAACTACATCTTCTTTATAACAATATATAATCTGAGAAAGTAACCTCTGACACAGAGAGGCTTCCTTAGGTCACACAGCTGGTAAAGTTTGGGAGACAGGAGTTTAACTCATGTCTTCCTAACTCTTTTACCAACTCTTTTACTATGGGAAATCCCATTCACAGTACCTTGTTCTCAGGGCTTCTCCTGCTGTTTCCCATCCCAGACTAGATTCTCTAGTTGGGCAGACCATGCACTCTGTTCATCTCTTTTCCTGTTACTTCAGCTAAGCTTCTCATTTTGCTCTTGTTCAAGGATCTTTTTATAGCTTATAAGTTTTCCCAGGCTTATTTGAATCCTGTTCCCTCTAGAGGAGTAACAGCCATCAACACGCTTAATAATGGAGTATTTTGTCCTTCTAGAAAACAGTTTGGAGCTATACGCAAAACATCACTTAACTATGCTTATTCTTTGACCCAGTAGTGTCACTACTATTCCTATCCCAGAATGAAAGAAAGGACAAAAGACTCTATATGTAGAAAAATACTTTTAGCAGCTAAGAATAGGAAAGTTAAGGGGGTGCGCACCTGTTGGGGAATAGGTAAAAAGTGTTAGAGAAATGTAATGGAATACTATTGTGTTATAAGAAAGGATTAAAGGGAATTTCAAAGAAACCTGAAAAGGCTTGCTTATATGAACTGGTGCAGAATGAAGTGAGCAGAACCAGGGGAGCAATTTATACAATAACTACAATGTCTAGACAAACAACTCTGAATGATGCAAGAACTCTCATCAAACATGATTCCAGAAAACTGATCGTGAAAGGTGATGGACTCACATTGAAGAATGAAACTTACAATTTTTACACTTGACCAATGTGAGAATTTGTTTTACTTGACTAGGTACATTTGTTACATGGGTTTTGGGGGGTTTGTTTTTATTAAGTTACAAACATTTACTGGATACTTTCATTTCTTGAGAAATGTCTTATAACAAGATACAATAGATAAATAAAACTAATAATACAGTGACCTCATATGAAAGTGCAGGCATTTCACATCTGTCGTATCTCACCCACCTCTCTATTAAAAATAAATTAAGAAAAATCTATTTTCTCTCCCTTTCACCTCCCACCCCCACTGAAAGAAAAGAAAAACACATTTTTGCAACAAATATGTGGAGTCAAGTGGAATGAATTCCCTCAGTAGCTGTATACAAACATACACATGTCTCATTCTGCATTCCACATCCGTTGCTTCTCTGCCACGGGTAGCATGTTTCATCATCAATCTTCTGGAGTCATGAACAGTCATTGTATTGATCATGGTTCTGATAGCTTTCAAAGCTTTTTGTTTTTACAGTTATTATTGTATAAACTGTTCTTCTGGTTCTATTTATTTCATTCTTCATCAGTTTATAAGAGTTCTCAAAATTATTTTGATTATACTGATGTTACAATATAAAGGGTCCTTCTGGTTGAGCTTACATCACATAGCTACTAGCACTATGCTACGCACAGTTCAGATTCATTCACTATTTTTGTGATGCTCAATCAAGGAAACAAAGTGAGATTTAGCTTTCAGGTCAACTTGTGGTCATCCACCATTTTGAAGCCAAAACGGCAATGGATAAAGTTTTCAGACGTGCATGTCTATAATATTTTAACAGATTCTGATAAAATCTGATGCATAGGAAAAGATTACAGAAAAATGATTCCATAAAAATTAGGTCAGCAGTTCCCATGACTAATACCCATTCTACCTACCTCCCAGGATAACTGTAAATGCAAAAAGAGCTGAGAGATTTGAAAACACTCTGAAAAGGCATGCATGATATAGTGAATGAAGTGCTAGAGTCTGAATCAGAAAAAAAAAGAAAAGTTCAAATCCTGTGTTAAATTCTTATTTGTTGTGTGACTATAAATAAGTCATATAACCTCTCTGAGTCTCAATTTCCCCACCCATAAAATGGAAAAATAATGCCAATAACAGTAATTATAGGATTATTAATCTCATTGAAATAAAGTATATAAACTGGTTTCCAAACTTTAAAGTTACATATGTATATCTTTAATAATTATGAATATTTTCCTATTCAGACAGAATCTTGGTTAAACAAGACCTGTACCACCCAATCAAATGAGTTACACACATTATGGTCACAGCTACACCTGCCACAGTGTCAAAAGTTCCACTCATATGATGGGTAAGACATTACAAAGAAATAGCACATTTGCCCAACATTGACACTTGTGGAAGCATCTTGAGGACATTACCAGAGAAGGAAGTATTTGCATGAAGGATATATAACTCAGACTCTAGAATTAGGAGAGTACTGTGATTCTGAGACTGGCTAACTATAGTTCTATGAAAAGCAGAGACTGGATTATCGTAACCTGTGTGCAGATGAAAGGGGCAGGGGGCAGTGTCAAAGTGGAACATAGCATAATACTGCCAACCTCAGCACTATTGGAGTTCTGAGAGTCTCTGTGGCATCATGATGGTTTGAAGCACACCTCTAGTATCTGTGTCACACAATTACAATGGCTAACATTTACATAGCACTTTAAAGTTTGCAAAGTGCTTTTATGTGCCTTGTCTTTTGTGATGTTTACAACAAAGAAAAGTTCAAATCCTGTCTGTGAAGAAACTACTGCCAGTATTATTATCCCCAATTCACAGATGAGGAAACTGAGGCTGAGGGAGACCAAATAACTTGTCCATGGTTATACAACTTGTAAGTGTTGGAAGAGATATTCAAACTCAGGTCTTCCTGACAGCAGTTGTTACATGGGCTTTAATTTTCTTTTTTTTTTTTCAGTAGAGATGTAGCTAGGAAGAAAAGAAAATAGATTTTTGTTAATTGAAAAAAAATTTAATTTTAAAAATTAACGGCTGTCTTAATGTTCCAATATAATAATTTTAACTAATCCTCAACTGGACTTATTTTTAATTTTTTTTGCCCAAGAGTAAGGATAATGTTACTATAATTTTTCCACTTAGGACCATTGACACTTGTGAGAGGCCAGAGTTAGGGGTCTAATCCATCACCATCAGATGGTTCAAAGTTAATTATCTCGTTCAAGACAATATAACATTTTAGGTTTATAAATTGTTTCCTTCAAAATGACCTAGTTGTGACAAGTATTATTACTCCCCCCTTCCCCATTTTATACTGAAGAACCTGAGGTAATTAAGTAATTTCTACAGAGTCATACAGCTAGCATCAGAGCTGACTCAAAGCCAGGTCTTCTATCTCTAACCAATGCTCTAATCATTATGGCCCATTGACTCTCCCCACCTCCACCCTCCAAAATAGGATCTCCATTATTAGGAAAGATAAAAGGATTATTTTGCCTAGAGAAGAAACAATGGAAGAGGAGCCCATAGGTTCCCATGAGGGACCTCTTTCAGACTTTTTCCACAGATGCTAATTCTTTTAGTGGTTTCATCCTTTAGAAAAAAGGACAGCAATCATGGGCTAATCAGTAGGATCATCTTGCAGCACTTGACTGTTGGTTCTTCCCTATAATTCAAGTCACATAACACCACTCGCATTTATTCCATTCTTTCTGTTTTCACTGCTCTAGCTGGGAGAAAATAGCCAAACACAGCTGATGACATTTTATATGTAAATTCTAAGGGGTTTGGAGTTCTACTCTACAATTTGGTTTGGTACAATAACTTTCTCACAAATTTTAGTCAGAAAAGCCAAATGGGCTTTCTATAAATAATATAATTTCTGAGTTAAACAGGAAGGTTAAGTCAGGGGGAAAATCAATAGTTTCAGTTAAGATGAAGGGAAAAGAGATCAGAAGATGAATGTAGGTAGGAAGAGCAACAGACCAAGCTGTAGAAGGATAACAAGGAAAGAGTAAAAAAGTTATAAGAATTAAAGTCCTCTATTCAATAATTTACTGGCCAATAATAAGCCTTATCCTGTCTAGAAGTTGTCTCAAGCCCCAAAAAGTAGGCTACTATTTTTGACCAGCAGAAACAGGATCATCCCTTTTTCCTCTCCAAAGCTTCAAGACTGAAGCTCAATTCAATTTAATTCAATTCAATAAATACTTCTAAAGTTCCTACTGCAAAAGTCCATTTAAATTTGTTTAAATATAGACCTAGATGTGTACTACAATAATTTCATATTGTAATTTATCCAGAGTCAATCATTTGCTATAACAAGGCTTTAGTCAGATAATAGTTAACTTACTTGCCAAGTCAAGAGATATGTTAGCCAAGAGCAACTTTGGTTGGAAAATAAGCTTGTTTGTAAAATTTTATGGTGAAGGATGATAAAAAATTATGAGTAATATCATCTCATAAGACAGAAGCAGTAGAGGATAAAATCAGGTTAAATCAAGCTTGACAAAAGACCCACATAAGCAAAATTATCTTGAGGGCATTTAAAGATGAAAATGGAAGAAGAACCATGGAAGAAAAATGGAAAAAATCTGCACAGATTGTTATAAGCTTTATAAGAAGCATAGTCATAGATGGGTAGAAACAACACTAAAATTAACCAAGACTAAGATCCTCTTCTTAGTGTAAGTATAGTAACATAACTGTGAGAGTATTGAGGGATCAAATTACAAGGTATCAGAAGGAGGGGAAGATACCAAAGGGATGAAGAAAGATCTTAGATTTTATTTATACCACCAAAAAAAAAACTGAAAGAACACTTGCAAACACAGACCTATGTTCTACATAAAAATTTTAACATGCATCATCTACATATGAATCAATGGAATCCTTGATGTGTATATTAATGGGGAATGGGAAGACTTTCACCAGGAAAATTCTATAGTGGACCACAATTTTACCATTATATGATTGACTGATAGAGAATAAAAGATTCTGCTATGCTTTTTGTTTGTTGGCTTTAAAAAAGCAACAACAACAACATTTGATTTGGGTACTGCAAAATTCTACCTTGAAGACTTTTTGCCAACAAAGTATCTACCATTCATACATCAAAATGATTCAGACTTCCTTAAGAGATATAGCAATGGAGATAACCTTGTTTGATGACCCTCTAGCATATAATAAGAATATTTTTGCTTGCCAAAAGCATTTGCCACTCTCCTGGAGGAGATTCAGTGTAGAGTCCAAGCTGAAGAGGGATTCCCGATGAATGGTTAGATTCTCCAGATCTTCCTATTTATAGAAGATGTTGTGTTGGAACACTTCAGAGCCACCCAGAAGAGACATGCAAACACTGTAAAGTGTTTGTCCTAATCACCCACACTGCAAAAACCAAATGGATGGAAAATGGCTATTGTCAAGATTATGCTATGCAGTTAATAGGACAACTTATGGAGGCCACCTACATCTGGGACAGACAGTACAAATGGTCTAATCTAAATGTAGTGACTCTCCTGTCACTGATGGAGGAAGTTCATCACAAAAATCTTTGCAATTTGTTCATCAGTGAGTATATTTGTACAGACAATATAAATACACAATGAATTGGACAGACCCAGAATCAAGTAGGAGGAAAACAGGCAATATTGCCTAAAGAAAATTGCTAAGCTCTTTGAATGACTCCAAATTTCTCCCCAAAACAAAAGCTCATCTTTTTAAATAATATGCCATTGGTATTTGTCAAGTGGCTGTGAATCATGGAAAACTTAAAATGAGTATCATATGGAGGGTAATAGAGAGACACGTGGTAGGTGTGAATGGGCTACAAAATATAAAAAATGGGGAGCTTTGAAGGACTGGAATAAGTGGTTTCATTAGGAAAAAAGATTTCATTAGAAAAAAAAGAAGATGGCTGATTATGTAGAAAAAAGGAATAACTGGTGGGCTGCTCAGGTGCTAGGATCCTCTTAATGCCAAAAGAAATTGAGGAAAGCCTCCAGCACGATAGCTAATATATGGGAGAGCTTGGACTGGTGCTGCATAGGGTGAGTATATAAGGATGGGTTCTAACAGCAGGGTTAGAGAGAATGTGCATACTGAGGAAATCCCAGGACCATTTGTGTATCTGATTATGTGAAAGTCACTGGGCTAGGTGTTAGGGAAAGGAGCAAGGACTAGACCTGTAATTTCATTCATAAAAGGAACTCCTGGGATAAAGAAACTCCTGCTACCAATGTAGGTCAATATCTTCTCTGCAACTTAGAATTAGTCTAAGAGAGTTAACTGAGAAACTGATTTACCCAGGGTCCTACAGCTAGTATGCGTCAAAGAAGGATGTGAAGCCAGACCTTCCTGACTTAGAGGACAGCTATTAATAGGAATAATAGTATTTACACAACTCTTTATACAGTTTGAAAAACATTTTACATGTTATCACCTTTGATCCCTTTACCAAATCTGTCAAGCACATGCTATTGTTATCCCCACTTTTTACAAATGAGGAAACTGAGTTTGAAAAGGGATTTGACTTATCCAGAGTTTGAGGCAGGATTCAAACTTGGTCTTTCTGATTCCAACTCCTATACTCTATCCATTGCACTGCTCAGCCGCCTCCATCTTTTCAGTGCTTGGGATACAAGGACAAAAATGAAACGATATTTGCCCTTCAGTGCTTTATACTTTAATTGAAAGAATATGTTTTCTGATAAATAAATGCAGTGTAATTTAAGGAAGTACACTTATGACTTGGGTATGACACAAAGCATAAAGTAGGAGGTGGCACGTGAGCTGGGCCTTTAAAGGAAGCTGAGCAATACCACTGCTGGATCTATATCCCAAAGATATCCAAAAAAAAAGGGGGGGGGGAAGGATCTATTTGTACAAGAATATTTATAGCAGCTCCTTTTGTGGTGGCTAAGAATTAGAAGTCAAAGGGATGCCCATCAGTTGGGGAATGACTAAACAAACAGTGGCATATGATTATAATGGAATATTATTATGTTATAAGAAATGATTTCAGAAAAACCTAGAAAGACTTACATGAATTGATTCATAGTGAATTGAACAGAACCAGAAGAACATTGTACACAGTAATAGTAATATTGTTCAGTGAAGAATTGTGAAGGACTTAGCTATTCTCAGCAATACAAGGATCCAAGATAATCCCAAAGGACTAATGATGAAGCATACTATCCACCTCCAGAGAAAGAACTGATATTGATTGAATACAGGCTGAAACATGCTATTTTTGTTTTACTTTCTTTCTTTCATTTTTTCCCTTTTATTCAAGTTGTCTTACAAAATGACTAATATGGAAATGTTTTACATAATTGCACATGTATAACATATCTGATTGCTTACCATCCCAGAGAGGGAAGTAGAGGGAGGAGGGAGAGATAATACTGGGAACTCAAAACTTTAAATAAAAATGCTTAAAAATTGGGGAAAAAAATAATAAAGGAAGCTGAGAATTCTAAGATGTAGTGCTGAAGACCGAGTATATTCCAGGAGAACAAACAGCCTATGCAAAAGCATAAAAATGAGAGGAGTGGCCAGTTCAGTAATCAGTTAATAGGCCAGAACAGTTGGAATTTAGAACGTGTGAAAAGAAGAAAGATGAAATAAGCCTGGAAAGATAGATTGGAGCCAGTCGGTGAAGGGCTTTAAACTTCATGATATCATTGTTTTATTTTGTTTTGTTTTGTATTTTAGCAAAGATTTAATATGGGCAGATCCTGTTAGGATATTTATTTTGGCAACTGAGTGGAGGATTGGCTTAGGGAGGGGAAACTCTAGAGATAAGATCAATTAGGAAAGTGAACTCATCTTTCCCTTTAAAGTCTCCCCCTTCCAAACTTCCCTTTTACTCTCAAAGGCTGGTACCATGCCTCTCTCTGCACTCCCAGTGTCCCTCCCTCCTCTTATCTGCCTCCTGACCTCCCTGGCTTCCTTCAATCTCCAACTAAAATCCCAACTTCTATAAAGAGCCATTCCCAGTTTATCTTAATTCTAGTGCTTTCCTTCTGTTAATAATGTCCTATTTATCCTGCAGATAGCTTGTGTGTATACTTGTTTGCCTGTTGTCTCCTCCATTGGAATCTGAGCTCCTGGAGGGCTTCTACCTCTTTTTGTATCCCCAGTTTAGCACAGTGCCAAGCACATAGTAGGTGCTTAATAAATGCTTACTTTTTACTAACTCAGTCTTCAACATCTAGACCTTCCTCTGAGTGTGCACCTTCCATCTCCTGCTGTGCCTGTCTCCCTAGGGAAGGCTACAGAGGGCTGACTATTGCTAGTAAATGTGAGAGGTGACAAGGGCCTAAACCAGGATGGTGAACATGTGAGTGAAGAGAAGGAAATGAATGCAAGGGATGGTGTCCAGGTAGAATATTGTTGTTATTGTTCGCCTTCATTTTCAAAGAGAACCAGTGACTCTCTCTGTGATGTTTTGACTTGCACATGAGTTGGATTTAAGTGAAGCATAGTTGCACAAAGTGGTTAGCCTCATTCTCTCTTCCAGAGTCATCAAAGTCCAGGGGCAAGACAAAAATCAAGACAATTGATGATGGTTCAGGATGCAACAGATGACCTCGGCATCTTCCATGTCTGACCAAGTTCTAAGTGTTCCACAGTGCCTGCTTCCACCACCTTCATGACTGTTGGAATAAATTGTTCTTATCTGCTCATTCTGTTGGGGGAAGTCTTCACATGCTCAAGGTAGACATCCCTTTAACTCACTAGTGGGTTTGAAGCCAGTTACCCTCAATCTGGTTTGTCCTGTCTGCAGAGACAGTTTTACTGGGGTGTGGCTGCTGCGCATACTACAGCTTCTTGGAACCACTGGTGAGAGTTGGGTGACAGATGGATACCCAAGGTAGATGAACAGCCCCTGAAAAGCCCTCACACCATTGGTGCTAATCCACCCCATACATCCCACTAGGGTAAATGCAGAAATTAAAACAAAGACAAAATCCTTTGGATCTAAGCTTCCTTTCTCAAGCTATGTAATGTTCATGTGTATTTCTTGTTTTATATGATCAATAGCCATTGTGAATTGGAAAGGGAGCTATATTGGTAGGTACAGAACTTGAACTCAAATCTCAGGTTCTGTTTGGTTGTGTGAAGGGAATTATGATGTTCATAATTATATGATATGTGTAATAAATATACTAATAATTTAGATTTCACAAATTGCCTTTTCTAGCTTAAGTCTGACATACAATGCAGCTTAAAATGATCAATCAAACTCTTGACAACTCTCCTACAACCACTGTATTCTTGTACCTGTATTCCTTAAGTGAAGCAAATCAAAGATTGTAGAATCTATTCCCCTCACAGAACTCTGGTTCTGTGCCCTGTGGGGATGACCCTCAAATTTGAAATAATCAAATTGTTGTAAAGCACTCAAATGCTGGAAAATGACTGTTTGCAATCCACCTCTTTCCACCCCTTCCCATTGTGATTTATGTCTATAATCTCTGCCTTCACTTAAGCAAGATGGAATTCTGATCAGGAGAATTCCTAGTTGCAAATCTGTTCCTCATAACGAAACTATTAATTAAACAGCTACCTGATTATTGGAGCTTTGTATCTGGCCTGCTGTTTCGTCATTCTCAGGTTAGAGACTGACTCAATAAAATCCTGTTAATGGTTGAATTCAGAAAAGACAATGTTTGGAATATCTATTTCTAGGAACATAATAGAAAATCAATCAGGGAAGTATACAAAGACTTCAGTACAACAAAAAAAACAAGATTAAATAATGTATATTTGTAGCTGATGCTAGCAGTACAATTTTGTGAAATTCTTCAGGGGGATCTGGCAACACAGAAGGAGGAATGGAGAAAGCAGATATTAAGAACAGCCTGAAATTCCAGTTAGACAGTAATAGATCTAGAGGGCCAAGGCATAGAGTTGAACTCATTGATGACATATAGGACAAACTGATCTAGCATCAGTGAGCTTGAGTTTGGCTGCCTCTCCTATTTACTACCTGTATGACCTTAAGAAAGTGACCACCTCTCTGGGCCAGAGTTAACTAACGAAAGGAATCAATTTAACAAATTAAATCCTAAAGTCCCTCACAGTTCTAAGTCCTAGAATCTTGAGGCTGTGGAGGGGAAAAAAGTGAGGCCAAAGCTGAATGATGAGCTAGGAGAATAGGCAAGGATGGAGGGGCTGGAAGTTTGCACTTGAGAACTATACCAGCATATTGACAGCCATAGTCAGTGCTGCGAATATTGCATTGTTGCTATAGCTACACCTATAAAGGGAAGCATTCACAGTGTTGTGGCATAACAATTTATCACTAAAATGGCCACATAATTTTTACCAAAGTAGTCACATAGTTTTAAGCAAAAGATAACATTAAGGAGGCAAGCCTCCTTAATTGACACAAAGTACAGTGGTCAAAGTTTTCCACCCTTAGGTCACATTGTCTTAATTTCTTCAATCAAAAAGTCCTCTTTCTTCTTAATTGGAGAAGTCCTTAACTCAATCATCTAAATATAAAGGTCAGAGTTCTCCACCCCTAGGCCACAGTAAGTCATGTTTTTCTCAGTTTGCATTAAATATCCAAGGAGAGGTCTTTTCATCTTGACTCAAGGCAGGCTCTCAGCTTCCATGGTTCTTCTTCCATGGTCCCAGCTTCTGCCCAAATCTATCCAATTGCCCCCTGGGTTCAAAGGCAGACAGCTCTCAGTTCTTTGTCCAGCTTCTTGTGCAGTTCCTGTTCCATATTGAAGCTCACAGTGTCTGGCTGACCTCAAGTCCTTTACAGTTTCTGTTCCTGGGAAGACAAAGCTTAACAAAGCCATAATAACATTCATACATGTTGCTGGCATCCTTATCAATTCACTTTCTGCCTGTGAAATCAGCATAGACCCAACAACAAGGTCTGAGGAATCAACACAAATCATCAGTATAGGTCCTGGACCTCTGAAAACGTCAGCAAGACCCTCCTCCAGGATTTCTGTAAACATACAACAAGAAAATCCTCTTTCAGGGCTTCTGAACCAGCAGCAAGGTCCCAGGGCTTCTGTAACAACAGCACCATCCTCTATCAGTGGATAAATCTCACGAAGTAAAATCAAAACAGACAGCAAAGTACTAGTACCACAGCCATGCCTCCTCCCAGTTCTCCTCTCTTCTCATTTCTCAGTTCTTCTCAATTCTCAGTTCAGTCCTCAGTTCTCATTTCTCTTCTCAGTTCTTCTCAGTTCTCAGTTCTCTTCTCTCTCTCCAGCAGTAGCAGTCCAGCCTCCAGATGCACTCTCCCAGCAGTTCTGGCCTCTTTCAACTTGGGCTTTTCCATATATATGGTATTTGCTCTTCCCTGTTCTGCCCCTTCCTGTTATGTCAACAAGTTCATCCCACTGTGGGATTCACAAGTTTTGGATCTTAATACTTGACGAAATCATGAACTTGGAACAAGGTGCTAAGTACTTGTTTGATTGCAAATACAAGGGGCAGAGAAGATCTTCAAATTCCCATTATCATTACAAGTGGTAAAGTTTACAGTACCTTCTGGAAGGAGTCAAGTGTATGTGACTGAAAGTGAAAGGAAGAGGTATAAAATGAAGGGAAACTTGTTAATGAAATAAAGAGAATCTAGAGGACAAAATTAAAAGGCAGGGTTGAAATAGATATAGAGTTGACAAGAGTAAGGCTAAATGAGATGGGGACAAGAGATCACTGGGTGGTAGTAGGGGAAGGGGGTTTTCATATCAACTGACAGATACTCTATTTGCTAGCCATCAGTTTAGTCTAGTCATCCCTGGCCCTATGATGTTAGAAGATTGTATCAGCCCTTTCTCTCTCCAAAGATCAGTGTTTAGGAGTATAAAGGTAACAAGGAGGTCAGGATGAGTATTGGAGTTCATAAACACTGTAGTATGAGGCACCTAAGGACATGACTGAATCCTGTCAAGATATTAGGAGATATCTTGTTTTCCAGAGCTAAGGTCCAGCAAGAAAGCCACGCCCTGAGGCTGGCATAACAACAGTCCTTTGTGCTTACCCTCTGACAAAGTCCCATAATTATTGTATTGCTTTGACCAGCACCAGATATTCTCTGAGTTTAGACAAACACAAGACAATCTCAGACAAGTACCCCTATTCCAGTCACAAAGCCTTGCTATGAATCAAACTTGTCTCATTGTGGCTGTTACTCCTCATTGTCAGGGCTATAGCTCACTGCACAGTTATTGGTATAAATATTGAGATTTGGACACACTAAAGCAGGTCTCTTCACTAGGGATGAGGCCCCAACACATATGTCCTTGCTTGCAAGCCATTTCCCCCACTTTGAAATTAAACTTCTGTTTGATTCCTGACTGTCCTGTCTCTGGCCTTCTCTGTTCAGCTCTGGCCATCCACAGGTTAGAGGTTGGTTTGGTCCAGTTGACAATCCATATATACTCAGAGCCAGATTTCTCTGACTTATTCCAGGATGGCCGTGGGGGTTACACACACTCAGAAGGCATATCACCCACGGAACATGACCACGGCTTCCAATCAGATCTAGTGCCCCAGGCCTTGGGCCTTGATGTAAGGGACCTGGTGTCCGAAGGGCTGAAGCATCACTAGTTTCCTCATAAGGTTCCATGAAGCAAGACAGAGTAAGAATGATAGGAAGACAAAGTAATACAGTGCAAAGAGTGAACTTGAGTCACAGGATTTGAGTTCGAATTTCAGTTTTGCCACTAAGAAATTGTGCAAGTCACTTTACAACTCTGGGTACCCACCCAAACTGGATGAATAATAGCAATTTCCTCCTTTCTCCCAAGACCACCCTTCTTCCTGAAGAAGAAGCTTCTCCTTAACATACCTCACACCACCCACGGGTTCTTAACGTGGGACCCATAAACTTTCTTTTAGTATTTTGGATAACTATATTGCAATGTAACAGTTCCTTTTCTAGTCCTACATATTTTATTTCCTGAAATTAAAATTTTTTTTCTGAGAAGTGGTCCGTAGGCTTAACCAGGCTGCTGAAAACATATATGACACAAAACAGAGCTAAAAAGCCCTGCATTAAGGGTTCCCTGACCATGTCCCTCAGGAATAAAAATCACAACTCCATATTGCTTGCTATGGTCCACAAAAAATACTTAAGCAATTATCATTTCATCTCTCCTTCCTCTATCCTATAGTGAGTAGAATGAAGGTGACCTAGAGTGGCCGGTAGCAGATGACAGGTGAGCTCAAACACTGGTGTCCCAAAGCTCAGGAGGCAGTGTTTTTGTTGTTCAGTCGTGTCTGTTGTGTCCAACTCTCCGCAACCCCATCCAGCACTTTCCTGACAAAGATACTGGAGTGGTCTGCCATTTCTTTCTCCAGATCATTTTACAGATGAGGAAACTGAGGCAAACAAGGTTAAATGACTTGTCCAGGGTCACACAGCTTGTAGGTATCTGAGGCTAGATTTGAACTCAGGAAGATAAATCTTCCTGACTCTAAGTGTGGTACTCTATCCACTGTGCCAGGAAGCATGGGCTAGCAGAAAAACCCTGACTCAGAGTTAAGAGTGACAGACGTTTGACTCTTGCCTTTGGAACTCACTGGAGCAGCTGTAGGATGCAGGGGAGAGAGCACTGGGCCTGACACTAAGACCCGTGGTCAAATCTAGCCACAGACACTTCCTAGCTGTGTAACCCAGGGCCAGACATGTCACCTTGGTATGCCTCAGCTTTCTCAACTGTAAAATGGGGGTGATGATAGTACCTATCCCAGAGGGGGGTTGTGAGGATCAAATGAGAAAACATTGTAGAGTCCCCAGTACATAACAGGGGCTTAAATGTTGTTTCCCTCCTTCCTTCCTTCCTTCACTAGCTCTATGCCCAATTGATTTAATTTCTCTGAGCCTCAGTTTCCACATTTGCAAAACAGGAATAATTATACCTGCAGCACATACTTTACAGGCTTGTTGTAAAGACTAAGTTCCTGAATGGCAAGAGCTCAACTGCCTTAATGAGTTATCTATCTAACTTGATGTTTTAACTAAATGAGTTGTATTTTTTTTTAATGAAACCTTCAATGGGAGCCAATATCCTCAGAGTTTTCTCAGAGTTTCCAGTTTCTTACATAGAAAAGTTTGATCTCCATTTGCTATTAGCCATGTGGGGACATCCATGACTCATGTAAGGTAGCACAGATATCATATGTGCGTTAAAGCCAGCCTACAAATATCGCAGAAGTGCTCGTCACCGTGCCTACGCATGTAAAGTGGTATAGGGAGTGTTGGATTTTTCTGCCCTTCCCTTCTTTTCTATTTCTTTTTTCGGAGACTTGTTGTAGGGAGAGGCAGTTGTTAGAAGCAGGTGTTTGGGGGTGGTGTGATCTTCCCCCAGACCTTCTCTGGGTAGACTCCAGAGAGAAGAATCTGAGAAAAGCTCTGAATGAGAAAGGAAAAGATAAGTTTTGAGAAAGAATGCTCAGAAACAAGGATAATAATAATAATTATTTTTATCATAATTACACTTCTAAAGTGATAATGATGTACCAGGCAGCCCTTATGAAAATTATCCCATTCGGTCCTCACGATAACTAAGGAGGGAGGTACTATTATTATCCCTATTAACCTCCCCCAGAGGTTAAATAACTTGGCCAAGGTCACCTAGCTAGTAAGCGCCTGAGGTCTGATTTGAACTCAGATCTTTCTGACCCTAGGTCCAGGGATCTATTCATTTCACCACCTAGCTGCCTCTGAGCAAGGGGCAAGGAAAAACTGAAGGGAAAATCTTGAGCCTATAAGTCATGGTGCTTATTAGGTGAATAGATGTCCCTAAAATGCAGGGGTTGCCCTGTGTCCCTTCATCCCCCGAACAGTTGTAGAGAAACTCAGAAGTCCAGAGAATCACTCTGTGAATTATATTTTTAGAATTAAGCTATTGATTAGTAATTTACAAGGTTAAGAGTCTAGAGTTATTGTTGTTCGTCCTTTGTTCTTCAAGAGGATCAATGATATCTTGAGAGTCACATCCTGACTTGCATATGAATTGGATTTAAGTGAGGCAGAGCTGGGCAAAGTCACCAGCCTCACTCTCTCATCCAGAGTCATAGAAATCCAGTGGCAAGATAAAGGTCAAGATGACTGGAATTGCTGAGATGCAATGGGTGACTTTGACCTTTGTAATTTAAGGTCTTTCTTAGGTCCCAGTCTGACTTGAAACCTAAACTCTTTTCCAGGAACAAGGGGAGGCAACCTTGGAAAAATAACCCTGTTTGAGAAGAATTTGGGATTACTGCTACACTAGGTTGTAGGAAAATCTTCTTATGGACCCAGCTGTACTTTCTAGGATGGTTTTGAGACAGGATAAGCCTATTATTGCATGTACCCCCTTCCTAAGAAAGAACCCAACCCACAGGATAGTGCTCACCCATCCCCCACAATCTGATGTTAAATGCTCATGTTGTTCCCAGCTCCACCCTGTAGAACAGGGATTCTTAACCCAGGACCCCAGGGTATTGTGAAATTGAACCTTTTAATATTTTGCTAACTATATTCCAACATCATTTTTTTAAAAAATATTTTGGTAACTATATTTAATTATAATTGGTTTCCTGCTTAATTCTCTATATTTTATTTTATACATTTAAAAGCACTATTCTGAGGAGGGGGTCATAGGCTTCACCAGACTGCCCAAGCGGTCCAGGACACAAAAAAGGTTAAGAATCCCTATTGTAGAAAACAGAGGCCAACCCTAAGGACAACTCCAACTCAAGAAAAGATCCATTGCATAACAATATTTCTCTACCAAAGAGACTAAAGGATAGGAACTTAAGTGGTTGGGGGACCAGAAATGATGGAAGTCAGGGCTGTCTCCTTCTTGCCCCATATAAGAAGGAAGATTCTACTGAACAGTCTGGATTGGCTAATGGCTGCTGGCAAGAAATCTGTGTTTGCTGCAGTAACTATGCCTTCCATTTCCAGATCTTTCCTTCTGGGATTTAGGGATCCAGTGAACTCAGAGCTCTGAAACCCAACTGGAACAGATATCACTGAAGAATTCTAGGATAGCTTTTGAGGAGCATTTGAGGTTAAGGGGTTCCCATGGGTTCAAATTCCCTGGTGCTCCCTTCTCTTTAGAGGCTGGAAAGGATCACATGGTCATAGATTTGGAGATGAAGGGAATCTGAGGGGCCATCTCATCTAGCACCTTCATTTTACAGAGGGGGAAACTGAGGCCCAGAAAGGACAGCAAATCGTCCAAGATCACATAGGCAGTAAACAGTTAGAGCCAGCATATGAACCTAGTTCTTCTGTCTCCAAAACCAAGGTCACTTCCTCCACTGCCCCACCCCTCCATTGCACTTTTGGACAGCTCTAATGGTTAAGTTTTCCTTTCGTCAAGTTAAAAATAAACCTATTTGTGAATTCCACCTGTTGCCCCTATCTCTGCCTTCTGAGGTCAAGCAAAAAAAAAAAAGTTTAATTCCTATTGCATGACATTCCTTTAAATGTATAAAGACAGACTTCATGTCTTCCTCCCCATCCCCAATCTTCTCTAGTCTGAATAGTCCTGGAAGCTTTTTTTTACCTCTGGACTTTACACCTTGAAAGTACTGTCCACCCTCTCTCTCTCTGATTGTCTGGTTCTTCTCAGAACTTACATTGGAAGGAGGAAGCAAACACAAGCCATTTCTCTCTAGACTGCAGATTTGACTCTCTGGGACATTCTCTCCAGTGCCCCTCTCTCTTCTCTTCCTCCACCTCTACATCTTCCATTATTAGAATGTAAATTTTGAGGGCAGATATTATCTTTTTGCTCATATTTGCATTCCTAGTGCTTAATACAGTGCCTGGCATATAAAAAACACTTAACAAGGCTTGTTGACTGCCTTCAGTCAACCACCGTATGGAATGGTGTCCCATCTCCTCACTGTCCTGGGCACTTCAGCTTGTCAAGTCTTTCCTAAACTGTGGTGGACAGAGCTGACCACACAACTCAGAATGTATCCAGGGTAGATCCCAACAATACATCCATTAATCCATCCCACAGGAAGTAGCAGAGCTAGGATTTAAACCCACATCTTCTGATCCTGGATCCAGCATGTTCTCCGCCACACCATCCTACTTCTTACAGAATTAAGCAGGAAACCAATTGTAATTAATTACAGTTCTCTGTAGTCACTGAAGACAAACAGAACTGAAAGGGCAGATGGGGTCTCTGGTAGAATACTTAAGATTTTTTTTTTCCTTATCCACAGCATACTTTGAGTTAGAACACACTGGTCTAGCTAACTCCTAGACAACCTATCCATCACTGGAATTTTGTGGTTTTGTAAGAACAAGCCTCTTAGGTAGGGCTAGAAGATATTAGATTTCAGTTGAGTTGGAACAGTCTGAAACAAAATCTGCACACTAAACCTCCTCTTATGCTCAGGGATCTCATGAATCTTATTTGACCTCTCTCAAGGTCAGCTAGTTTTTAGGGTGGGGAAATGTCTTTTGAGATTGGAAGCCTACTGGGAGATTATTAGGGATGGGGAAAATACCATGATCAATGGCACCCTCTCACTCTCTGCCTCCACACCCAATTTTATCTATGAGCTACCAGAAGTAGGGCAATGTCAGAATCACAAATTCTGTCTCCTGACCTTAGTTGCTCTCACTTAAAATCACTTGAGGACCTTCTAAACTCTTCCCCAGAGAAATCCAGAAATTTCACCATCCTTGCTACTTTGGGACTTGTTTTCTAAAAACAGCTTGGTGTAATGGCAAGAGTGCTAAAGAGTTAGGAGGCATGTCTTCAAATCATGAAATTGGCTCCTTTCATCTCCTGTCCTGCCAGACTTCTGGTCCCATCAACTGCTTCTGTTCCCTTGGACCATTTCCAAAATCTTTCCCTATGGTCCTACACAGGCTTCATTCTTTATTTCTGTCCCCTGTTCTCTAGGGACACTTTCCAATCTTTCCTTTTGCATAGCAATGAACTAACCCATTGTACGCATCCAATATGTGTGGTGTACCAAGATGAGTAGGTAATTAGAACTGAGGTCGATGTTTTTAGGTGATGTTTCTCTTCATGACTTTCAGGTTGAAGTTCTCTGATCATTCTAGTCTTTGTTCCTGCTGTTTCCTGTGCTTAGAATGCCCACCCTCTCCTTCTTAATTTGCTGAATTACTATACAAGTCCAACTCAAATGCCATCTCCTTCACGAAGCCTTTTCCGATTCCCCCCATTTGCTAGTGACCTTCCCCCTAAGACTTCACATTGTATTTCTCTAATCCATTTACCATGTAATATTGTGTACTCTAATTATCTGTTTGTGTCTTACCTCTCTACTAGAAAATAAGCTCCATAAGGGCAAAGGCTGTCTTTCTGTATCTCCTCCAATGCCTAGCATAATGAGCTAATAAATAATTGTCAAATAAGAGTTATCTTTCATGGTTATTTCTTATGTATCGCAAATCTTCTTGATTTGCTAGCCTTCCTCTATTGTTGGTACCTACCAGATGATATAGTTACCATATGTTGCAAGTGTTTTTCTTCCTGTATTTCTATTATTTCTGTTTTCTTAATTTACCTGCGTGGTGTAATAGAAAGACCACTGGACTTGAGAGTCTGAGGACCCGGATTCAAAGCATGGATCTGCCTCTATTACCTCGGGCATGTCACTTAACTCTCTGGGCCTCAGTTTCCTCATCTGCAAAATGGGGGGCAGAGGGCACATGCTCTAAATGACTTCTACAGGACCTTCCAACTCTAACACTGGTCCCATGATCCTACTCCCTCAGTAATGGTCCTATCCTGTAGCTTGCTTCCCCCATCTTCCTCTTTCAGGAACAAAACTTATTGCAAAGAACCAACCTTTCATTCTGATGGTTAGGAGTTCCTGACCAGGGACTTGGGAGAGATAAAAGCCTGCAGAGATTTTCAGGAGAGGGTATCACAAACTATTCTAATATGTTCTAGGTGGTCCCTTGCTCTATGAAGTATTACTCTTCAATAACATGAAACCCGTGGTTAGTGAAATAAGTTTATTAATCTTGAGCACACTTGGGAGGGTGACAGTGTTGGTCTCAGGTTTAAAATGGGGGGGACTGGAGGATTTTGGAGTGGAGGTCTCTAAGTTTGGGAGCAAGAGAGGGAGTGAGGAGAGTGATAAAGGGGAGGGTTCTTTCTTTGCTTAGGTAAAGGTGATCTATAGGTAACTGGGCTGTTGCTTAGCAACTGATGGTGCCATTAAAGATAAAGGCACAGAGAAGTGGCAGGCAGGATGGAGCACTAGGCAGTACCGTCTTCCTGAAGCATCAGAGTTTCCCTGGCCTCGGGGCTGTCTGGCTCTTCCACAGGGCTCCTTGGTGGCTCTGGCTCCAACCCTGGTTCTGCTTCAACCACTACCCCTGCCTCAGGCTGATTTTCAATGCGCTGGCTAGGGCCCAGTCGAGGAGGCTTGGTAGGAGTGGGTGGAGGTTGGGCAGGGCCCTTGCTCTTTCGGGTGGACAGTGCCCTGCGAAGGCTCTGCACCTTCTCTAGACCAGTACGCCGAAGCCGCTTGGCCCGGGACTCCACTGGCTCCTCATCTGAGCTCTCCCTTTCTTCCAGCTCTTCTGGAACCTCTGGTCCTAGTTCCTTGTCTTCTAGCTCTATGGATTCTGGCTCCTTCTGAAAAGCTCTGGCTGGGATTTCTGCCTCCTCCTGAAAGTGAAGAACAATGAACGTTATCTCCCCAGCAACAACTCGGTATAATTAAGATGTCATTTTCAGAAGCAATTCTGCCCATTTGAGCTATCCGCCAACTCAATAACATGCCTTTGCAACCCTCCCAAGCCTTACTCCTGCCTAGGAAATACTCCTGGCATAATCTGGGCTACACCCCTTGCTTCTACAGCCCCGGAGGTGGATAAAACGGTGTGGAAAAGCCCTAGGGAAAGGTGACTGGAGCTAACTCTGAGCAGGAATTTGGGCTTATATAAAGTTAAGTCTTCTTAGTGCCTGTAAGTCATTAAGTTCCTCTCAAGTCATTCCATTAAGTATGGGTTGACATTAGTCAGAGGTGGTTTGTACTGGGTACAAGACTACTCCCAGCAGCATAACCAGGAATACTTATTGAAAGACAAGAAAGAATAATCCAGCCCATAACTTTTCCCACATGGGAATGTGAAAGGAGGGGTTGGGGGGTTATGTCCCATACAAGTCAGGGGATGTCATTGTCCACAAAGACCAACAACACTGTAGAGCAGGACTTTACTCTTTTGTGCGGCTTGGATCCCGTTGTCACTCCAGCGAGATCCATGAACCCATTCTCAGGGCAATGTTTTAAAACTCACAGAATACACAGGATCATAAACGAAACCAAATAATGCAATGTTAATTTTTCCCCCATCCAAGTCCATGGGCCTTCTTAAATGCATCCATGGACAGAGTCTGTGGAGCCCCAGGTAAAGAAGAACTCCTGGTGTTGAGGGAGAAGCACTAAGCTCTCGTCTCACCAATACCACTATCTAGCTGCCTGCCTCTGGCTAGGGCCCTTCCTCTCTTTGGGGTTGTTTCCTTATCTGTAAAACCAGGGCGCTGGACTCCGCAATCCGCTAAAGTCCCTGCCAGCACTCAATCTGCGTCTATGCCAACGTGGAAATACAGTCCGGGTCTGGGCGGGGCACGAGAGGCGGGAGCAGCTACTCGGTCAAGGGATTGTGGGCGTGGCATAGGCGGATGACGTAGGCCAGGGTGCGGCCTGAAGCGACATATTAGCGCCCAGGAATGTAGATGCGGTCGAAGGGACCAGGGGTGCCCCGAGGGGCTAGGTTAGGCGGCCTGCGCCTGGGGCCCTCACTGACCTTGAAGAGCTGCACGTGCAGCTGGCCACGGGCGACCAGCAGCGCGTGGTTGGCCTCGAGCCGCTGCACCTGGAGCGCGCGGCGGACGGCGCGCTCACGGGCGGCGTCGGCGTGCGTGCTGACGCGCTCGGCCTTGTCCAGCAGCTGGGCCAGCGTGTTGCTGGTGTCCCCGTGGCTGCGGCTGAGCGCGCCCAGGCTGCTCTGGATGCGGCGCACGGTGCCCGTGAGACCGCCCTGCCGCCGGGCCAGGCCGCCCTGGCGCTCCCGCACCGCCTCCAGCATGGTGGACAGCTTCTCCAGTAGAGTCACCACTGTCACCGCGTGCACCGGGCCGCGCTCAGCGGCTTCAGCCGCCGGCACGCCCTCCCCCATGGCCCCTCGAGATGCCCTCACCCGAGCTCGCTCCGATCTGGCCCCGTCCCGTTTCAGCTTTGCCCAGCGATCTCCTGGGCTCCTCCCGCCGGGGGCGGGGAGCGCAGCTGGAGGGCCGGGGTCCGTGACTCAGACGGGCGGGGCCGGGGTCTTTAGGAGCTGCCCCTTCTCCAGCCGCCACGCCCTGACCAACCCTCTCTCCCTCCTCCTGCGGGGCCCGCCCGCAGAGGGAGGCAGGCATCTGGGGGCCCGGGTTTCCAAATGCATCTTCCAGCAGCCACGCCCTGGGCAGCAGCCTGCGCCCCTGCTCCGTTCCTGGGCGCCGCGGGCATCAGCATCTCCCTCTACGTCTGCCCGCCTAAGGGGCGAAGTGCTAGTTCGAGGAGACCAGACCCTGCGGGATTATAGCGTTATTTGAGGCCTGACTCTCGTGGACCACCTTCGAAGTCGGAAGCCCTTGTAAGGGGAGGGGGCGGCAGTCCACTGCTCCAGACAAGATATGTTTTTGCGGTATCCCTCTTCACGTACTTAACATTCCAGCCAAACTGACCGGCTCACTAACTGCGCCCTCTGCTTGGCTTTCCCTCTGTGCCTTACCAGCTGTCCCGAATATCGATCCTCCGGGGAGGATCGTGTGGGGCCAACGCATTCTTTCTCACCACTCGTAATGTTTGGTTATTGTGTAATCTGTTCAGTTATCTGTCACTGAGATCCCCGTCCATGTTTCCTGTTTGGGTCTCCTGGGGATTTCCTGATTAACAGGCTAATTTCTTCTCCCATCCAGTACTTTACAATTTGACATCGTTTCTTAAAATGTGGTTGTTCTCCCACTTAGTCTTTCTTTTGAAGTCTCATCTGTTCTGGTTGGAACTGGCTTCCTGAAATGCCCATCTCCAGCCCAGTTATAGCCAAAGGAATGATTTATTTCACTGAAATAAGCCAGCCTTGATGCCACAGCCTCATAGCTGTGTTGCCCCAATCTTTCTGATCTGTTGAACACCTTAAAATGGGCCACCAAACCCCATACTTGAGACCAGGCCACTTCCCTGAAGAAACTGGATGATTGGAAAAAGTAGAAAAGTCAATCAATAAAGTCAATTTAAAAATAAATAAATAAAAAATTAAGCACCAACTATGCCAGGCACTGGGGATACAAAAAGAGCAAAAAAAACACAAAACACAAAAGCCCCAGTCCCTGCCCTCAAAGAGCTTACAATCTCATGGGGGAGACACCATGCAAGCAAATCTATAGAAAGCAAGTTTTATAGAGGATAAGAAAGAGATGACTAATCCAGGGAATGTACTGTGTTTAAGGGAAACCTACCTATAGAGGATGGGATTTTAGTTGGTACTTGAATCCAGGGAGGTCAGTAATTAGGGCAGAGAAGGGAAAATGTTCAAAACATGAACAGCCAGAGAAAATGCCCAGAACAAAGATGAAATGTCTTGTTCCTGGAATAGCCAGGAGGCCAGTGTAACTGGGTCAAAGGGTGTAAGAAGACTGAGAAGGTAGAAGGAGACAAACACCATTTTGTATTTGATCTTGGAGTTTATCAAGTAGGAGTGACATGATTGTACCTGGGCTTTAGGATAACCATTTTAGTGGCTGAATGGAAGGTGGACTGTTGTGGGGGGGGGGCCCTGAGCAGGCAGACCCATCTATTGGCTAGTGCTATAGTCCAAGTGTGAGGTGATGAGGGCCTGCCCTAGAGGCTTGGCAGTATCATAGGGGAAAAGGGCATTCATAAATGCTGCAAGGTAACGTTGACAGGCCTTAGCAACAGACTGGATATCGGGGATGGGATAAGAGTGTGGAGCCCAGGATGCCCCTTGGGTTGTGAGTGTGAGAGAATGGGAGGATGGTGTTGCCCTCTACAGTAACAAGGGAGGGAGGAGTGGAGGGCTTAAGAGGAAGATAATGAGTTCCATTTTGGACATACTGAGTTTAAGATGTCTACTAGACATCTTAGGGCAGTTAGATGATGCAGTGGATAGAGTACAGGGCCTGGAGTCAAGAAGACTCATCTTCTTGAGTTCAAATCTGACATTAGACACTTACTAGTTGTGTGTTCCTGGGCAACTCATTTAACCCTGTTTGCCTCAGTTTACTCATCTGTAAAATGAGTTGGAGAATGAAATGGCAAAACACTCCAGTATCTTTGCCCAAAAAAACCCAAACCCAAATAGAGTCACAAAGAATCCAATACAACTGAAAATGACTGAACAACAACAGAAACAGCTGACATCCAGGTGAAGATGTCTGAAGGGCAGTTGGAGATGTAAGGGTCAGCAGAGAGACTGGGGCAACATAGGTAGATTGAAAAATCACAGATTTTGATTTTTGAAAAGAAATTGTTGAATACTGTCATGAAGAAAAAGGCAGGAAAAAGGACAGAGAAGAACTGGAATGGCACTTGGTTTGGTACAATGGAAAGACTAATCCATATGCAAATTAGCTTTCCTCCAAATCTAATGCTTTGTTTCATTTGAATCTTCATCCTCAACCCCTCAGTTCATCCTTGGTATCTTTCCAGATTCACCTCCTAGCTTAGCAAACATCACAGATTTAGATCTGGAAGCAACCTGAGAGGCCATCTAGTTCAACCCCCTCCTTTTATAAATTAGGAAAGTGAGATTAAGGGACTTGGCCAGGGTCACAAAGGTGGTAGAGTACTAATGCACATCCAGACCCTCTAACATCAGATCCCAAGTTCTGCCCATCCACATTGTGCATTTTCTCCAGCTTCTAATCCTCCTCAAATATGGATATACCCTCGATGCTCTGTCCTTTACCCTCTTCTTTCTACATTATCTCTCTGGAATTTCATAACACTCCTGTCTTATATTACTGAATTTAGGTAGGTGATTTTAAAATATATTTCTAATACAGAGCTCCCTAGAATTTCAACCTCACATTTTGCAGAATCACAGAATCTCAGTTGAAAAAGGAAGGAAAATCCACACTGCCCTGAAGAGGGTTCCATACGCTGTTGTTCTCGGTTTACGTCATAACTTTAAAGAGAAACTTTCACAATGTCTGGAACCCTAGATGTCTTGCAGATGAAGGAGGAGGATGTCCTCAAATTCCTTGCTGCAGGAACCCATCTGGGTGGCACCAATTTGGACTTCCAGATGGAATAGTACATCTATAAAAGAAGGAGTGATGGCATCTATATCATTAATTTGAAGGGAACTTGGGAAAAACTTCTGCTGACAGCTCGTGCCATTGTTGCCATTGGAAACCCAGCGGACGTTAGTGTCATCTCATCCAGGAACACTGGCCAGTGAGCTGTTCTGAAATTTGTTGCTGCCACTGGCGCCACACCTATTGCTGGATGTTTCACACCAGGCACCTTCACTAACTAGATTCAGGCAGCTTTCAGGGAGCCTCGCCTCTTGGTGGTCAGTGATCCTCGGGCAGATCACCAGCCTCTGACTGAAACATCATATGTTAACCTCCCAACCATTGCACTGTGCAACACAGACTCCCCACTTTGCTATGTGGACATTGCCATTCCATGTAACAACAAGGGAGCTCACTCCGTGGGTCTAATGTGGTGGATATCAGCCCGTGAAGTCCTACGGATGAGTGGTACCATCTCCCGGGAACACCCACGGGAGGTTATGCCTGATCTTTACTTCTACAGGGATCCAGAGGAGATTGAAAAGAAAGAGCAGGCCACAGCTAAGAAGGCAGTGACAAAGGAGGAATTTCAGGGTGGATGGACTGCACCTGCCCCAGAATTCACTGCTACTCAACCAGAGGTGGCTGATTGGTTCAAGGGAGTACAGGTCTCATCTGTGCCCATTCAACAGTTCTCCCCCCACCCCCTCCCAAGATTGGAGTGCTCAGCTGGCTACTGAGGATTGGTCTGCTGCTCCTACTGCTCAGGCCATTGAGTGGGTAGGAACTACCACAGAATGGTCTTAAAACCCATATGCTCTAATAGTGTTGGAAGAATGCTGATGGAAAATAAACATTGGTTTCTTACAAAAAAAAAAGAAAAAGGAAGGAAAGAGCTTTTATTATGCACCTGTTGCATGCCAGACATTTTACAACTATTATTTCATTTCCTCTTCATAACAACCCCGGGAATTTGGTGGTATTATTATAATTCTTATTTTACAGTTGAGGAAACTGAGGTGAACAAATGTTACTTGCCCAGGGTCATGCAGCTAGGAAGTATTTGAGACAGGATTTGAACTTGTTTCTTCCTGACTCCAGAGTCAGCACTTTATGCACTACAGCACCTCGCTACCTCAAAGGTAATCTACATAACTTTGTTCTACAATATCTCTGGAAAGTCAACATCCAGCTTTTTGGAAATCTTAAGTGTTGGACAACTAAAGCAACCTATTCCACTTTTAGACAATTGTTAGGAAGATTTTCCTCATATCTAATTAAAATGTGCCCCTCTTACTTCAGCCCATTGCTTCTTTCTTCTGAGGAAAAGTAAAACACTAATCCCTTCTTCTATGCATTGACCTTTTGAATATTTGAAGGTTACCATTCATGCTTTCCCCACCCCTAAAAATCTTCTCTAACTAAGCATCCCTAGTTCCTTCAGCTGATCCTCAAATACATAGCTTTTAAGTCCAATCACCAGTCTGGGACCCTTTCTCCTTTGAATCTATAAAAACTTGTTTCTGCTTCCTAAAGCATGGCACCCAAAACACAACACAAAGATGAGCTAACCAGAGCATAGTACAAAAGGATCTATGTCTATCATTTCCCTCAGTCTGAATGCTGCTTCTATTTCTGGAGTCTCTGATTGTAGAATAAATGTTTGTTGAATTGAATTGGAATAACTTTATTGACTGTTGCACCACATTGTTGACTCCTATTGAGCTGGATGTCCACTTAACCCCAAGTGTGTTTTTCACATGAATTGTTGTCCAGTCATACTTCCTCCATCCAATACTTGTGCAGCTAATTTTTTAATAACCCCTGTAGGGCCCTTATAATTATCTTTATCAAATTACATTTTATTAGTTTTAGCTTTTCATTCTACCCTGTCAGAATCTTAAGGTCATCATTGCATTAGAACTGGAAAGGATACTCCAGGGGTTCTTAATGTTTTGTGTGTGTGTCATGGACCCCTTTGGCTATCTGGTGAAACCTGTCAACCTTTTCTCAGAATAATGGTTTTTAAGCGCATAAACTAAAAACTACTACAAAGGAAGCCAATTATATTGAATCTAATTTTTTTTTAAAAAAAAAGTTCATAAGTACTAGGTTAAGGAGCCCTGATCTTATCCAAGAACTTCATATAGATGAGGAAACTGAGGCTCAGAGAGGTTAAGGAATTGGCCTAAGATAACATATGGAGTGTCAACTGAGATTTGAAGGCAAGTTCTAACTCCAAATCCAGCAGTTTTTCTCACTGAACTACAATTGTCTCTTTTTTATCTGGGTCTCACACACACACACACACACACACACACACACACACACGTATGCATACATATAAACACCCAAATATGCATACACATATACATATATGTCAATATACACACATTGCCTCATTTTTACCTTAGCTATAGATATATAAATCTATGTCTATATTACATAGATGCATACATATGTGTATATATTAGCAATATTTCCCATGATATCTACAAATTTGATAAAGCATGCCCTCTATTTGTTCATCTAAATCAGTAAAAATGTTAAACAAGACAAGATTAATAACAACCCTGAAGAATTCTAGAAGTCTCCAACCCAATTGACCTCAATCATTAATCATGATTCTTTGGGTCTGGTTGTTCAGATGCCTCCAAAGGTTTATAATTGTACTATTACTTAGCCCTTATCTCCCAGTGTCCTTTCAGAAGGATGTCATGAGAAGCTTTTCAGATGCCTTCCTAAAATCCAGTTATACTATGCCTAATTATATTCTCCTCATCTACCAGTCTAGTAACTCTTTCAAAAAAAGGAAATGAAATTAGTCTGGCATGAGCTGTTCTGGATGAACCCATGCTGGCTTTGGTGGTTGCCACTTCCCTTTCTGAGGGTTTGTAAACTATTCCTTTAGTAATGGATTCTAGAAATATGTCAGAAAATGAAGTCACTGGCCTATAATTTAAGGATTCTCCCTCTTTTGGAAAATCAGAATAAATGTTGCCTGTCTCTGTCCTGAAGTAATTCTTCACAATTATTCAAAGATCGCTGACTTTGGTTCAGCAAACTTAATATCCTAGATTTAGAGCTGGCAGGGAGTTTAGAGGTCATCTAATGAACAATCTTTTACAAATGAAGAAACTGAGCGGCCCCC
>CM053582.1:128580515-128687729 GCA_028627135.1 Pseudochirops cupreus | reverse complement strand
GAACTCAGGTCCTCCTGACTCGAGGGCCAGTGCTCTATTCACTGTGCCACCTGGCCACCCCATAGGGCAGCCCTTTTCAAACATCAGACCCTTAGTGTCATGATGGTCATTTAACCTCTCTGCACCTCAGTTTCCCCATGTGTAGAATGAAGATAATATTTGCTCTAGGAGGTAAGGAATATGTTTCTGTAAACATTAAGGCACTTAAATTCATCTTTCTCACAGATGACAAGGTAATCTTCTTAAGGGACAAAGTAGCTATGTCCTTCCACTGTTTAAAAGTCTTATTGTTTGTAGGATACAATTAAAACCATTCAGTCTGATATTCCAAGCCCCAAACGATCTGGCTACCACCGGCCTTCCCAGTCATATTTCACATTATACCCTTTCACATACTGTTTTCCAGCCAAACTAGACTACTATATGTTCCCACCTCTGTCCATGCATTTGCACAAGCTGTCCCCTTGACATGTCCCCTCATGCCTGGAATGAACTGAATCATTTCTGTCTTTCGGAATCCTTATCCTCAAGTCTCAGCTATATTGTCACCTCCTTCTTGTAGCTTTCCAAGATTCAACTATGTTCTTTCTTTTCCTCTTGTGACCCTTTGTGTTTCACACACACACACACACACACACACACACACACACACACACACTCCTTCCCCCATCACTCTCTGCCTTTTAGTAGGCATTTATATGCTCTTAGAAGCTTTATTCCTCCTTGTAGAATGTAAGTTTTTTGAAGGGAGTGATTGTTTCAATATTCTCTTTGTATCCTAAGAGCCTACTTCAGTGCCTTGCATGTAATGGGAGTTAATGGTGTAGCTAGCTGGTGTAGTGTTTATAGTACTGGGTCTGGAATCAGTGATGTCCAACTCTGTGACCCCATTTGGGGTTTTCTTGGCAAAGATAATGGAGTGGTTTGCCATTTCCTTCTCCAGGTCATTTTATAGATGAAAAACAGAGTTGAAGTGACTTGCCCAGGATCACACAGATCTTAAGTTTCTGAAGTGGGAATCGGGTCTTCCTGACTTCAGGTCCCAGCACTCTACCCACTGCAGAGCCAAAGGATCTTACTTCAAATCCAGCCTCAAACATTTACCAGCTACATGACTCTGGGAAGTCATTTAACCTCTGTACAAGTCTATATGCCTCAGTTTCCTCATCTATAAAATGAGAACAATAACAGCATCCACCTCCCAGGGTTGTTACGAGGACAAAATGAGATCATAATTATAAAGCAGTTAGCACAGTGCCTGGAACATGCAGGCATAGCTTGTTTTATTTTGCTTCACTTTATCATGTATTGAAGATGTTAGGTTTTCACAAACTGAAGGTTTTTGGCAACCTCAAACTGAGCAAGTCTATCAGCACCATTTTTCCAGCAGCTCATATCATGTGTGCTCAGATCATGGATCTGTGTCATGTTTTGGTAATTCTCACAATATTTCAAACTTTTTCATTATTATTATATCTGTTACGGTGACCTGTAATCAATGATCTTGGATGTTATTATCGTAATCATTTTGGGGCCCCATGAACTGAGCCCATAGAAGATGGTGAATTTAATCAATAAATGTATGTATTCTGACTGCTTCACTAAGTGGCCTTCCCTGTCTCTCCCCCCTTCTTGGGCCTCTCTATTCCGAGACACAACAACACTGAAATTAGACCAATTTATAACCCTACAATGGTCTCTAAGTAGTCAAGTGAAAGGAAGAGTTGATCCATAAGGCAAACTCATTGCTGTCTTATTTTAAGAAATTGCCTCAACCACTCCATCCTTCAGCAACCACTACCCTGATCACTCAGCAGCCATCAGCATCAAGGGAAGACCTTCAAACAGCAAAAAGATTACAACTTGCTGAAGGTTTAGATGGCGATTAGCATTTTTTTAGCAACAAGGTAATTTTAATTAAGATATATATATGCATATATATATATTGACATAATACTATTACTCACTTAATAGGTTACAGTATAGTGTAAACATAACTTTTATATGCACTGGAAAACCAAAAAACTCATGTGACTCACTTTATTTGCTTTATTGCCGTGGTCTGGAACTGAACCTGCTATAGCACAGAGGTATACCTGTAGCAAGTACTTATATAAATGTTAGCTATTGCTATTGTTAATAACAAATGTTTATTAAGTGTTTGAACATAATTTGAAATGGAAATGTGCAATATTAATAGTAGTGACTGTTTCTTGAAGCCCTTTGAAAAACACGGTAATCAGGAAGGGAAAGGGAACAAGTATTTTATTAAGGTACTGTGCTAAGTGTATCTCATTTGATCATGATAATAAAAATAATTATTGGGCAGCTAGGTGGGGCAGTGGATGGAGTGCTAAACTTGGAGAGTTCACATACTGCCTGCATACTTCACTTACCACCTGTATGATCCTTGGCAATTCACTTAACCTCACTCAACATCGGTTTCCCTATCTGTAAGATGGGAAATGTTGTGAAAAACAAATGAGATAACATATATAAAGCGCGAAGCTGAAAGTGTTATACAAATGTCTTCTATTATTATAATCACCCGATTAATAGTAGTAGGTACTTGCTTACAATCTCCTCAATTACCTTGTACTTCAGTTTCCTGTTAACCATTTCTTTTACAAACTTGACAGTATGGCTATTATTCACAGAAGCCAAATAAGTTGAAAAAATGATTTTTCTGTTATCATTACCTCATACACTCCAGCAACAGTTTTATCTCTTCTTTGATTTTCCTCTTGCATCTGACACAACTAAACAAGCCCACTATATTTCCAAATGTCCTATGGGCATCTCAAATCCAATATGTCCCCAGCTGAACTCATAATATTTTCCCCAAGATCTGTTGTTCTTCCTAATGTTTCTATTTCTATTTGATGGCATCACTGACCTCCCAATCACCCAGGCTTGAAATCTTGAATTAAACTTTGCATTTCCTACTTTTCTTCCAACTCTACCTTCGATCAATTTGATTTTCCTCCTCCCCATCACCATGCTATCAAAACTGCTCTTTCCAAGCTCCTCAGTGTCATCATTGCCAAATCTAGTGGCCTTCTTTTCAGTCTTCATCTTCAACACATCTGTGGCATCTGGTATTTCTCATATCTGCACCCTCTTTTCTATGCCCACTACACCTAGCCTAGGTCAGATCCTCTTGACAGGATTATTGTAAAATCCTCCTAACCGGTCTCCTGTCTATTCATCTCCAACCTGTCCTTCCCATTGCTGCATATGTAATTTTCCTAATGAACTGCTGAGATAATTCTACAGTGCTGCTCAAAAATGTCAGTGACTCCTCATCATCTGCTGCATAAAATATAAACTCCTTATTCTAATATTCAAGGCCTGCCATAAACCAGCTCTAATTCACCATTCCAATGTATCTCATACTATCCACATCCAAACATTTGAACTACATTGTGATAAGTATTGTCTCGCTCTCTCCTGTCTCTAGTCTAAGTAATGCCTTTTTTCTGACTTTCCACCATAACTACTATGTGCCTCCCCATTCCTCTTGCCATCTTTCCATGTTAAAATCCCTCTCTTTCTTCAGGTGACTTCATTACCTGTGCTGATATTTCACAAATGGTTATATTTCCCACCTTAAAGAAGCTTTCCCTAATCAGTCCCTGCCCACTCTCCTATCCCTCCACTGAAAGTCATCTCTGCCACCTAAAATTTCACATAGCACTCTGTTTGGACCTCTCCTACACCTTTAGTTCATTTTGATCTTTATCAAAATAATTTATTTTGAGGTCTTATCCTCCCTCTTTTCTTAGATCCAAACTAGCTTTCATCCCTACCTACTCCCCCCCCCCCCCCCAAAACTTGGATTCTGCCCCAGGAACTACCTTGGGATCTGATAGTTGAATTTCAACTTTATCTCATCCGGAACTGAGCCTCTATTGCACTTACTAGCCACTAACTGCAAATGATGCCACCTGTGAGTAGAACCTCACCACCACTACCACCCCCCACTCCAAAAGTTCCCCTTTAGGCTTCATCTTCCCCTTCTAGAATGTAAGCATCTCGAGGGCAGAGGCTATCTTTCGTGCTTGGATTTCTTTCCCCAGTTTAGCAATGCTTTATTCTTTCTCTGTCTCTCTGCCTCTCTACCTCTCTCTCTCTGTCTCTCTACCTTTCTCTCTCTCTGTCTCTCTCTCTGTCTTACTCTGTCTCTCTCTCTTTTTCTCTCTCTGTCTCTGTCTCTGTCTCTCTCTGTCTCTCTCTCTCTCTGTGTCTCTGTGTCTCTCTGTCTCTCCCTCTCTCTCTCTCTCTTTGTCTCTCTGTCTCTCTCTCTGTCTCTGTCTCTGTCTCTGTGTGTGTGTCTCTCTCTCTGTGTGTGTGTCTCTCTCTCTCCAATCACATTGACAAGTCAAGTACTGAAAAAGAAGATCAGATTATTATATTATCCCCTCAGGGATCTAAGGGTACCCCACTCTTTGGGGTTGTCTTTCTAATATTATTGCTTTGTACTTCTATTCTAATATGTTCTCCCCAGCATCAACTACACATTATGGGTAGTATCTCCCTTATATTTTTGTTATCATTAATTAATATCCCAGTATTAATTTAACTATTTAATATAAATTAACTATTCAAAACAAGATATTTATTGAAAAGGTATTGAAGGCAAATCTTCCCTTTAAGTGGGAGCAGGCACATTCTCCCCTATACCATCTTGGACACTAGGGAAAATGAGTTCAAACCTAAAATGGTCACTACAAAGCATTCACTCCACTGAGTTCATTTTCTGAATGTGGCATGGCTAATCAAATAGACAAGACATTCCATCTGGGCTGCCCTTGGCCCACTTCCATGCTGGGTCAAGCAGACCACTCCTTACCAGACTATGCTACTGGTACCTCTTGCATAGATTCCAGTTCCTGGTTCCCTAGAACTCTCCTAACCTTTTTAAGTTCACAAAGACACCGCCTAGTCCATTCCTTCTCTAATATCTCTTCATTTAAGAGCAGGAAAGGATAGATACAAGAGAGACTAGGTGGGAAAAGCAGGTTACTGGTGCTAGTTCTCTCTCCGTACCTAGAGGCTTACTGTATTCCTTGCCTGACTCGCCACAAGGAAAAAGAGAGCAATTTAATCCTGTGGAAATCTTGTTAAAGTAGGATCAGTTCCAACTCAGCAACCAAAGAGGCCTACTTCTTTACCACATGGTTGTCAGAGAGAAAACAATCACAAGATAATCACAGAATACCTGCATGTGATCCAGAGTCCATGTTGTGTATGCCCTTAAGGGTTGGTTTCTCATCACCCAGTTCCTAATTTGCATATCTATTAAATTATAAGGAATCTGGTTCTTGTTTGGCCTTTGTATCTAAATGATCCTTTTTGTGAATGACCGACCTCATACTGATAATATCAAGCCCTGGAACATTGCAGGGTCTCCAGAATGAGATCTATGTTTACCCAAACTAGATCAACCTGATAATTTATTCAGAAAACAAAACAGGAAAATGAATTGTGGCCTAGACTATGGAATATGGTTAGGTGATCAGTCCATTAATATATAGATAACTAGGAGAGGCATTGCAGATCAACAATGAGCTGAACCCAGAATTTAATTGGTGTGAAATAGCTAGATTCTTTGTGGATCTTCTATAGGAAATCATAGATAAAAATTAAATAGAATAAGATGGTATAGATGGGTTGCAAAATGCACTAGGGATGGGAATGCCCACATCAGAGATACTGAAGAAATGAAATTTAAATTCCCCAGGGCCTAAGCTCAATCAATCATTATCTACCTACCAGGTGCCAAGCACTGTGCTAAGGGTTGGGGATACAAAAAGAGGCAAAAGATAGTCCCTGCCCTCAAGGAGCTTACAATCTAATGGGGAGACAACATCCAATCAAATATATACAAAGCAAGCTATATGTGGGATATACGGGAAATAATTAACAGTGGGAAGGTATTGGATTTGAGGGGCTGGGGAAGGCTTCCATTAAAAAATGGAATCTTATTTAGAACTTAAAGGAAGTCAAGAGCGTCAGTATTTGGAGTGGGGGAGAGAGAGCGTTCTAATGACTGAGGACAGTCATAGAAAATACCCAGAGCTGAGATGAAGCGTCTTGTTCATGGAAGACTAAGGAGGCCAGTGTCACTGGATCCAAGAATTTATATTGGGGATTAAGGCCTAAGAAGACTGCTGGGAAGGTAGGAGGAGGCTAGGTTATAGAGGGCTTTGAGTGCCAAAGCACTTTGTATTTGATACTGGAGGCAATAGGGAGCTACTGGGGTTTATTGAGTAGGAAGGTAACATGGTCAGGACGATCATTTTAGTGGCTGGGAACGGAGGATGGATTGGAATGAAGAGAAACTTAAAGCAGATAGACCTACCAGCAGGCCATGACAATAGTTCAGGCAAGAGGTGATAAGGGCCTACACCAGGGTGGTTCTGTCTTGTACATTGTAGGCATGTTCCAGTCTTCTGTGGTTGCCAGGGGATTTTTAAAAGCTTCCGAGAAAAATTAGATCAGTCAGAGAATCTGCAGCAAAAAGCTTTTGTTTGGCTCATTTTAATTTGCCCAAAGGAAGGCCTGAGGCTTAAAAGGATGAGTAACATCCAGGTGTGAGAGCACAGATTGGGGAGGCAACTGCATAAAATGAAGGAAGATTCCAGGCTAGCAGCTTCAAAGCATAGCAGGGAAGTAATAGAACTATGGCTACAACCTGGGACTTAGTGCCTTGATCTTTAGGTCATGGAAAGAAGAAAAAGGGAGCCCAGGATGGCTCTGTGAACACTTCCCCTCTGGTCTTGTTACATCCAGGTTTCTCTAAACTGTCATCATTATTCCCTCCAGTTTCCCAGACTGGATTCCTAAGTCCACAGTCATTAATAAATCTGGCTGGCTCAGTGATTAAGTTGGAGTGGGGTTAGCTTTAGCAGGCATATATGATTGATTTCCCACCTCTGACATCCCAGGCAGGGAGGCACCAATTAGCAACGTGGGCAATGGAAATTTCTATCACGGAAAGTTGCAGGCATAAAAGATTCAAGAAAGAGGTGGCATCACACAGAATGAGAAGGGTAGGTCTTAAGCAGAGACAGAATCTTGCAAAAAAAGACTTGCTCCTCTTACCCCCCCCCAAAAAAAAGGGTTTAGCGGATTGTCTCATGGTGATTAATAAATATTTGCTGAACTAAATGGAGTGTTGATGAGTTAGTGGGAAAGACCCTCCAGACATAGCATAGTACAACTGGAGTAATAGATTGCAGGTTCAAATCATGCCTCTAACCTTGAGGAACACTGTTGGTCACCAAAGGGAATGGGAGTATTAAATCCATTCCTTGTCTCATACCCAGACATGCCATTTGGACCAGATTCAATCCAGGGAGAGCCTGACTCTAGTGAAACGAGTCTCTCTTTTCTAAAACTCTTTAGTTTAAATCCCTCACCCTAGCACTCCAGGGTGGATGATTTTACTTCTGCCTTTTATTTAGGATTCCCTAAATAGGAGGGAGTAAAAAGGTATTTATTTAATGAACAATACAAATTGGATATGGGACAGGTAATTTATTCCTACAAGTACAAGAAATGCTAAGATTCACAAACATGCATCACAGAACGAATTCAGTATAACTACTGCTACAATCTACTGGGAGGATAGTATTAAATTTATCAGAACAAAGGCAGCTATGTGGCGCCTATGTGGCAACGGGGGATAGAGCACTGGCCCTGAAGTCAAAAGGACCTGAGTTCAGATTTGGCCTCTGACCAGACACATGACACTTACTAGCTTGTGTGACCCTGGGCAAGTCATTCAACCCCAACTGCCTCACCAAAAAAGAAAAAAGAAGAAGAAGAAAAAAGAAGAATGTAAAGCTGTTGTGGCAATGCCGATTAGGCCATTTACATTTCATCTTGGCTCTGCACTGTCACTTAAATTCAAATCCAAATCTCCACTGACCTTGGGGCTCAGCCACTTTGGCAGTCAACCTCTCTTGTGTTTACTACAACTAACTGCCTCAAAAGAGAGTATGAAGGTACTTAATGTATGATGTAGATCAGGTATAGGACAGCTATTTCTTTCCCTTACAAAAAAGAAATCGACAAAGACTTAAACATGAAGTATTAACTTATAAGAGACCCTAGATAATGAACCAAACCTATGCTTTAAGAGATTTTCCCTAGGTTTCTGGAAATGGAGGCACAAAGAGCCAGAGAATGTGAGGAAAACGCTTGATGACTCTCTTCAGGGGCCAGGCTCGTCCAAGACTGAACCTGGTCTACCAGCACGGCTGCTAACCAGGAGCCCCTTTAGAAAGAACAAGCATGTGCCCCAGTCATTTGGGGACCAGCAACTTTTTAATTACACCATGAAAAATGTCAATTGCATATCCTAATTGCTAGAGAATATATGAGCTTTATCTTCCAATTTCACACTTTGGTGCTATCCATTCTTTGAAAGCTTGACTGGACCTGGTTTCTAATAGAATAAACAGTACAGGGATGCAGCTGTTCCCTCAACTGACTCACTTTTTCCTTTTGGGAGACACTAGGTGCCTTTTCTTTCAATCTGACCCCACCCTCATCCTGTATTTTCTCATACCCTGCCCATTTTTGTGGTGAAGACATTTGTTCCAGCAAAACCTGAGAGTTAGGCCAGCAGGGTGACTCACAACATTCAGTTCAAAGTGGAGGAACCTGAGAATGTACCCTACAATTTGCCCCTGGAGCTGAGAGCCTATCAGAATAAATCCCTTCCCCCTTTCTTCCCTCCCCTCTTCCCCCAACTCCAGCTTGCCTTCCTTTTTTAAGGTTCCTGTTGCTAATGGTGATCAATCCTTTCCGTGCTACACGTTCAGGGGATGGTCTTGGCTTTATGGCTGCAGTCACAAATAGCCTTATTTTCTGTCTCCCTCTTGGATTCACAGTTAGTACAAATTTACTTCAGTTCTTAAAGGAGCCATGAATTTGCGAGTGTGGGCAATTCTCCAGTGATACAGATGGCTACCCCTCTACAACTTAACAGCTGGTCTTTAAGAGTTACTATAGCTTAAAATTCAGTCACCTTGAGAGCTAACTTGGGAACGACAAAGTTCATACCAGCACTTTGAAACAAAGCTTTTGCTGAAAATGAGCCCCTTTGTAAATTTTTTCAAGAGAACCAAGTATGGCTATGGCACAGCGGCTCCAGAATCAGGGGATCTGAATTCAGATCCCACCTGTGATGACTACTATCCGTGTGATGTTAGGTTTAACACTTATCTTCCTGGGTCTCAGTTTCTTCATCTGTTAAATAATGAGTTTTAACTAAATGGTCTCTGAGGTCCCTTCCAGTTATGTGTGTGTGTGTGTGTGTGTGTGTGTGTGTGTGTGTGTGTGTGTGTGTGTGGTCCTATGAACCCACAAGGCTGTTGTTTGAAGGTAGGTTTCATCTCCTCTCTGAGTTTTTAGGATACAGTGCTCCCTTGGTTCTTCTCCTATCTCTCTGCGTATTCCTGCTCAGTCTCCTTTATTGTATTATCTCCCTATCTCACTCCTTGACTGTGATGATACCCCAAGGCTCTTTTTTCTTTTTACATGCTCTCTTTTCATGACCTCATCAGCTCCTAAGAGTTTTGTCATTTCTATGAATCTGACTCCCAGATCTATACATCCAACTCTCTCCTACAATCCAGTTCTACAATACTAACTGCCTGTTGGATATTTTTAATTAGATGTCTCATAGGTATCTTAACTCTTTGGGTTGAAAACAGAGCTCATTATCTTTCCCCCAAAGCCTACCTCTCTATCAAACTTCTCTATTACAACTGAGATTACCACAATTCCTTCAGTAACCCGGATAGATCATACATGGTACTAAACTTCTCACTCTAATTCATCCCGCTTATCTAATCAGTTGCTTTATCTTGGTATTTCTTCCCTATAATATCTCTTGCATACATCCCCTACTTTCGACTCACTTTCTACTGAAAGCCCTGACATCTTGCCCCATCCCCATCTTCCTTCCACATAACCACCAAAATGATTTTCCTAAAGCACAGGCCTGACCATATCACATTAATGAGCTTGTGTTTGAAACTCTAGGCAATTGGAAGCCACCAAAGGTTTGGGGGGAAGGGACGTAATAGAGTTCAAGCCTGTGCATTTGAGAATTATTTTACAACTTGTATGAAACATGGATGGGAGAAGGGAGAGACTGGAAGTAGGAAGATTAATTAGGAGGCTTTTGCGAAAGTCCAGGCAGATGCACTGCCATTTTGTGACTATGTGAATGCTGTCACTGATTGTCTGTTGCCGGGTCATTCATGTTATTAGTAAGGGACCAAAGCACATACTCTGTAGAAGAGGGACTAGTTCCATGGAAAAGTCCCCAGTCCAGAAGATTAGGGAAAGGGGAGGAGTGCCCCTAATTATCTATTACAATACATATATCATTGGTTTAAAAAATACTGATTATTTGAATATGTTTTTAATAAATGAATTTTTTTTCTTTGAACCCTCAGGCTCTGAGTGATCCATTACAGATGTGGAAACCTCAATCTAGAAAGGCCCTGTCCTTCTCCTGTTTCCTTCCTATCTCTAACACAGACACATTTTGGGGAATGGGTTTGAGAAGTAAATGAAAACACATGGGATTCATGAAGGGCCAACACACGTGAAGCACACTAATTTAGAGCAGTTAGACCTAGCACAGATAGGGGAAGGACTATGGACAGGCCGATATCATCAGATGATATCATCAGGCTCAAGGCTGGGCCTCCATAGCAGGGAAGACTTAGAAAGGATTTGTATTTGGCCTTGAACAAATGCTAGAGCATATAATCATGGAAAATGGAAGGGAATCTCCTCCCATGAGGACTTTAGAAGTAGGGTACATAAGTGTGGTTCTGAGACTTGGCTTGCAGACATGACAGAAAAGGCAGAGGCTGAACTGGATGGTGCCTTTGATCCTGCCTTCTGGTGCTCCATTTGACTTAAAGGAGTAAAGACGCAGCACCTACATCTCTGAAGATCTTGAATAAAAAAAAGAAACCCATCCTTTTTAGTCTCTGCAGGGGAAGGGGCACTGCTGTCAGAGGCAGGGCCCTAGAGAATTTAGAATCAGAACCACAGAGCTTATCCCTTCAATGCATGTTTATAGGATTATAAAAATGAATGAATGGTAAGCCATTTATTAATCACTGACTGTACAAAGCAATGAGGAGGCAAATGGGAAAGTGAGATAATCCCTGTTCTCTAGGCACTTGCAATCTAATAGAGGAAATTAGATGGAAAAATTAGATGGAAAAGCCCAGTGATTCTTAGGTAGCTACAGGAAATCAGATGGTAATAAATATTCTTTAGTTCCATTTCCATTGATAAAAATCATAGATTTAGAAATAGGAGGAACCTTAGAGACAATTTCGTGTGACCCCCTAATTTGATAGATAAGAAAACTGAGGCCCAGAGAGGTTAAGGGACTTGCCCAAGGTCACAGTTAGTAAATGATACAGCTGGAATTCAAACCCAGGTACCCTAACTCCTTTTCACTTTATCACACTAACTCGGGGTTTTACATTAACCATTGCTTCATGAATATTTGTCTTCTTATAATTGTAAAGCACTCAGCACAGCATCTTGCACATAATGAGTGCTATATGAATGTTAGGTATTATTATTGTAAGGTATAGACATCGGAGATTTTGTCTTCTTATTCTCTTGATTTGTCTATTCCCTGTAGCATCTGGTTCTTATTAACTTTCCATGAAATGTCCAACTATGGACTATTATTGGTGATTGATCTAGATTCTTCTATCCTAGTGATCATTGGTCCCATAGATTTGGTGCAGATGGAGTCTAGAGTGAGGGAAGGAACTGGGGAACATCGAGGCCTTTGGTAGATTGATATTTGGGTTACAAACCAGGTCTGGGATGTCTCTGCAGGACTCTGGAGTCTGCAACATGGCAAGGTCTCAGAGGTCCTAGGGTCTGAGTGCTTTTGGAAACTAAGGCTGGCTATCTGAGGCCAGAGGCATGATTGAATGTGGGTTGTGATGTGGTCTGATGTTACTGGGCCTGGGTAACAGTGGGTTTTGGAAAACAAGTCCTGGACTCTGACATGGTCTTAGAAGTTACAGGGCCTGGGTAGAGACACATTTTGGAAAAAAGATTAGTCCTTGCCTGAGATATGTTCTTAGAGATTATGGAGTTCAGGGTAGGGAGGAAATTTTAGAAATGACATGTTCCCAAGTATTACAATATCTGGATAATAATATGGTTTGGAATGTGATAGAACCTGGGCTGTGTGACATTATCCCAGTGGATATAAGGCTGAGTATTGATGGGACGAGTGTGTAGGCCAAGGTATGGTGGGAAAGAATTTGGACTATGATGGGTCCTAAGTCTGTGTAGGAGTCTGGGATGTCCTGTGTTTGGGGCTATAACAGGTATCATGAATAACTAGCTTAGGAAACTGTGCAGAAGAGATGGGCTTTGGGCTTTCCCATCTGGCTCCACCTGCCTTCACCTGCCCTAGACACTCCAGAGGGTGGAAGTTGAGAAGGGGGGAGGGGGTGTTGAGGAGTCCGATAATCCTGCCTTCCCTCGGCCACTCCTTGAGCAGACTCTTACCTCACCTGGGGCCTCTACTTGGTGCAGCCCCTGGGACCCCCTGCCACCTGCCCCCTGACTCTGGGAAGTCAGACTTTATGTTAGACTGCACTGCCATCTGCTGTCAGTGAAAGAACATGACCTCATCATGGGCAGTGGTGTGTGGGGGTAGATTGGGAAATAAGAGGGAGTCATAGATTAGGTGCTGTGGGTTTGATTTGACATCCCCAACATGCTCTCCACATACTACCTAACCCAGGCTGGGTGAGAGGCACCCTGTACCCATGGTCCCTTCATATCAGCGCTGTCCATAGCCAGATTTCTCTCTCTCAGTGCTGGGTCCCCACATCCATGGGTCCCCCAACTCGAAATTCCCCATGTTCAGGGTTTCTTCACTCAGGTCTCCACATATATGGGCTTCCCTGACTCAGGATTCCCTTTGGGCAAGGGTCCTCTAAGAACGCCCCATTACCAAGATCCCCTTCCTTAGAATACCTAGGGTTAGGTCCCCTCACACAAAGCTCCCCTATATCAAGGATCCCCCATCTTAGATTCCCCAAAGCCAGGATCCCTACCTTCTAAGTTTCTGTAACCAGAGCCTCCTTACTCGGGGGTCTTTATAACCAAGGCCCCCTCATTAAGACCTTTCTATACCTAGAGCCCCCTGATTCAGGGTCCTTACAGCCAGGACCCCCTCACTGAGGGTCCTCTATAACCAGAGACTCCTCACAGCTAGGACTCCATCACTGAGGGTCCTCTATAACCAGGGTTCCCTCACTCAGGGGTCCTCACAGCTAAGGTCCCCTCACTGAAGGGTCCTCTATAACCAGAGACTCCTCACAGCCAGGGCCCCCTCACTAAGGCCTTTCTATAACCAGAATCCCTTCGCTCAGGGATACTCATAGCCAAGGCCTCTTCACTGAGCAGGGTCTCTAAGACCAGCCCCTTCCAAATCAGTCAGAGATTTTTAGTCTCATAATGCCCCCATTCTTGGGCTTCTCTTAGCCAGAGTCCTCTCTATCAGAGCTAAGCAAAGCCAGGGCTTCTCAGGCATCCTTAAAACCTAGATATCTTTATCCTAGGGCTGACCATTCCATGCCCCATTACTCCAGGTTCACCACGGTCAGAGGCCTCTTACTCAGAACTCCCTATGGCCAGGGTCCCTTCACTCAAGGAAGGGGAAGGGGGCAGGGGGGAAATAAGGGGTCCAGCATTCACTAAGTGTCTGATGTGTGCCACACACTCTGCTGCCACACACTTTATTATCTCATTTGATCTTTAGAACAACCATATGTAGTAGGTGCTATTATTATCCTCATGTTACAGCTGAAGAAACTGAGGCAGAGAGAGTTTAAGTGACTTGCCCAAGATCACACAACTAGAAAGTGTCTGGGGCTGAATTTTAATTCAGTTGTACCTGACTCTAGGCCTAGAACTCTATCCATGTGCCACCTGGCTGCAGCACAGTTTGTGACCTGTCATGAGGTTGTCCATGGACAGGGATCCTTCACTTTAAACCTTCTATCAGGGAATCCCCTCCTTTAGGGCTCCCTACAACTGGGGCTTTTTCATTCTCACCCATCATTTCCCACCAACAAGGGTCATTCCAGGCTGTTCATAACCTAAGTCATCCCAAGAAGATCCATAGCCAGGGCCTCCTACATTCTACAGCTGTCCACACTGAGGAACCCCTCACTTAAGGTTCCTCATGCCCAGAATCATGTAATTCTGGGCTCCTCACAACCAATAACCCCTAGCTCAGGACCCCTTTCGCGGGGGAATTCTCTTATTCATGGTTCCCCATGTCCAGGATCCCCTTACTTGAGGTTATCCATAAACCAGCATGCTCTCTCATTCAGGATTGCCACCCACTATCAGCTCCAGTAAACTTGAGGTCAGAAAGGTGAAAGGGATGGAACTGGGGGTCAAGAGGCTGCCCTGGTCATCTGTTTTCACCAAAATCTAGGCAAATTCCCATTGCTCCTTGAGCCAGCCTCCCCTATCCCCCTCAGAATTCCCAAGGAGACAAATGCAGAGCCCTTTTGACTAGGGAATTCTCACTTATATTTCCCCTCCTCTTGGGTGCCTTTCAAATTGGTGGCTGCAGCTGCTGTCATAGACAATTAGCAGGAATGGGTCATGTAGAAGTAATTGGTATAGCTCTGGGGATTCTAGAAGTCCCCAGTCAGTGTAGAGAAGTGACAATTCTGTAAGGTCCAGGCCTTGTGCCCCCTGAGTCCTTCAGGAAGTAAGAGAGATGTTTATAGTATCACTTTTTGAATGGCTCCTGTCTTATGATGAAATACCATTGAATATTGTGGGGCACAATGCCTCCTACCCCTGTCCTTATATCCTAAGAGGGAAGGGTAGAAGAAGGCAAAAGGAAAATATGAATTTTGACTGATGGGGGAGATAAAAAGGCAGATAGAATGATGGTGATGTTGAGGATGAGAAGGAAATATGACATGATAGGAAGTTAGTGAAGACAGATATAGGAGCACTTCAGCCCTATATATAGCAAGGGTCTGATGCACAGAAAAGGGCATCCTGATTCCCTACACAGAACAGAGCTTCCCAAGACCAGCTCTTTGCCTGTTCTCCAGTCAAACCTCCATATTGGGAGCCCATCAAGATCTGTGGGAATCAGGATAAGGGAGTCAGCAAGAAAAACTTTAGTCTAGCTATCAGGAAGATTGTCTTGATAATGTTTAAAGATAGTATCACCCTCTCACAGGCAGAGATAGTAGAGTCTCTGTCTATAGATTTCTAAGAAAAGACACCTATCGTGATATGCTCATGAGGGGGGGAGAAGGAGGAGGATGGGGCTCCATCTACCTCTCTCTGGGTCTGTATTGCATGTCTCAGTCTTTTGGGGGTTTTATTTATGCTTTTAGTTTTTTACACCATGATCATTTCCTGACTTATACCGTCCCCCTCCACCTACCACCACTGAAGCTTCTCTCTAAAAACAAAGAAAACAGTTTAGCAAAACCTATCAGCCATATATACAAAACTTCCTACTCAAAGCCCTCTCTGTCCTACTTCTGTGAGTAGAGAAACGTGTTTCATCATCTCTTCTCTGAGACCAAGATGAGTCACTGCAATTAGGGAGAGTACAGTGCCTTTTAATGATGGTTTCACTTCCATTATCGCAATCACTGTGGATGTGATTTTCTGGTTCTGCTTTCTTTACTCTGCATTAGTTTATACAGGTCTTCCCATGTTTCTTTGAACACTATATATTTTTTATTTCTTACTATGTAATAATGTTCCATTACATTTATATACCATAATTGTTCAGTCATTTCCCAGTCAACGAGGAACCATTTATTTCCAGATTTTTAATTGTCACAAAAAGTATTGCTATGTTTATTTTAAAACATATGAGACCTTTCTGCCTTTGATCTCCTATGTATAAAGAACATTCATTTCTAAAGGCAGGGGGATAAGGCCTTATCCTATGTAGAAATTTATTGTTCCATAAAATCCTTTACAGAGGCTTATTATTCTGTGAATATAGAGGTTAATAAGTTGTGAGCTATGATTGGGCCTGATAGTTGATAAGACCTGGACTTGGGGTCTGCAATGTGCTAGAACAGGGGATCTAAAGGAGTCTTGGATGAGGAATCTAGTGCTAAGAATATCATATGTCTCAGTGTTATTGAGGACTAAGGTTTGATGAGATCCGGAGAGGTGACAGAGACGGGATCTGGAAGATATCTATCTGGGGTCTGCAATGCAACAGAGTATAGGAGGTGGGTGTAATCATGGGGGCTAGGAATGACAAGATCAGGATCATGGGGGTAGGCACAGAGTAACAAGGTAGCAAGTTACATAATAGGGGCCTGGGGTATGTCACTAGCTGGGGGAAGGGAACATGATGGAAAGTATGGCTAAGTTCCTGGGAATTGAGAATTTCAGTTCTTCACAATAACAAAAATGGGTATTTATATAGCAATTCAAACTTTACAAAGTGCTTTGTATACATTATCTCATCTAATCTTCTAACACACCGTAGGAGGTACTCCCGTTACTTTTAGTTAGGTACATTTTACAGATGACAGAACTGAGGCTCTGTGGAACTGAGATTCAGTGCCTTACTTAGGATCATGCAGCCAGTAGGTGTCAGGTGTTGGGAGTTTTGAGCTAGAGCTTCCTGATGCCAGGTTTAGCACTTTATCTACTCTACCATGCTGTTTCTCGATGGGAGAGACATGCCTGGACAGAGACATGTGATCCTGATACCACTTTACTGCAGGTAGTAATTGGTTGTTGTCCTTTCTGGAAGAGAAATGATGTCATTGTGTTAGAGTCAAGGTACAATTTGTCTGACTGTGGCTGATCAGACCAATATGAGCTCAGAATGCTCTACCACAGGTTGGGGACAAATAGTCTGTGTGAACATTTGGGGTGGATTCTCTAAATTTGTGCATCTTGAATTTCTTTTGAGCTACTTTAATTCTGCTTGCACAGCACCTTCTCTAATGAAGAGTGGTCCTGTGCCACTGTCTTCTATGTCACACAATCAGTTCCAAAGTCCTTAAGAGAGACCTCGAGAGTGTCCTTGTATCACTTTTTCTGACCACCATGTAGTCACTTGTCCTGTGTGAATTCTCCATAAAATAATCTTTTAAGCAAATGTACATTTGGCATCCAAACAATGTGACCAGCCCATCAGAGTTGCATTCTCCACAGTAGAGTTTGAATGCCTGGCAATTTAGTTCTAGAAAGGACCTCAGTGTCTGGTATCTTATTCTGCCAGGTGATCTCCAGAATCTTCCTAAGATAATTCAAATGGAAGCAATTCAGTTTCCTAGCAAGGTGACAGTATGCTATCCGGGTTTCACAAACATCCAACAATGAGGTCAGCACAGTGACTCTGTAGACCTTCAGCTTAGCAGTCAGTCTAATACCTCTTCTCTCCCATATTTTCCTTTAGAGCCTCCCAAACACTGAGCTAGCTCTGGCAATGCATGTGTCAACTTCATTATCAACATGTACATTCCTGGAAAGTATACCATCAAGGTAAGAATTCAAAACTTCTCCATTTGCTGTAATTTATGGTCCACATATGAATGTGTGGTGCTGGCTGATAGAGAACCTGTGTTTTCTTAGTATTAATTGTTAGGCCAAAATTAGCACAAGCAGCAGAGAATCAATCCATACTTTGTTGCATCTCAGCTTCAGAGGCTGACTTGAGTGCACACTCATCTGCACACAAAAAAATCATGCACCAACACCTCCTCCACTTTAGTCTTGGCCTGTAGCCTTTTCAAGTTGAAGAATTTACCATCAGTGAGGTTACTAACCTCAATGCCATGTTCATTTTCATTGACGGCATTCGGCAACATGGCTGAAAATATCATGCTAAAAAGCACAGGAGCATGCTTGATGGAGCCACATTGATTAGTAATAAGGACATGCTCCTAGAGAGATGGGCTGAACACTTCCATAGTGTTCTCAATACTGTTGAAGGTGCTAATTATGGCTAGCAGACATACTGTAACGATCACAAGTGCTTCTGCTAGACAGGAATAAAGGTGTATTAATTCCATTCCCCACCTCCACCTCCACATCCCCCTCCACCTCCAGCCTCCTTTCTATTGTTCTAGTTTAGTCCACTCTTGCTCTGTTTCTCTCTTCCTCCCCATCCCAAGAATTCTACATTTTCCTGTTTTGATCCAAGCTGAGTTTAACCTCATCTGGATAGATAAGAAATCATATGAGTCAGGGTCAAAGTCAATTCAGAATCAAAGTCTTTGTACTTGGTTCCCTTGTTCTTTTAACAAATGAAGCATCATCATTAAGGTCTCTCCTCAGAGAGGCAGGGACATTTTATGTCAATACAACTCCAAGGCACCTTTCCTGTTACTCCCTTACATACTAATTTTATACCCTCCTACCACTTTCTCACCAAATCCTATGGATTACTCAGAATAGCTCTCAGATTTATCTCATTATCTTATAATTGGTTTTATTTCTGTTGCCTCACCCAGAATCCCGGACTATAAAGGTTGGAAGGGACCTCAGAGATGATCAAATATACAGGCAGCTTGATGAAGAGGAGACCAGAGTCATAGGACCTGAATTTGAATCCTGACTCTGCCACTTACAAACTATGTGACCTTGAGCAAGTCACTTCACTCTAGATCATGTCATCTTATTAGCTTTTAAAGCCCTGTACAACTTGGCCAACTCACATTACTCCCCCTCCTGCAGTCTAGTACCTGGCCAGATTGGCCTTTTCTGTTCCTCTCTCCAATATTCCATCCTTCACCTCTTTGCCTTTGCTTTTGTGATTACCGGTGCCTAAAATGTACTCTTTTTTCATCTTCACCTTGTAGAATTCTTCTCTTCCTTCGAGACGCATCTCTGACACCATCTTCTGCATGAAATCTTTCAAATACTGGTTCCCTCACTCCAATAGTACCTTGTTCTTAACTACTGTGCGTGTGTATGTACATATATATATATATATATATATATATATACACATATATGTATATGTAACACAGGGACAACTTCGTGGTGCAGCGGATAGAGCATCAGACCTGGAATCAGTGAAATCTGAGTTCAAATCTGGCTTCAGATACTTACTAGTTATATGGCCCTGGACAAGTCACTTAATCTCTATGTGCCTACATTCCTCATCTGCAAAAATGAAATACCCTGGAAAAGGAAAAGGCAAACCATTCCAGTATCTTTGCCAAGAAAACCCCATGAATAAGTCCATGGGATCATGAAGAGTCTGACACAACTGAACAACCAAACACAACAGCATGGAACACACGTGTGTGTATTGATTTAACTATATATATTTATTTTTGTGCTTTGTAAGTACTGTATGTACTTTTTGTCTCTCCTAGTAGAATGCAAACTCACTTAGAAAATGCATTTTTTTTATTCTTTGTATTTGCATCTCCAAAACCCAAAGCAGAGCCAAGAACATAGTAGGTACTTACAAATATTTGTTGATTGGTTGATGACAGAAGAGAAGACGTTTGGTCTGGAGGAGAAGAGACAGAGTAGATATGATATAGAAGGGCTGCAAGTGTTTAAAGGGCTCTCGTTTGGAAGAGGGATTTGATGTGTTCTGTTCCATCACAGGACACAAAACTAAGGGAAAACACAGGAGAATCACGGACAAAGATTTCAGTCAATCAGTCAATAAGCATTTTATTAAGTGTTGCTATATGCCGGACACTGGGACACAAAAAAAGACAAGATAGTCCCTCCCTACTCAGAAGGAGCTCACAGTCTCTTGAATTTCAATCACTTAATCAATAAACATTTACTAAGCCTCTACTATGTGCCAGGCACTGTGATAAGTGCTGAATTTAGGCTCTATATAAGGAAAAAGCTACTGGGATTGGAACTGGGGATGATTTCATTTAAGTAGGAAACTACCAGCTAAAGAAACTCTTGCCAATATAGGCACAAGTAGGCTCAACACCTGCTTTGCAATTTAGGGTCTTGGGGAGTTGCCTAGAGCACTGAGGTTAAGTGACTTGCCCAGGGTCACAAAGTCAGAATGTGTCCTGATCAGTCAATAAGCAGTCACTCGGAATCTACTAGGGGTCAGGCACTATACTAAGCACCAGGGATACAAGAAGAGGCAAAAGACAGTGCCTGTTCTCAAGGAATTTACCATCTAATGGGGGAGACAAGATGCAAACAAGCCATACACAGTATGAATAGCAAATAATTAACTGAGGGAGGGCACTAGAATGAAGAGGAGTTGGAGAAGGTTTCCTGTAGAAGGTGGTATTTTAGTTGTGAATTAAAGGAAGCCAGAGAGGTCAGTAGTCAGAGCAGAGGAGGGAGAGTGTTCCAGGCATGGGGGACAGCCTGAGAAAATGCCCAGAGCCCAAATATGGAGCCTCCTGTTCTTGGAACAGCCAGGAAGCCAATGTCACTGAATCAAAGAGTGTATGTCATACAGTGTAAGAAGACCGGAAAGGTAGGAAGGCGCCAGGTTGTGAAAGGTTTTAAATGACAATTTCTGAAGGCAATAGGAAGTCACACAAGCTTATTGAATAGTAGGTGACAAGACTGGACCTGCGCTTTAAGAAATAACTTGAATGAATGAATGAAAGATGGATTGGAGTGGGGAGAGACTTGAGCCAAGACATGCAAACAAAATATCCTAAAACTCAGAGTTGTACCGAAGTGTAATGAGCTACTTTGGGAGATAGTGGATTTCCTATTCCTAGAATTATTCAAGTAGAAACTGCATGGCTACTTGTCTGGGTCATTACAGGGGGATTGTTGATGTTCAGATATTTAATGACCTCCAAGTTTCCTTCCACCTCTGAGATTCTGTGATTTTGTTAGTTTAGCCTATAACAGTGTCTGTGCTGCATGAGCCAAGACTGTGAGGAATTCTGGGAAACAGAAGTGCTAGGGGCAGGAATAAGGCTAATTCTTGTTTCTGTATATTGCAGCAGACTTTGGCAACACAACAACTAAAAAGTTGCTTAGGAGACTAGGCATACAGGTCTGGGTCATTCCATCTGGCTCCCCATACCTCTTGAGACTATAGCCAGGAGAGACCAGATAATCCTTCCTCCCTTTGGTGTCCTGCGGCTGCCTCTGTCTTCACCTGGGACTATCCATTTGGTTGATCTCTTAGCCCACCCCAGGGACCCCTTGCCACCTGCCCCAAGTCTCAGAGAAGTCAGACTTGTTGTGGTGCTGCACTGCCATCTGCTGGAAGTGAGAAGATATGACCTGGTTGTACCCTGAGAAGCAGAGCAGGGAGGCTGAATTGAAAAAACGGGAACCCCAGAACAGGGGCTGGTGTCCCCTGAATGCTTTTCAAATGCACCCTAACCCCACCTGCATGAGAAGCACCTTCTCACACAGGGTGCTCCACAGCCACAATCTCTCCATGTTAGGCCTGCCCAACTCAATAATTCCAATAAACATTTATCATCCATAGCTGGATTCTTGTCCTTCATTGCTGCAGCCTCCTGCCCTGCCACCCCCGCCACACACACACTCAAGTGTATGGAGATATGTTCAGGGTTTCCTCATCGAGACTACAAATGTAGGGGCTCCACTCATTCAAAGTTCCCCATAATTAGATTCCTATTATTTAGGGTTCCCTCTAAAGATCCTATCAGAGATCCTCATTACTAGGATTCTCCTCATTTCAGAACTCTCTCACTCAGGGGTCCTCACAACCAGAATCCCCTCACTGAGGCCCCTCTCTATGACCAGGGACCTCTCACTCAGGGCCCCTCAATCTGCTCTGAGCCCTTGAAGGTCAGGATGCCCTTATTCTCAAACTTCCCTAAGCCAAGGTCTCCTTCAAGGAAGAGAAGGGCACAATTATTAAGCATTTACTGTGTGCCCTAAGCACTTTACCCAAGGTGACCTCCTCTGGCCCTCACAACAATCCTAGGAGATAGGTGCTCTTTTTATCCCCATTTTTTTTTAGATGGGGAAACAGAAAAAGTTTAAGTAACTTGCCCAGTGTCACCCACCTACTGAGTGTCTGAAACCAAATTTGAACTCAAGTCTTCCTGACTCGAGGCCTTGTGCTCTGTCTGTGGTGCTACCTAGTGGCCTCAGGGGGCCTGATATCTATAGTCTCCTCAGAGTTTCCTGTTACTATGGTTATATGATGATAGAATTAGAGGTGGAAGGGAATTTAGAAGTATTATAGTCTAAGTCCTTTCTCATTTAGCAGATGAAGAAACCAAGACTCAAAGGGATGAAATTACTTGGCCCTACGACAGTCACATGAGTGGTAGTACTGGGATTTCAACCTGGGTTCCTGATTTTCCCACTATACCATCCTGGAGTACAGATTCCCTTACTCAGTGTTCCCAGACACCACAAATCTTCCCCTTTAGAACTTCTCATCCTTATAAGTAAGAAAAGTCTCTTCACTCAGGGCTCTCCATGATGAGGGTTCCCTTGCTCTGCTGGATTCATAGGGCTCATAGGATCTTGAGCTAAAGGGTTCTCTAGTTCAGCTCTTCCTTTTTCAGATAAGGAAAGACAGTCCTAGAAAGGTCAAGTGATCTACTCTTTGTCACAAAGGTATTAATTAGTTGGCAGAGCTAGGATTCAAACCTAAGCCCTCTGATGCTAAATTCAGTGGTCTTTCTACTATACTATAATAATTTCTCTAGGGTTCCCTATGTGACTAATTTATGATTCCCCATGATCAAATTTTATCCTATCTTATCCTAGGGTTCACCACATCATCCCTGGTCTGATAGTTCAGGATCCATTATTACTAGCGTCCCTTTGTTCAGGGTTCTCTATAGACAAGATTCCTCACTTCTAGGTATCCCCTGTTTGAGGGTTTCTCTCAGTCAGGGCTCTGATCAATTTAAGTTTCTTGGAGGCAGGACTTCTTCACTTTGTACTCCTGATAGCTGGAATTTCCAAAACCCCTCACTCAGTCTCAGCAGTCTCCAGGTCAGCAGGAGCAGTGGGGAGATACTTGGGGTTGCTGAAATTGGCTATATGTGGTTTCTAAGTACTAGACAGATTCCCACTGCTTCATTAGTCTGGCCTTTCCATTCTCCTCATAGACTCTATGAAAGTAAAAGCTAAGCTCTTTGGAGATGGTAGATCCTCTCTCCTCTTTTGTCAAAGCTCCCAAATCCTCTTTCAGACAAGATGCTGTAGCTTCAGTCATAGCCAAGTAGCATAAGTAGATCTTATGGGATAAATGAGTGTGGCTCTGGGGTCTCTACAAGCTAAGAGAATTACAACTCTGAAAGGGTCAGATCTTATACTCCCCAGGTCAATGGAGTCCCTCTAGTTACTGAAGCCCCTCCATACCTTAACCCTTATCCGATCCAGATTTCATCACATTCTGTATCAGCATCATTAGTATCATTTACATAACACTTAAAGTTTGCAAAGTACTTTACAAATATTATCTCATTTGAGCCTCAAGGCAAACTGGGAGGTAGTTACTGTTATTATCTCCATTTTATAGCTGAGGGAACTGAGGCATACAGAGGGTAACTGACTTGCTCAGGGTCATACAACTAACCTAGTAAGTGTCTGAGGTCAAATTTAGATTCAGGTCCTCCTCACTCCAGGTGCTTCACATCAGACCTGAGGTAAAATTACCATTGAGGTGCCCCTTTCAGCCCAACCCAATCTCAAGTCTTTTCCCTTCTTCCCATTTCTGGGTCCTGTGACTACAGACTCTAATACGCCCAGAGTCACATCACAGCCTAAATTTATAGTTTATGATTGAACAAATATTTATTTTATAGAACCAAAGAACTCAAAATTATCTATTGTTTATCCAGTTTATCCCCTTGCTTCTAAATAGTAATAATCTCTCTCCACCCAAAGAAATAGGATTTTCTCTGAGTTTTAGGGAACTCAAAGGATCCTTAGCTTTCTGTACGTGTATGTATATGTGTGTGTATGCAAAATATATATATATATATATATATATATATATACACACATATACATATACATATATATTTCTGATGTCTAATCTAAATTCTTCTTGCTGACTTTCCTTTTGTGAAATTTCACTCTGCCCTGCCCCTTCTCCCCAAACCAATGCATCCTACCAAATTAATCTTCCTAAAACGCTATTTTCATCAATGTAGCTCCAATATTCACTAACTGTGACCCTGGGAAAATCATTCAACTTCCCTGAGACTCAGTTTGCTCAACTGTAACTAGATTATCCTTTAGGCTGCTTTAAATTTGAAATCCTATGACTTCTGAACCTCAGTTTCTTTATCTGCAGAATGGGACTAATAATATTTCCACTATCTATCTATAGGACTGTTGTGAGGAGAGTGTTTTAGAAACCTTGAGGTGCCATAGAAATATGAGATGATGATTGTTATCCCACTTCATTCACTTACTAGCTGTGTGACCCTCTACAAGGCACTTAATTCTCTGAGGTATAGTCTGTAAAATTTGGATAATTATAGCACTTACCACACAGGGTTTGTTTTGAGGATCAAATGAACTAATGTACACAAAGTGTTTTGCAAATTATAAAGAGGGATATCAGCGTCAGTTATAGCTATCTAAATTTTTATTTGTACAAAGTCATCATAAAAATGCACCTCCTTCCATTCTTTGCAAAGGGCAGGGGGCATAGGGGGCATCTTTAGGTGTGGGAACTTGCATATATGTTTAATGAATTTGGTTAGTTTTCCTGAACTGGTTTTTAAAATTATTTTTAATTCTTTCTTACAAGAGATCCCTTGGGGGTGGAGGAAGATATTCAGAAATGAAGAAGAAAAATAATTTTGAAAGACTTGAGAATTCTGATTAGTATAGTGACCAGTCATCCAGATGATGAAACATGCCACCCTACCTCCTGACAGAAGGCTGATGGACCCATGGAGAATAAGATACATATTTTTAGACATGCCAAATGTGTATTTGTTTTGCCTGTCTATATTCATTTGTTATAAGCATTGTGTTTTTTCTTTTTTTATTGGAGGAAAGGATAGGGAGGACTTAGAGGAGAGATGCCAATATAGTGTGACAAGAAAGGAAAGGAAGAAAAGAAGGGAAAGAGAGATGGGAGGGGAGGCAGTATGGAAGGAAATAAGGAAAATGGGTTATTAAAACTTTTTTTAAATACACAGATGTGAAGAAGACAGGCAAGCAGGACAATTTTGAAAGTAATATGTCAAATTTGTTATATATATATTTTTTTAAAGTAAGCTGTGCATACTGGAGATTTATATTTTCATGTGTAACCCTCATTTTCTGTAGAACTTGTACATGGAAATGTTCATTTTGTTGGTGTTCATTGAGTTCATAATTTTTAAAGTGTCATTTAAACAAATTTTAAATTATTTACAAAAATGAAATTGACAGAAATTAAAATTTAAAGAACTGTCAAAATCTCCCTTCTCCAATAATATTGATCAGCTACTTTCCCCTGAACACATCAACTCCCTAGAAATATAATCCATCCTTCAAGGCCCAGTTCAAGATCTAAGTCCATGAAGTTTTCCCTGCCTATTCTAGCCTGCTCATCACATCTCCTTCTGAATGCCTTAACTAGGGATTCTTAACCTGGAGTCCTTGAAATTTAAAAAAAAAAAAAGGATAACTATATTTCAATATAATCGGTTTCCTTTGTATTTTGTTTTATGCTTTTAAAAGTATCATAATGAGAGTTTGTAAATGCTTTGTCAAATTGTCAAAGGGGTCCATGATACAAAAGCTAAGAACCCCTGACTCAGTGCCTCCTTTCTATGCCACTTAAACGATCAATCAACCACTACCCTTGTATTGGGTTCCTACCGTTCAGTAGCAAGGAGTAACTATGTTTCTGCACTGCTGACTTTGGGCTGTAGCTCCCAAACATTTAGAGATAATGCTGCAATCAGTTCAAACATGATTGCAAGAGCCAATTGTTAAATTTTCAATGTGAACATTTGTATCTCAAAAATCAGCAGATGATACAGGACTTGATTTGTTGTTTCTTTGATTGTATAGACTGAAAAAAGTGATCTAGAAAATGTTAATAATACAGATTAAATTTAGTGTGTAGGGGGCACACTTTTTCCTCTCAGAAGAGCCTTTTGTTAAACATATACTACCGTACCCCGATAACCGCCAAGCACCAAATTGGATATACATTCTACTGAAGTAAGGGTATCAATCATATCTTCAGAAAGGCTTTTCAAAGAGGGCATACAGAAGTAAAAGAATCAGGCCTGTACCATAACAGAGTTATGACTCTGTAACTAAGAAAAATACATCTAAAACACTCTCAGGCCCTCCAAAAAATAGTCATTAGAGGCAGGATGTTTGTTGGAGAGAAGCCTTAAGTAATGAGCAAGGAGCTGGGCGGGAAGAGGGGGGGGGGGGAAATGTTGAAGGGAAAGGGTGGCTCTAAAAGTCATGTCCACAATCCAAAAGGAATCCTTTGGGAGGATATACCCTAACTCTGAACAATGCAAAAGTCACCAGATAGGAAAGCTTGTGAGAGTAGGAGGAAGTGCATTCTTTTTTGAAGCAAACAGAAGGCTATGCATGGGACTATTGCAAGTCTTCCTTTCAAGGTCCCAGGGCTAAACCCTTGGCAAACAGGACAAATGTATGTTGCATAGCCCAGTCCTCTGGGGCAGGAAAGAAAGGAGTACAAAAGCCTAGCAGAAGGGGAAGACCATACAAAGTGCCAGGAGCAAATTGTATTTCTGTAAATGATCTAATCAGTCAACAAGCATTGATTAAGTCCTCTGGGTGTGCCAAGAACTGTGCTAAGGGCTGGGAGTGTTGAATTCAGAGGCTAGGCTTGAGCAAGTCTTCTTGGAGGTTTAGAGAGCTAAGTGAAGTGGCAAGTCAACACTTGGTATTCAATAAACACGTTTAGATTCTTGGATTTCCTGTGTACTTTGGTCCCTCTCCAAGGAAAGTCTTGACCCAAGGATCTTATTGGCTTCAAGGGGAAGAAGAAAAGTGGCATTTCGTTGTGTTCCTCTACTTTCTCCCCCCTCTCCACATCCAGTCACACCTCAGTAGTTTTAAGATATTCGCTGCTTTCCCACTCCCTCTGAGCTAGACTGGAGAGAACAGAATTTTAAAAGGACATTTACTTAACAACAAATCAAAGTCTCTTTTTCCATTGTATGACACGGTAGAGGGAGCACAGGATTCAAGGTCATATGGTCATAGAATCCCAGAAATGGAAGGACTTCATTTCTAGGCCTCAAAAAGAACCCCTCTTACAACACCCAGTACCCACCCCACAAAGCAGCCCATTCCCCGTTTTTGGATACTTCTGAATGTTAGGGGCACCTAAATGGCAAAGTGGATAGAGTGCCAGGCCAGGAATCAGGAAGACTCATCTTCCTGAGTTCAAATCTAGCCTCAGACACTTATTAGCTATGTGACCCATTATAACCCTGTTTGCCTCAGTTTCCTCATCTGTAAAATGGGCTGTGGAAGGAAATGGCAAACTACTCTGGTATCTTTGCCGAGAAAAGTGCTACCTAGCTGCCCCATCTCAGCTCCTCCCCATTACTGCATCACTGGGAGATGGGATTAGCCCCCAAGAGTTGGGAGTAGTCCTTAAGAGTTGGGATTAGCCCTCAGGAGATGAGCCCTCTCCCTGCAGGCTAGATGAGCACCATAACCAAAGGTCAAACAAGGTTAAAACATTGGGGGTCACTCAGATTGACTGTCCCAGAGACTGACTTTGCACAATACCATTAAATGGTTTCAGAGCTGATTGACTAGACACAAAAGCTAATGGTTCAATCTCAAATTGGTCAGAAGTCTTTGACCAAGTATCCAGAGATCTGGGCTTGTTCCCATGCTGCTTAATATTTTTATCAGTGACTTAGAGAAAGGTATAAATGGCCTGATTATCAAATGTGTAGATGACACAAGACTAAGAGGAATGACTTAACAACATGGATATAAATCAGAATCCAAAAAGAGCTTGACAGACTAGAACGTTAGCCTTAGTCTTAATAAGATGAAACATGGAAATCTGTACTGAAAAGATATAATTCTAAGGGGAAAAGAATATTTCCAAATTACAATCCAAAGAAAAAAGTGATGGATTTGAAATCAGAGAACTCGGATTCAAATTGTTCCTCTGCTGTCACTACCTCTGTGGTGTTGGGCAAGTTACTTAAATTTCCAGTTTCCTCAACTATAAAATGAGAGAGTTAGACCATAGTTGTTCAGTCATGTCTGACTTTTTGTGACTCCATTTGGTGTTTTCTTGGCAAAGATACCAGAATGTTTTTCTATTTCCTTCTCCAGCTCATTTTACAGATGAGGAAACCAAGGCAAACAGGGTTAAATGACTTGGCCAGCGTCTCGCATCTAGTAAGTGTGTGAAGCTTGATTTGAACTCAGGAAGGCGAGTCTTACCTCCTGGCCTGGCACTCTATACATTTCAACACTTAGATGCCCCTAACATTTAGAAGTCTGCAAAAGTAGGATGGACTGCTTTTGGAGGGGTGGGTACTGGGTTTACCTTCATTAGAGGTTTTTAGAGAAGGATGAGTGATCAATTGTCATGTTATAAAAAGGGTTCCTATTGAGGCCTAGAAATGATGTCCTTTCATTTCTGGAATTCTATGACCTTATGACCTTGAATCCTGTGCTCCCTCCACTATGTCACACAATGGAAAACAGACCCTGATTGATTGTTAAGTAAATGCCCTTTTAAAATTTGGTTTTCTCCAGTCTAGTTCAGTGGGAATGGGGAAGCAGTGAATATCTTAGAACAACTGAGGTGCAACTGGAGGTGGAGAGGGTGTTCTTGATTGTCCTTTGTGAAGTCAGAGGAATGGAGAAAAGGGGAAGGAACACAAAGAGATGTCACCTCTCTTCTTCCCCCATGAAGCCAACAAGAGTTAGACTAGCCAGACTGTAACATCTCTTGCAGTTCTAAATCTGTGACCCTATGTTTCCACTCTCTCCAATTAACTTCCCCTTGTCATTCAGGGCTTCAATTCCCCACCCAATCGATTGCTCATCCTTCCCTAAGGGCAGAAAACATTTTTAGGGGGAAAAGCCCTTAAATATCAGGGTCATAGATTTAGAGCTGGAAGGGACCCATGAGGAAATTATGGCCCAGAATGGTTCATTGACATGCCCAGGTCACACAGGTGTTTGGGATGAAAAATACCCTTCATCCTTAATTTAATGAAAAGAAATAAACACAGAGATCTCCTAGGATGAGAACAGGACTTTATTCTCTTCCCAGGGAGAAGAGGGCGGTCTTCCCCATGACTCATCATGGAGAAGAGGCAAGTTACAAAAGATAGTGCTGGAATTTATAACCTAACTTAGTCAAGACCCCTCCCCAACTGTTTCCCTTCTCTTTGGTGGAGAGACATACTCCACCAAATACTTCCCCAACTGGGACAGCAAGGAAAGACAAGGGGAGGGTCCCACCAAGGAGGGAAAACAGACAAAGGAAGATAAAAGTGATTGACAGAAGCAATTTGAAAAGTTAACCACCCCAAATTGAGAAGTTTTCACTCATCCCATACACAGGTGTTAAGAGGCAGGGTCAGGAATTACACCTGCTCCTCTAGCTCCAAAAACAACTACCTTTCCTGGTCTCCCTCCCTGCGCTGTTAGGGCCTTCCCTCTGTTACCTTTGTCAAGTCCTGAAATAAATGAAAAGCAAGAGTTGAGGAATACAGTCTTTAATTGATATAACAAGGTAGCAAACCTGCTACCCTGGGGGATATCCAGTGGATTTCCCAACCAAGAGACCCATGAGAAAGTTTTTATAGTTTTAGGAGGAGAGGGAGAAGAGAGGTATGAGGTAGCAAGGCCTGGATGAGACCCCAGTGGCCCTTGGCAATCTCAGTAAAGAAAGCCATTTCTTTGGGGGCGAGGACAGTAGAAGCTGAGATCCAGCTTGACCTGGGTTCTTCCGCCAGGCAAAATCCTAGGGTGGGGGGACCTAGGGTGTGGTTCAGCTCCACCTAATCAAGAGTAAATATCTGAAGAATAGGACTGCTAGGACTTTACTGAAATTCTGACCTCACATGGACCATTTAAGGGAGTGGCAGTCCACAGCACATTTGATACTAACAATCTCTGTCATATTCATAATTATGTCACTTATCTACTCGGTAGAGTAATGGTCTGAATGTTGTCTCCCTGAGAGCAGAGCCTAGTTTGTTTTTTTCATTTCTTTGTACCCTCGATGTTTAGCCCAGTGCCTGGCATGCAATAGTAGCTTAATAAATGCAAATTCACAGCTAAATGACTTTTGCATTTCACCAGGAACTTCTAAAGCTCCTACTCTCTCTGCCCAAGAAAAAAGAGGAAATTCGCTGAATTTAGTCTTGAGGAGCAAGCGGAAACTAATTCAGGAAGTAACTGTGGTGAACCACTAGGCAATGGTAGCCACCACCAGAGTCAATTCAGCCTCCTACTACAGGAAGGAAAAGCAGCAGAGCCCACACTGTAAGGTTTTACTGTCTCAGAAAAGGGAGCAAAAACAAAGTACAGGCATTGTTTTAGTCTACATATCAATAACCTACATGAATCACTTCATGTCTTGATTATGGCAATAGCTTGTGAGTGGGTCTGCCTGCCTCAAGCCTCTCCCCACTACAATCTACAATTCAGCCCTGAAAGTCGTTTTCCCTTTAAACACAGTTCTGATTATGTTATCTTCTGCTCCCCAGTGGCTTTCCATTACCTTCAGGAAAACATACAAAATGCTCTCTTTGTCATTCTAAGTCCTTCACAACCTAACCCCCTCCTGCCTTTCCAGTCTTCTTACAGTCTCTACAACACATGCTCTGATTCAGCGACACTGGCCTCCTGGCTGTTCTACAAACAGGACTGAACTGGATGCTCCATCTCCCAGCTCTGGGCATTTTCTCTGGCTGAATCCCCATGACTGGAACACTCTCCCTCCTCTCCTCTGACTACTGACTTCCCCAGCTTCAAATCCCTGCTAAAATGCCACTTTCCTATAGGAAGTCCTCTCAATTCCAGTGCTTTCCCTCTTCTATTTGCTATTGATTCTGAAAATAGCTTGTTTTGTGTATCTTGGTCTGCATGTTATCTCCCCCAATAAATTGTAAGCTCCTTGAGGGCAAGGACTGTCTTTGCATCTTTTGGATTTGTCACTGTTCCTGGCACATAATAGCACTTAATAAATGTTTATTGAATCTAATTGAAATGAAAATCTACGATAACCTTATTAAAAGTGGTCCCAGGAAAAATGTGTGCTGAGGATCAAACATGATTTAGTTCCTTATGTCCTTGCTCCTTTGCCAACTGACCAAATCAGAAAGGCTGTCACAGAAAGAAAAAGTATATATATATATATATATATATATATATATATATATGCCACATCAGGTAAACACATGCTTGGTGACTAGAGAAGGAAAGAGTATTAACGACCAGGGAATTAGGAAAGACTTCCCGGAAGAGCTAGTGTATGAGACGATCCCTGAAAAATACCGGGAATTCTAAGCAATTTTTGACAGTTCACTTCTTAAATTTAATTTTGCTTTTTTTCAGTGAACAAAAATCTGTTTTCCCTCTCTCCCTTCTCCCCACTGGGGAGAGGGGACACCCTTGTAATCAATATGCAAAGTTAAGCAAATTTCTATCAGTAAGCATTTATTCAATTTATTTTATGTCTATGACATTTAGCACCTGTGGTAGATGTTGGAGATTCAAAGACAAAAATGAAACAGTCACTGCCCTCAAGGAGTTTATATTCTGTTGAAGGAGTTTTTAGGAGGCAGTGGTCAGGAGGGAGGACATGCCAGGGAGTGGATACAGCTTGTGCAAAGGTATGTGTGTGGGAGATGGAATTCAGAGTTTAGGAAATAGCGTGTAGGTGACTTTGGGTGTGTCAGATCAGGAGATGGATAAGCATTTATTAAGGACTTACTCTGTGCCAGGCAACATAAACCAAGGCAAGTAGATTCTAGTTAGATTGTGCCATGAATGCCTGAAGGTTTCCACGATCTTCCCATTATAAAAAGAACTTGAGTATCACCTTTGAAAGAACTCTACAGTCAAGCAAGATGCTTTTTATATAGATCAAGCCAACCTGAAGACCAGTGGAAACACTTACTAATCTCAGGACACATGGCTCATTTCCCCTATTTCTAAAGCGCATTAAAGGTTTACAAAGTGCTTTCCTCACAGCAACCCTGTGAAGTAGACAGTACAAATATTATTACCTTCATGTTATAAAAGGGGAACCTGAAGAAGATTAGAGAGAGGAAGTGACTTATCTAGGGCCACACAGCCAGAACTCAAATCCAGGGTTCTTTTAATTTATAGGCTGAACTTATAGGCTTATAACTTATAGTGCCCTGGGAAGCCAGAGGAGGCAGCAGTCACTGAATAGAGTCTTTATCTTCACAAAGGAACACCTTCAGATAATTTCCAGAATAAGATTTCTAGGCATTTACTGGGGACTATTTTCCTATTAACAGTCATTGATAAAGATCACTCGAACATAGAGCTTAATCTAATTTTTATGAGAAAGGATGACAACAATCCTCACAAGTCATATATATATATATATATATATATTAACCTATATATATATTTTAACTTATATGTATTTTTAACATATATATATATGGAGAGAGACACAGAGAGAGATACAGAGGGAAAGAGAAAGAGAAAGAGAGAGAGAGAGGTTAAATTAGAAATAACTAACAGAAGGAAGGTACTAGAATTAAGAGGGGTTTGGGAGGATTTTCAGTAAAAGATGGGATTTTAAATGGGACTTAAAGGGAGCTAGAGAAGTCAGAGGTTGAAGGACGATGTCGTGGAAAAGCTAAGAGGCCAGTGTCACTAGATCAGAATATGTGGTGGATAGTAGAATGTAAGGAGACAAGGAAAGGTAAGAGGGGGCTAGGTTATGAAGGACTGTCAGTGGCAAACGGAGCACTTTGTATGTGATCTTAGAGGCAACAGGAATTTATATAGCTTAGAGGCCACTGGAATTTATTGAGTGAGTATGTGTTTAGGGGAGAAAGGGGAGACATGGTCAGACTTGTTCTTTAGGAAAATCACTTTGGGGGCTGAATAGAGGGTAGAATGGAATAGGGAAGAGAGTTAGGATAGGCAGACCCACCAGCAGGTTGTTACAGTAATCCAGATATGAGGTGAAGAGGGACTGTACTAGAGTGGTGGTAGTGTTAGAGGAGAGAAGGGAAGGGTAGGAGAGATGGTCAAGGAGCCTTGGCAACAGCTTGAATGTGGAGGGTAAGAGATATTGAGGAATCCAGCATGACTCCTAGGAGTCATGTGAAGGACTAGGAGGATGGTTCTAAGAGGTCATATGGAAAACAGAGAAGGTACAACAGGACTAAAAGAAGACCAATCTTCAGTAAAGGGAAGAAGATAGAATCTACAAACTATAGGCTGGTTCCTAACTGATTCCTGGGGTATTATTAACTGAATGGCTTCTGAACCATTAGAAAGTAGAGGAGTCTCTTGTAATAAATATCTTGTCTGGTATCATTTCTATTTCATCCAATGGCTTTCAGAGACTTCTCACAATTAGTCTAAGGTCTTTTGATTGATTGAGATATGTTTTCATATCTAAAATGGAGTGAAGTAGTTTCAAATCTACCTGTCTAAGAAGAGGTGGGGTAGGGTGGCGAGCAAGATTATTCAATCCTTTCTACTTGCCTCCCTCTCCACCCTACTAATGACTTACTGCCTACATGGATTTCCCAGTATAAACACTCCTCTGCTCAGAGAAGTTGCATCAAAGGATCCAAAATTCTTCTTACACCTTCCACTCTCTACCTTTCTTAATTCTACTGCCTCCTCTCTGTTAATTGTGTCTTATTTATCCTACATACGGCTTTTTTTTTCCCTTGCTATCATTAGATTTGTAAGCTCCTAAAGGACTGGTACTTTTTTTTCCTTTGCTTTGAATCCCCAGTTCTTGGCACGGGGCCTGGCATATAGCAAGCCCTTAAAAATGCCTCTTGACTGACTTTAAAGCTCTAAACCCCTGCCTGGTAAAACATCTCAGTGTTTCCCTTTGTTCTCTGAGGGTACTTCCCCCTCATCACCTCCTCTCAACTGCATTTCCAACCAGTAAGTCCAAGATAAAGATCTGCGGTTAACATTGTTTATAAAGACAGATTTAACCTAGAAAACAAATAAAAAGAGACAGACTTTCCCTTTGCTAGAGGGAAAACTTTTGGACTTCCTTGAGGGAATCCAAGCGGAGAAAGGAGACAGCCTTTGGGATGTTTGGAGGGTTGTTCAGCAGTACATCATCTGATCAGATTCAGATTGGGCTTATGGGAAATTGATGCAAACAGCCTCGCTCCTGGAGTCCTGGCCCCCTTTCTTGGAGGCCACTGCATCTGCCTCTGCTCCTGCTCCTCTAGCTCCCTGAGACTTCTCTAGCTGTTTGGGTCTTCTCAGCAGCAGCTAGAATTCTCTTTAAATCTGACTTCTGCCAGGACTAACTATACTGACTCTTAAAAATCACTTGGAGGGTGTGGCCAATAATTGTTTTGGCCTGTGGTTACTCCCTTTCTAATTCACTCAAGGAATTTTTTCCATACCTCATAAAGAAATTTCTTGGCAGCCTGAATTTTTACATTTAGTTTAACTCCTTATTATATGCCCCTTTTCTGTGATTAGACTCTGCACTTTCAAATCCTTTATCCAATGTTTTCCTGATCGGCAAGTAACACCTACAATTCAAGAACTGGGGTCAATTTAATTCTGTCTCTGCCTTTAGAGGGCAGCTTGGTGGTACAGTGGAGAGAGCACTGGGCCTAGAGTCAGGAAGACCTGAATTCAAATGTGATCTCAGATACTTACTAGTTGTATGACCTGGGCAAGTCACTTACCTGTGCTTACCTTAGTTCCTCATCTGTAAAATGAACAGGAGAAGGAAAACCACTCCAATATCTTTGCCAAGAAAACCTCATATAGGGTCACAAAGAATGGGACATGACTGAACACCAACACCTGCCTTTTGAATCTTTCCAGAGTCCAAGACTAGGTCTCTTGAATCTGACCAGAAGTTCCGAAAGAAGAGATGTGTAAAACAAAGTTAGTCTCCTTTTACTGTATCATTTTCTGTATAACAAGGAATCAAGAGAACCATGGGCAATTCCTTTATTGCAGAAAGAGCCCAGAATCTTCTCCACCCAGTTCTCCTTCCAAACACAGAGAAAATAGATAACAAATGCTTACTGATTAATTGACTGCTTTGTGCCCAGTGCTGGGGATACAATAAAATGGAAAAGTCCTTGCCCTCAAGGAATTTACATTCTATCAGTGAAACAACATATATGCATATAAGGAGATATAAAATACAAAGTGTAACACTACACCACAATTGAACACAACATTGCCTGAAAGTCAGGTAGGTTACAATTCACCTCTCCCCTGGGGTTCTCTGGCACATTTATGAGAGTCTGGGAGTATCTAGGCTCTCTACCATTGGCTCTAGCCACTAGTGATGGTGTTCCCCCAATTATAGGGGAGAGGTCTCCTGTACCCCAGTTCCATTTAATCACTAATAGTCAGATTAACTTTTACAAAGCAACATTTACTTCAAAGGTATATTAACAAATATATAAACATATCCCATCATGTGGGACATAATGCCCCCTGTATACCACCTTAGTCTCTTTGAAGGGGAAGAAGATTAGGTTAATATGTTCCTATGTTCCAATTCCAAAATTCTCCTTGGGCTCAAGTCCTGGACACCCTAACTTCTCAGTGATTCTCTACCAGGCTGGTTAACTGACTGCCATATCCTACATAGAATCTTGGCTCCAAGGAGGAGCTAAGTTCAATGGCTTGAACTCCTGAATCTGGTGTGGATTAGTGCCTGTACCTAAAATTGAGAAGGACAAATAAAATAGAAAACAGAAATACCCCCAAGCTAGGGGAGCTAAAAAGGAAAGGTATTCCCCCTTCCCAGCTCAGTGTGTGGTACCTACACTACGGATGATCACTGTTAGTGATCTACACCCTCTAGACTTGGTCAGAAGAGCTAGACTGTCCTAGTCTGGCAGTTTTAAAGACAACCTGTTCTGGATATGGAGTCAATTGAAGAGGCTACTCCCATCCACATGGTAGGAGAGGGAAGATGTTTCCTCTCAGAAGCAGGGTTGTCTCCATGTTATGACACCTGGCATCCTTTGAGCCCCCATTACAAAAGTAAATACAAGATAATTAAAGAGGATGAGGCACTAGTGCTAGGGAATCTGTCAAGTTTTCACAGAAGCGAGAGTGTCTGAGCTCAACTTTGAAGGAAGCTAGACATTCTAAGGGGCAGAGCTAAGGAGGGAATGCCTCTAGGTACGGGCAACAATCTCTGCAAGGGCACTGAGACAGAAAATGGAATCTTGAAGAAAGATTACACATGTCAAATGAAAGTGGAAGAGTGAAGATCATGAAACAAATGAAGGCATAGTGGGTAAGAGTGCTGAACTTGTAATTTAGAAAGATCTAAGTTCAAATTCTGCCTTCAGGGCTCCTACTTGTCTTTTGGATAAAATATAAGTTAATCTGGCATCTATAGCCCGTCACAATCTGTCTCTAAACAATCTTCCTGGGCTGATTGATTGAACAATATTCTACTTCATTTACTAAATGTTCTAACCAAACAAAAAGACATATCATTCCTCAGACATCACATTTTTATCTCTCATCTCCTTGCTTTTGTACTGGCTGTTCCCTATGCTTTGAATGCCTTCCCTTCTTATCATCACCTCCTTTGATGTCTAGCTGCCTTCTCAATTCAGTTCATGTGCCACCTCCTCCTACAAGAAGCCTTTCCTGATTCCCACTTACAAGCATTCCTCACTCTGCCCCACAGAAATAACTTTATTTTTATTTTTTCTATTTTTCATCTGAGTACATATAGGCCCCCTATCCTGACCTCAGTAGAGTGTAAGTTCTTCAGGGGCATGGATGGTTTCATTTTTGTCTTTGTATCCCATGGTATAGCATGGTGCCTGGAACATATTATGCACTTAATAAATTATTACTGAACTCCATATACGTCATACCTAACAGATTAGCAAAGATAGCTTTAAAGACAAATAACCATCATAAGGACTATAGAAGAACAGGTACACTAATGCACTGTTGGGGGGGCTATGAATCAGTTCAACCATTTTGGAAAACAATTTAAAAGTATACCCCTCAAATAATGAAACTATGTATTACTTCTGACCCAGGGATAGATACCACTATTAGGTATATGCCCCACAAAGCTCAAAGAAAGGACCCATATTTCAAAAATATTTATAGCAAAGTTTTTTTTATTGTAGCAACTGGAAACAAAGTAGGTTTCCATCAATGGAGGAATGGCTGAACAAATTGTGGTATATGATTAGTAATGAACTATTATTGTGCTGTAAGAAATAACAACAGAGATGGATTCTGAGAAACCTGAGACTTATGAAGTAAGCAGAACCAGAATAATTCGTACAATGCTGAAGGGGCAAGGTAAGCCCCTCTGTAAGGAATAAGATTATACAAACCAAGGCCCTAACTCAGTAAGACCTTTCTATTACCCTGAGTTGTTTCGGAACAGAAAATCCTGGGAACATGAGGGCTGCGCTTCTCCTGGGACCCTGGCCAGGACCTTGAGAAGAGATATGGTTAACTGCCCAGCTCCTGGAACTAGCCATTCCAAGGAAACATTGTTCTTGGGGGGGCCTTGGAGGGACTGGCCTCCCTCCCCAGCCTCACACAAGACATTCCTGGCAGTATGCCTTCTTTGTTCTCAGCACTACTTAAACTGTAAGATTCAGACCCCAAATTGGAATCTCACCCATGGAGGAGACATCCTGCCTGGGACCCTCCCGAGCAGAACCCTGATGCCTGTACCCGGGATTCCCCAGCTTGTGTAGTCAGGTGTTGGTGCTTGTCCACATTGGTGATAACTATAAATATGTACAGATATATTCTGCTAGGCAGTTGGAGTCCTGCCTATCCCAAGTGGGACCCTGACGGGTGGTCAGGTGTTGGTGCTTCCCCGCATCAGTGATGATCATAGATATGTGTATATAAATCATAGTTGCTCCTACTTTACTATTCCTAAGCCTTTACTCTGTTATCTCTGGTTCCTTCCCAATTGCCTATATTCTAAATAAACTATATTGGATCTTTTGAAGTACTGAGTGTTCCATTCACTCAAATCCTGAGCCTCCTTAATCAGACAAATGCCTAGAACACTATAAAGGAAGATCATTTAGAAAGGCTTAGGAATTCTGACCAATGCAATGATCAAGGAGAAAAATGACAGTGAATCATGTTTTCTACCTCTTAGTAGAGAGAGGAAGAACTAGAGATGCAGGAGGAGACAGAGTTTCAGACACAATCAGAGTTTAGATTTATTTTGTTTGACTATGGTTATTTCTGGTTATTTCTGTTTTTTTACAAGCGAGGGCTTTGGTGGGGGGAAGAGGCAGAATTATGAGAGTGTGGGAAGTAGCAATGATGCCCAAAAAAAGAAGAAAAGAAAGAAAAGAATGTCAATAAAACATTTTAAAAATACACAGAAGAGAGCAGAAGTTCAGAAGAGGACACAGCCACGCAGGGCAGGGTTAGAGCTACCCTGTTTAATAAGAAAGAATAAATTGTGCATAGCAGAAACTCGTGGTTTCTTATATATTTCTTCTTTTTTGCTATTTACTTATGGTAATGTTCTTGTTTGTTGATATTTGCCAAGTTAATAATCAAGAAATTAAATAAGATAAGAAAATACATTTATTTTTCAATAAAATGCTTATTGAATTTGACAGTGGAGAGAGCACTGCCTCAGGAGCCAAAATCCCACTGCCTATATCAACTACCTACGTAACTTTGGGCGAATCACCTAGCCTCCCAAGGCCTCAGTTTCCTGATCTGTTTAGACGGTCCCTGAGATCCCTTCCAACTCTAAATTTCTGACCCTATTGTAAGGGAGAAGCATTTGTTTCCCCAATCTTCCCCTCCCAAGCCATGCTCATGTCCCAAGGTCCCCAACCCCTATCACAAACTATGGGTACTTTTGATGTCTCTTGGCCAAGGTATAACAAAAATTACTAATTTTAGTTCAAATATTATATTCTGGAAATGCCATAAGGGATCAGCTAATTGGGATCTTAGGGAGACTGCTCTGCCACCAAAAGAAAGTTAACCTTTCAATTTAATCTCTAGTACCAAATCTCTACTTTTCAAAATCTTTTCCTTTGCCTCATACTGCGATTTGTGAGTCTCATTAAAGAACTAGAATAATAAACAACAACACTGTCATCTTTTTAACACTTTACAAATTGCTTTAATCAAAACAATCCTGTGAGCCCGGTAATGGGAGTCTCATCATCCCTGTATTACATATCAGGAAACAAGCTCAGAAAGATTAAGTGACTTGCTCCTCATCACATAGCTAACATGTCAGAGGCGGGATTTAAGCCCAGATCTTCTGACTCCAGATCCAGGGCTCTTTAGTCTACCCTACAGAAACCCCTCCAATACAAAATGCCTTGAAAAGTTTTTCTTTCTTTTGTGATTGTAGCAATGCTCCTCGGTATTGGGAATATTTTTTTTCCTTCTTGACAACAAAACTATGCTATGCTGCCTGGCTTCAGTGCCTAGGAATGGTGAAGATGACCTGGGGCAGAGTGGAGTTTGACATAAGCCCTTGTATAGATTTTAGAAACTATCTTTCATGAAAGTGTAACACCAGTGTAGAAGCACCTAATCTTAAATGTTTTGCTCAATCTAAAAACAGATTTCATCATGACAAATGTTTCTGATTTTTGAAAAAACCTGCACATGATGAAATACAGTATTGGTTTTATGATCGTTGTATGTGGAAGTGTTCATGTTTGTTGCTATTTTTCAGATTCAGAAAAAGGAAATTTTTTCCATTCTAAAATGAAGTATATCCAATTTTTCAAAAGGAATTAGATTTAAAAAAAAATCCTTAGCAAAGGGCTCTTCTTCTAAAATGTTTGAGATTTGAGTGGGCCCTGAACCAATGTTTATTGATTGAGTGATTAATTGGTTAAGAATATGGTATTTGAGAGTAGGATTTAAATTTCTGGCTAGGGATGAAGTGCATCTAACAAGAACAAATCACTTAACATCCCTGGGAGTTAATTTCTTAATCTGTAAAATGAAATGGTTGTACTACGAGTTCAAGTCACTTCCCTGATTTGAATTTCAGTTTTGCTACTTACCTTTGTGACCTCCTGCAAGTCAAATGGACTTTCTGAGTCTTTTTCCTCATTGGAAGATGAGGAGTTTGGACTGAATGGCCTCTGAAGTCTCTTCCTTCTCAAGATTATGATCCTATGATTCTGTGATTTTATGAAAGGAGAAAATCAATTATAGTCTGATACACATTCTATATTTTGGAATAACTAATTTCGGAATTCAAAGGAAGGATAAGGAATAGTCTCCGTATTTGGGTATAGGTTAAGGAATATTGTTTGTGTTTAGAACTTAATGTTCAGATATTGATGGAAGTGTTTTGCAAGGTGAATGCAGGTACCCAAATGAAAACAACCAGAAACCAACTGAAGGAGGAGCCAAACCTAGGCATCGAGCCAGAAATCAGCTGTATGTGTGCTCTGAGTCATTCTGGCATACCACAATGTCCATGATCTATAGACTCCTGGACTAAGTTTCCCTTTGACTTGTTATGGTCTAGTGTGAAAGTAAAACTCTAAACAATTCTTTTGCAATAATCATGACTTGTCTAGGATTACACAACTAACAACTGTCAAAGCCATGTCTTGTCCTTAGCTCTTCTGACATCTCTCTATTGTACCTTGCCATCTTTCTAAAAAAAAAAATACAATTATTGCATCCAGAGTAAAACAAAATGGGGGCAATCTACTTCTCTGGTCAGACAATATCTGTTTAGTTCTGGGAATCAGATTCTTGGGAGATCATTAACCACTTGGAACAGGCCTAAAAGAAGGATATTGAGAAGACTGGAGGCCATGCCATGTAAAGATGAGTTCAAGGAATTGGTGATGTTTGACCTGGATAAAAGACCAAAGATGACAAGATAGCATTTGAAAGGCCATCCTGTAAAAAAGATATTAGACTTGTTTGAATTACATATTTAGAGCTACAAAGGTCATCCAAGGCCATCCTGCATAATTCTCTCATTATACAAAGGCAAAAACTGAGGATTGGAGAGGTAGTGACTTACCTGAGGTAACAAAAATTGGTGACAGAGGGCAAAACTAAGAGCTTAGATATGGAAATTAGAAATGGAAGAGACCTTGGCTAACTTGAGCAATTACAGTTATTCAAATGTGCAATGGATTGTCTTAAGAGGCAAGAAATTACCTATCACCGAATGTCTTTAAGTAGATAGAGCACTACCTTAGGCTTACTCTACTAACATCTACAGGAACTAGCCTCTTGGGCTCCCAGAGGGCAATGACTAATCCTCTTCCCAGGATTTTAGAGAGAACCCTGAAGGATTATGATTTTTAATGCCATTTTGCACAAGTCCCATCCAAAGTGCCCCTCCCAGTGTCAACCAACTAGTTGGCATCAATTAATTTTTTAAAAGAGTTATTTATTGAGGAGTTATAACAAGGAAGAAATTACAAAAAATATTCACAAACACCCCAAACCAGTAGGTGCACCCTTCCCTTGCAGTCTTGCAGTCCTGCTACTGGCTACTGACTCCAGTTTCAGAGAGGACCTCCATGATGGCTCTCACAATCTTTCGAAGCTCACAAGATCATATCTGGCTAATTCCATGTTGAGACATTCATTCATTTAACATCAGAAAAGAATAAGCACAAAACACACATATACACACATGAGCGCAAGCGCGCGCGCGTGCGTGCGCACACACACACACACACACACACACACACTTGAATCACCATGCATTCACAGACACATGGCAGCTAGATATGAGATTGTGCTTGCTGACTCTCCAACCCAGAAGCTCATGGTAGCTTTCCCCACTAAAAAATTTCCAGGGAAGAAAGAACAGGATGCATGCCTTTTGCACGCACACTAAATTCCAATTCAGCCCTCCTGTGTCATCAGTCCTAGTTTATCAACCAATCAGAAGACTCTTTGTTACTCTACAATTCTAACCCCAGTCACAGTCACTCATGGCCAGAAGAAGGCTCACTCAGCTTCCATGTATTGTATTAAAACTAGGCAGGAAATAGAGTACATGCTATGTATAAACCACCAGGAAGGTCAAATCAACACATGTTCCATGGGCTGGACCTTCATTGTAGAGTATCCTCATTACATAAAATGGGGTGATTGCTTGTCAGGAGCATAGTAGAAGATAGATGTTCCATCCAGGTTCAAGTTGGACTAGACAGCCTGGAAGTTCCCGTATCGGTAAATCATAAGTCTGCTTAAAAATAAAAATAACAGCAAAAACCAGTTGTGTAACAGGATATCATGCTTTTAAAAATGTGAAGAATTTTTAGAATATAAGGAGAAGCAAAGTGATACAGAGAAAATAAGGTAGAATTAGAACAACAAACATGTGGACTACAACTAGGTTTTCTAAAAAGAAACAGCAACAAAATTTTAAAAGTGCACAAAAAATGTAAGACATAATAAGCAAATATTTTATTAATATTAATTTGCTAAACTACATGTATATTCATATCACTAGTGTGTGTGTGTGTGTCTAAAACAAATGGAATCGTGTAGTCTCTATGAACACTGGCTCTGGAGTCCCTTGTTAATTTCTCAAGGTATAATGTGGCTATTTTCACTAATCGATTATGCAGATTGTGACCTGAGACTATATTGATACAATGTTTTCTATTGCCAGACCGTGTAAAAGACATAAATATCATAGTAAAAACATCTAATTAAGATTTTTTTAATGCAAAGAGCAAGAAGGAATCAATCATTTTCTGCCACAAGTGTGTCTGGAACCTTTATCTCAAAAGGCCAGTTGCATGAGACATCTTCATTGATGGAGATTGAGTGTTGAGTACTCTGTGCCTACATGAGGCTTGCAGTGGTGAGAGCTAGAGAAAAGAGAAGTCTTTTGGCTTTGGCCTTGAAAAAGACTTGGCAGTTCCTGAATTTCTTCAGTTCTCTGAAGGGAAAGAAAGACTCTGGGAAGAAGGTAACCTGTAGAGAAGTCAAAAATCTCTATAATGTCCCTATCCCTAGCTTGCTACACTAGAGACTTCAGCGAATTTCCCCTTGGGTGAGATCTGAGGCTCTCTCTTGGTTAAGGCTATCTCAGTAATGATGACAAAGTTCGTTCGCTCAGTACTGTCTGGTATATACTCTCATATATGTGTGTGTCTGTGTGTGTGTGTATGTGTATTCTCATGTTAATGAGTCTAATAAATTCTCTGATCTCTGTTTTTCTGTTGTCTTGAATAAATGAGTTGATTTGCTATTCACTACATCCGTTATTTGTGGAACTGACATTTAATGGGAAGGGAGTCAAACCATGGATATATAGCTTAGGGTACTCTTCCTCTGTAAAGGATAGTGATCAGGAGATTAGCTTGGTCCTAACAATTACTTCTCCTAAACAAAAAATATTTAAGGGATAAAATAGATATAATCTCAATACAGAACCTCCTCCTTGTGAGGACAGCAGTGGCCAGCCTCTGACCTCAAACTTTTGTTTTCACCACTGTCAGCAATCAGTCTCCCTTGGAAAAAAGCTGAAAGGAGAGGAGACGCTAGAGATATCTATTCTTGCTTCCCTTTCAGTTACATCTAGACAGTTCCTAGAGGACACACTTAATCTAAATAGGCAAAAAACTGCCTCCACACACATGCTTCCTATATGTGCAACCCCCTAACACTCTGGTAGTGGTGGTGATTCGATCACCAAGCAGAGCAAGAGAGAAACAATTTGTTTTTCTGAATTTATGACCCCAATAGTAAAAGCTAAAGGTTCAATGTTATCTGCTTTGTAGAGTTCTGGCAGAATCTTTCTGAGAAGGCTGAACATATGTGGAACCTCTCACTTAGCTCTGGGAAGATCAGAATCCTTCTAAGATTTCTAGGTTCTATAGTTCCATGTAATTGGCCTTTTGAAATAAGGGTTCCAGACACACTTGTGGCAGAAAGTGATTAATCCCTTCTTGCTCTTTGCACTTTTCAAATCTTAATTAGATGCTTGTACTATGATACTAATGAGTCTTACATGTTCTGGTAGTAGAGAACATTGTATCCATATAGTCAAAGGTTATAATTTGCATAAATGATTGGTTATAAAAGAGCTACACCATATGCCTTGAAAAATTAGCAAGGAGCTCCAGAGCCAGAGTTCATAGAGACCACAGGAATCTATTTGTTTTATATACACAGACACATGTATTAGTGATATGAATATATGTGCACTTTAACAAATCAATATTAATAAAATATTTGCTTGTTATATCTCACCTTTTCTATGTACTTTTAAAATTTTGTTGCTGTTGCTTTTTTAAAAACCTAGATACCGTGATACCATGGCATCCCCTTACTCCAGTCATAGTCCCAAAGCTTGCTTTTCTAACGCTCTTCACTACTGCTGTTCTGGTAGCCCTGCTGTTTAAACCTTGTACCTCTCCAAAAGCTCCCCAACCAATCAGCTTTTGCTTGCTGATGTCACCGCTCTGTGACCAGACAAAAGCCTTCTGAGAAATGTAATTCTGGGGATTTCTCATAATAAGCAATGTTCTCTGGGCCCCTGAGTATCTTAGGAAATAAAGCTCTAGTAATTCCTCCTTTAGTCATGCTTAACACACCCACCCACACACACACACACACACACACACACACACACACACACACACTACAGGCTGTTTGTGCATTTTGAGGAAATTCTAGGTGATACTTGAGGTGCTTCCGTAGTATTATTCAATAGCAACTTATACCAGCTCACATCCTGTCTTCTGTAAGCGTACAGAACACAGGGTATCACTTTACCATAAACCAGAAAGGGAGAATAGTTATCATTTTGCCCACCAGGTGGCATGCTGCTCTACTCACCGGCCCAGCTGTTTACAGTGATTAAAAGGACACGCTGTCTTCTGACCTTAGAAGCCAAGTAGGGTACTGCTTAAATACTTGACACAAAATACTTGAGTGGACTTCAGCCTGGGGATATTAGCGGGCTGCAGGTTTTTGCTTTCCTGATTTAGGTGAAGGTTCATTCCACCTCAGGCACCCTCACACACAGTGGAGCCCATCCTACTTCCCCTCCCCCATCACTCATCTGCTTTTGTCTGGGCAAAGGGAGCTTCCAACTTAGAACTGCAAGTGGAATTAGACAGTAGTACCTTGACCCAGAGGCCAGATAGGGGAAGCCATAGTGCATAGAGTGCTAGCATAGAGTGCTAGGGCTGCAGTCAGGAAGACTCATCTTCCTGAGTTCAAATCTGGTCTCAGACACTTGTTAGCCGTGTGACCCCGACTCAGTCGCTTAACCCTGTTTGCCTGTTTTCTCATCTGTAAAAGGAGCTAGAGAAGGAAATGGCAAACTACTCCAGTATCTTTGCCAAGAAAACCCCAAAAAGTGTCACGAAAACTTGGACATAACTAAACAACAACAAATTTGACCCAAGTCACATCATTTGAAGAGGCAGCATGGCAGAGTAGATAGGGCACTAGGATTGGAGTCAGGAAGCCCTGAGTTCAAATCCTGCCTGAGACACTGTGATTTTGGCAAGTCACTTTATCTCTCTATTCCTCAGCTTTTTCATCTGCCCAATGGGGGTGGAGGGAGATGGAACTCAACCTCTAAGGTCCCTTCCAGCTATAAATCATACCCCTCAGTCACACACACTTATGTCTTCCCCTCCATCTTGCCATCACCCACCCATGTTTCACCCTATGTTAGCGAACTCCCACATTACCTTATCTGATCATAATCTGTTCAATTTCATAATCTGAACTGGTTCAACTCCACGCCATCCTTTTCTGTCAAGTCCCTTGGTACTTCTATCAGCAACCATGCCCTACCAAGCCTCAGCCTTGGATTACTCCCACCATGCTCCCATCTTTGCTCTTACACTCATATGGCTAGATGAAGATGGAGAAAATGATAGAACTGTGCTGATTATACTCTAAGGAGTATAGGTGAATAGGGAGCATATTCAAGGATAGGGAACAACCTATACAAAGGCATAGAAGTGAGAGATGGGATACTCTGTTTGGAGAATGGCACAGCAGCTTCCAGCAACAACCCAGGCCTCTCCAACCTCCAAGGCCCAACTCTCATAACCCAAGACCAGCAACTGAGGCCTCCCCAGCACCTAACATGAGGTGGGAGACCACAAAACTCCACCCTTTCTCCCAAGCCTATGCCATTCCAACTATAGATTCTTCTCTGATTCCCAGACCTCTACCTCCTCCTGCTCCTGCTTACTTTAGGCCTGGCCTCTAAGACAGTGGTTCTCAACCTTGCAAATGCAGCAACCCTTTAATACTTGTATGTGGGCATATCTGGGAGTATCTGCATGTATCCACCTGGAGATGGATAGAGGAGCGATGTCTCAGTTTCTAAGACCATGGGAAATGTGTTTTCCGATGGTCTTAGGCGACCCTTCTGAAAGGGTCATTAGACCCTCAAAGGGGTCATAACCCACAGGTTGAGAACCACTGCTTTAAGACCTCTAGAGACACAAAGTACTTCTTGACGCTATCGATGACTTTGAAAAATCTAATCATCGGCCTCCCTCAATGGAACCTTCTCCATCCCCTTATATGCTGCCTGGTCTTATTCCTCAATGGCTGAAATATTCCTACCCCCTTTCTTCTTCCCCATACCTGTATTACTGAACCCCTGAACAAATTCCACTCCCTAGCTCCTACCACTTTAATCTACATTAATCCTTCCCTTCAGTGTCTCACTCCCAGTCTTCCTAACCCTTCCCCTATGCTTTCTAGAATGCTTGCTCCATAATTAACAAATTTCTTTTCATTTTAAATCTCTTCCTTTCTTACTCTTTCCATCTTCTGGCACTAACCAAGACTTAACTCCCTCCTTATGACATGGTATCCCTAGCTACACTCTCCAGTAATGCCTACTCTTTCTCCGAGCCACTCCCCATTTCCAACTATTGGTTGAGGTGGGGGGTCAAAATGTTTCTTACTTGTCTCTGCTACTTCCACACTCTCCCTCTACCACTATCATTTAGCATCATCTCCTCCTTTGATGTTTAAACTATCTCAGTATCATACAACCCAGATCCTACTGGCTATTATCTACTGACCCTTAGAGTCAGTAGCGTTTGGTGTATGGCTTCAACTTCTATCTCTCTGCCCTAACTCCTGCCCTCATTGTAAGTGGTGCCAACATATATTTGTTCTCATTCCAGTCAGGTCCTATTATCTATTCTTATACTCCCCTTATGAGATTACCATATTGATCTTGACCTCACCCACAAATGTTCCACTCCCATGTTCATGAACTCCCAAATTCCTTTATCTAATAATATTTTATCATTCTACCTTTCTCTGTGATCTCATAACTCCCAAAGCTGTTCTTCATCCTTATTATAGCTCCAAATCTCTCCGACCCTCGATGCTTTCCTAGGCCATTGTCCCCATAAAAGGCACACTTTCCCAGTCTTGGGCCATTGGTAAACCTGTTCAACACTATATTACCTTCTACCTTTGAATCCCTTACCTCATTTATACCTTGCCAAACTCCAATATTGGATTAGACCCGGCATTTGCCTCCTTTGCTCCTATTCATGTCTGAAGTGGCAAAACCGCTCTGCCCGAGTTCACCACCACTTCCTTATCTAATCTCAACTGGGCTCAGATTACAAGGTAATCTTTTTACTCCTCCCTAATTGGTTCCCAGTCCCACTCACTACAATGACTATCCTAAACCTTATTTACACTCAGGCATTTCATGGCATCACTTTCCCACTCTCTATCCCCCCATTCCCACTTAAATGAGTATCTTGCTTCATATTTCACAGGTTAAAAAAATTATGGCCATTTGCTGAGTGCTCCCTCTTCTCTCCTTCTCATCTCACATCTCTCAAATTACTTCTCTCACTATTATGTCCTTCACTTCTGTCTCTCACAGAATAGGCCCTTCTCCTTGCCAAGCCCAAGCCCTTTATATACTTTGTATGCTATCCCCTCCTGTCTTCTTCAATAATTTTCTCTCTCTGTCATTGATACTCTTTTGGTAATTCTCAATCTTCAGTCTTTTGGCTGTTTCCTAGCTGTCTACAAACACACCACTGTCTCCCTTATCCTTAAAGAAAACTTGCTAGTTCCTACTGTCTCCAAAAGCCATTGTCTTGCACGGGGATGCGGAACCTGTGACCTTGAGGCTGCATGTCACCCTGTAGGTCCTCAAGTGTAACCTTGACTGAATCCAAGCTTCACAGAACAAATAAAATCCTTAATAAAAGAATTTGTTCTGAAAACTTGAATTTAGTCAAAAGGCCTCACCCATGGACCTAGAAAGGTCACATGTGGCCTCAAGGCAGTAGGCCTCAAAGCATCTCTCCTCCTCTTCCCAGCTAAGCTTCTTGAAAAAGTCAACTATGTTGAATGCTTCCACTTCTTCCCTCCCATTCTCTTCTAAATCCTCTGCAGTCTGGCTTCCAACTTCATCATTTAACTAAAACTACTGTCTCCAAAGTTTCTAGTAATCTCTTAATAACCATTTCTAACGGACTTTTCTCAATCCTCATCCTTCTTGACCTCTCTGGAGCATTTGACACTGTTGGTCCCTTTTATTTTCTGAATATTTTCTCCCTTCTGAATCATTTTGTTTTGTTTTTTTTAATAGTATTTTTTTCAATGACAGTTAAAGACAATTTTCAACATTCATTTCCTAAAGATTTTTAGTTTCAAATTTTTCTCCTTTCCTCCCTCCTTTTTCCCCTCCCAAAGATAGTAAGCAATCAAATGTAGGTTATACATGTGCAATCATATAAAACATTTCCACATTAATCACCTCAGGAAAGAAACAGAACAAAAGGATAAAAATCACACACAGAAAAGAAAGAAAGTGAAAATAGTCTGCTTCAATTTGCATTCAGATTCTATCAGTTCTTTCTTTGGATGTAGATAGCCTTTTCCACCGTGGGTCTTTTGAAAGTGTCTTGGGTCATTGTGCTTCTGAGAAGAGATAAGTCAATCATGCTTGATTATTGCACAATGTCACTGTTACTGTGTTCAGTGTTCTCCTGGTTCTGCTCACTTCACTCAGCATTAGTTTATACAAGTCTTTCCAGGTTTTTCTGAAATCTGCCTGCTCATCATTTCTTAAAGCACAATAGTATCCCCTTACATTCCTATACCACAAATTGTTCAGTCATGCCCCAGTTTATGGGTATTGCCCTCAGTTTTCAGTTCTTTGCCACCACACAAAGAGCTGCTATAAATATATATGTATGTATGTGTATATATACATATTGTCCACCAGATGGTGCTATACTCAAGCCGCCAACCAATTGGTTTCATCAGTCTACTGTTAGCATCTACCATGGCTTGCTTGGGCCTCCTCTATGGTGTGCGAAGCGTCCTAAAGGCTTCAGTCTCCTCTCTCTATCAAAGGGGTATTCAGGCTACAAATTCTTAGACTACTCCCACTATGACAACTCTTTGTGGCAATGTCAGCTACTGGCCCAAGCCCCAAATCAATATTGATTGAAGTATAATATATGAAAGGGATAGATACCTGGTGGTACCCTGAAGGACAGCCTTCTGATGCTGCATCAGAATATCACATAGGGAGATATGATTCCCAATTGACTGAGAGACTGCTAGAGGAGATCATAGAAGGAGAGTTGGAGAGGATTCAAGGTCTGAACTTTGAATGGTCATTGGAAGACCATTTGGAGGTAAAGGCACATGAGCAAAAGTCAGCATCCCAGTGTGTCACTTGATTCCTAAGCTCTTCCAGCCTCAAAGAATGTTAAAAGCTAGTTCATTGGATAAGTGCATTCTCTACCCAATTGAGCTGAGATTTCTCTGAGCTCCTAGGTTAGAGAGCCCTTGACTCTTATATATTCTATCTTCTAAACAAATCTCTCATTTCCCCCATGAATCTTTTACCAATTGCTTTGATATCCATGATTGTCATTTGTATAATATTTGGTGGAAAGGGAAGCTAAAAGTTGAGATTAAGTTAACTATTACCTTCCATATCTGGGGCAAAATAACTTATCTCTGCCCAGCAACCAGAGAAAGTGACTTTTATCCTGAACCCCAGTAAGAATCATAACCCTAGACTTCAAATACCTGATACGTAATAGATAGACATAATTCTAAGCTCAGCACTCCTCCTGAATATAGTAGCACAAGGGAGTAATTGCCCAGGCACTGTCATCCTCCTCCTCCTCACAAAGGTGGAAATTTAATCTCTTCAGGAAGTGGGATAGAGTACCTCCATATACATACATGCAAATGCACGTACACATACAGATACATATACTACATTCAGGCTACCTAGTCTTTGTTACACATTTCAATTTATTATATCTCTGACCAAAGTACTCTTCCGTCACTTCTACTGGGCTGTAAGCATTGTTTCTTTCATTAGAACAGCGGTTCTCAACCTGTGGGTCACGACACCTTTGGGAGTCAAATGACCCTTTCACAGGGGTTACAGGGGTCGCCTAAGACCATCAGAAAACACATATTTCCAATGATCTTAGGAACCGAGACACCACTCCTCTATCTGTCTCTAGGCAGGTCCGCCCACATGCAGATACGCCCACATATGAGTATTAAAGGGTCCCAGCATAAGGAAGGTTAAGATCCCCTACATTAGAATGTTAACTCCCTGAAGGCAGTTTCCCTTTGCTTTTGTATTTGTATCCCTACCATTTAGGGTACAGTTAGACATATGTTAATTTATTCATGTATCTGAAGTGGGATTCAAACCCAGGTCTCAAGTCTGAGGTTGAGCGTTGAGTCTGCCATTACGCCCCACTGCCTCAATAAATGGCCATTGTAATAATCCTGGCAAGAGAGGTGCTGGGCACCTGTGTAAGTGAAAATAAAAGAATAAGTGTAAGAGACTCTGTAGAAGAACTCAAGGAGTTGGCTCCCAAAGTTCACTGTGGTCTGTCTAAATGGTAGGCAATTTCTCTAGCATGAACTCAAAGCTTGACTCCCAGAGTCGGCCAGCAGCTCTTCATGATGGGCAGAGAACCTCAGGTCCATCTGCCCAAGCTAACCACCCTCTTGTTCTCAGTATCTGAATGGAAATGGTTTCTCCCAAGAGCAAAGTGGAGAAAAAGCTGACATGGTAAAGCACACTTCACTATTGTAATAACACCTGGCATTTATATAAAAGGTTTATAATGCACTTTCTTATAAACGTTATCTTATTTTATCCTCACAGCAACCCTGGGAATTAAGTGCTATTATTATCCCTATTTACAGTTGAGGAAATGGAGACAATTAGAGGTTAAGTAACTTGCCCAGAGTTACACAGCTAGTAACTGTCTCATTTAGGATTTAGACTCACCAAATTCAGCACTTTATCCATTGCACCACCTAGATGCCTAGCATTTGTTCAATTTGCTAGCACTGTGCACAAATCTTATCCCAGCTGTGTCCTCTTACTAGGCTTCTTGCTTTCATAACCTTGAGTGTTCACTCCATAAGGCTTCAGGAAAGGGAAAGATGCCTTCTAAAGACAAGGTGATCACCAGAAATGTACCACTATCCCTTCCTCTGTTTCTGAACAGCCCTTGTATAAATGACAGTCCAGAACTGATAAAAGCATTCACAGTGGTCACTATGGAATAGATATCAGTTTCTTATTGAAGACATGAGATTGGATTACTAGAATTGTGACTTTTTTTACCACTGAAACTAAAATACAGTGGCATATTCTATCAGCAGACCTTGAAAAAAAAAAACAAGAAGCTTACAGTGTTTATCTACTCCAAAATTCAAAATGGAATTTAGAAAGCTGGCATTTGGGAATTACAGTGAGAATAAGATTGTTGTCTTGACACAGCTGACTCCATTTTGTATGAAGCCACCATTTTGTGATGAAGTGTCCTGGTATTTGTTGTTCATCACTTCTTTGTCAATATTAAGACAAGCATTATAGGTTAGTAAATATGTGTGTTTACAAATAACTGGTCAATAAAATGATGAGATCCCTAGATAGGAGAGATCACCAAAGGGAAAACCGGGTAAGCAACCTTATCATTACTTTTTGCTGTCAGGAACCAAATTGATTGGTTAAAAAACAAACAAACCTAGATTACCAACCACCAATCAGAATTTGGGTATAACCAGCTAACACCCATAAGCAGAACTATAAGAAACTTACTTCCCTCCCACCCTTCAGGCTGATCTTAGGTTTGGCTCCTGCATTCCTATATGTTCCATTTGAGTCCCAATTGAAACCCAAACTCCAAAGCTTATTGGTATGGAGTTCTCTTTTCATTGGTAGAGATAAAGGCCCTTTGCCTCTTCGAGGGGTAGGGTAGAGTTGGCAAGAACAGGAGATTCCAACTTTGAGAGAGAAGATGGCCATTCTAACCTCTCTTCAGATCACTTTAAGGAGAGAATGATTCTAGGAAGAAGCCAACATGTAGAACTTCAATAATGTCCCTATTCACATCTTGCTGCATTAGAGACTTCAGGAAATTCTCCCTATGAGTGAGATCCGGGATTCTCTTTTTGTTGAGCTGAAATATCTTGCTCCCAATAGGAGAGTTCCTTCGATCTGTATTGTCTGGCATATGTTCTCATATGTATACTTTTTCTGATTTCTGTTTTGTTATTAACGAATAAAGATTCTTCGTTACTTGCTATGTAGGATCATTTTGGAACTTATGTTTGGTGCGAGTCTAGCCTTGGATATAAAGCTTGGGGCCGCTTTTCCCCCACTAAGAAATAATGATGAGGAGTTTAATTTGAAAATTACATACTCTAGATTAATAATATTTAAAGGGTCAGAAACTATCATTCTTACCTGGTATCCCCTCTCTCAGAGGAGAGGAGAGTGACCAGCTACTATCTCCAACTTCCTGCTTCCTTTCCCAGCAGAAATTAAAGTCTCCCTTGAGGAAGGATAGGGGAGAAGACACTACAGATATCTAGTCTTATCTGTCAGACATATACACATACACACTACACGACATCCCTTACTGCACAAGAATCCTGCATTTCACTTGAGGGCAGTGCTAATTGAGTAAGATTGTTGCCATCCTGGGCAACCACCTTGAAGGATGACACATGGCTTCCAGCTGGGTGGAGAGGAAAATTCTCCTTGAGTATAAGTAAGAGACATGTTTACTGGGAAACTGTAGGTGATCAGGTTGGTGGTTTGTTCCTAGTGGGATTGACATTTGTCAATAGATAGATTTGTCTAATAGATAACACAAACTAGTGCTTACATGCATTTGATTAATAAATTTGATTGCTAGTATTGAGAGTATAAGTCTAATTAATTTTTCCATTGTACTAGTTACCATAAATAATGGTAAATTGGTTTTAGAGTGGGCTTTAGACTTGGATTCTACCTGATCAGTCAGAAATTCTCCTTGGGGCCAAGAGGGAGGGATACTGTAGTAGAAGTCTTCTTATCTCTTTGGTACTTGTCCTTTCTTTTGTTTCTATTTGCCTCTTGCAACATTTAGAGTAAGCTTTTAGAGATAGGCAATATTGTAAATTACAAAGTATCTACATTGGTTTAGGTTCCTTGATACAACATAGCATGTTCCTCTCAGTGGTGTCTGGCCAGATTGTCCTTGGCAAGGCTCTTAACTGAACTCTAATCCTGACTCTAGGCAGCTGGCATGCTCCTAGTGTCAGATGCCCTCAGATCACTCTCTGGGGCTTTCTAGTTCAGTGATCCAAAGCTACCCTGGACTTCCTGTTTTCCTCTCAAATCACTTACTTTGTCTCTCCCAGACTTTGCTACCGCTATTTCCCATTACCCAATCTTGATTGAAAGTATTGCCCTTAGGAAATGGCAGGTCTGGACAAATTACAAAAACCAGGGTCATGGAAAGTATAGGTTAAAAAATTAACAGAAAGGAAATATGCAAACTGGGGGGAGGAGAAGACTATGGAGGGGGCCCCCAATTTTGGTTTGGTAATGGGAGGAAGAGAAATTGTATATTCCATCCTTCAATTCAATTCAACAAACATCTATTAAGTGCCTACTATTTGCTCAGTACTGGGATATAATCATTAAAAACAGTGTAGGCCTCACATCCTAAGGAGCTCAGGATACAGTGGGGACCACATACACAAGTAACTATGACACAGAACAACATAATGGGTACGAGAGAGGTCTATACAACATATAAGGAGAAGTGTGCATAGGTTTTAGGAACCATCTCCTCTTCTAAAGGAATATAGAATCAGCAAATTAGAATGAAAGTCCTTTCCTAGAAAGGTGCCAAGAAGTTGAGTGTCTTGCCCAAAGTCACAAAAGCGGTAGGACCAGGGTTTGAACACAGGTCCTCTGACTCCAAATCTTGCCTGCTCTTTAGTGAACTTCCCCGCCCCCACATTCAGTATCTCTGTATGAATTGATCTTCCTCCTGTTGAGTGTAAACTTCTAGAGCACCCAACCTTGCTCACTTATATTTCTGAATACTGTTATCTGTCTGTCTCTCCGTGTAGCTATCTGTCTGTCTGTTTATAACTACCTACCTACTTAGATACCTTTGAAAACTGCTTCCTTCTGCATCCAAGTGCACTGGCCCTGCTCCAACTCCCTGGCAAAATTCTGGCTTGGGGCAATAGAATCAGGCTCCTTGGGGTAATAGAATCAGGATTCTGTCTTCACAATGTCCACCAAATCTCCCTTGCCCAAGAGGCTTTAGCTCTCATTCCTGTCACACTGATTCCTGCCCCCTTCTCCTCCCCATCAATTGTTGTTGGGGTTTTTTTGTTGTTGTTGTTGTTCTTTGTCTTGTTTTGTTTCAGTACTGTGAGACTCTTCCTGATCCCATTTGAGGTTTTCTTGGAAAAGAAAACAAAAGCAATTTGTCATTTCCTTCTTCTGCCCCTTTCTCCCTCCCCCACCCCCCACAATTGTTTTGGGGAACAGCTTTTTTCAGTTGTTTTTCAGTCGTGACCCCATTTGGGGTTTTACTGGCAAAGATACTGAAGCAGTTTGCCATTTCCTTCTCCATTTTACAGATGAGGAAACTGAGGCATACAGGATCAAGTGACTTGCCTAGGGCCACTCAGCTAGTAAGTGTCTGAGGCCAGATTTGAACTCAGGAAAAAGTCTTCCTGACTCCAGAGCTGGCACTCTACCCACTGAGCCCCCTAGGGGCCCCTACTTCCCCTACAGAAACAGCTACCTATATACAAAGCTCTGTATAGAATACTTTGTTACATTTATGTGGTTGCCTAAGACACCTTGTAAACACAAGTAACCAAGTTGGGGAGAGGAGGGACTTTTCATTGCTCAAAGAAAGGTGAAAAGGATTAACTATAAAGGAGCTGAGCATCTCAATGACAGCAACTCAGAGGAAAGAGCAAGTACTGAGGTTTAAACTTAGAATGATTTATAAGAAGTGTGCTTGTAAAATGTTAATAACCAGCCCTTCAAAAATACAACCATTTTTCAGCTTAATACCCATTGTTATAATTTTTCATCATTTTCTCAAGTTTAGACAATTAACAAAACAATAAATCAAGCCTGGATTGGTAGCATTTGCTAGCTCCAGAACACCCCTTTAAGGATCCCAGCAAAAAAAAAAATCAATGTTCACAATATTTCCTCCTTTAAAATATTTAAAAAGGCACTGATCAATACTTCAGCTCTTAAATAGACAGCCTCTACAGCAGTCCAGATCCAATCAAATCATCCCAGAAAGATTCAATCAATCATCTTCCTTGAATGATGACTAATGGTGCTAGTCACCAAGTACTCACTCATCAAGGGATCATCATCATCAGACACAATGTGCTATTAAAAGGACTTGTACCAATCTTTCCTAAAGAGAAGTCTTTAAAGCTCAAACAAAGAAAGGCCTTATCCCATAATCTCAGCATTCCAAGATAAGACCCTTCCTGATGCCTTCTATGTATTTATTCAAAATATTTGTCACATGAAGTGTATTTTTTGTTATATGAATCAGCTTTAATTTCCTAGGTTTTGTTTGAAAATTTCCCTGAACCCCAGCATGATTACCTGCCACTCACTGAGAGCACATATCACTGGGAACTGCTGAAGTTTCAGAGAAGAAAATCAGTAATTTAGAAAGATTCATTGACATTGCTACATAGGTAGATTAGAGGAAGAGGGAGTCCTGAGTCAAGGAGACCAGTTAGTATACATTAGCCCTGGCCTGAGATGTTGTGAAACTGAACTAGGGAGGAGGTCAGGGAAATGGGATGATTAGGAAAGCCATGTAATATTTCAAAGAATGATAATTGGTCGGGGGGGGGGGGGCAGGGAGGCAGTGTGGGTAGTTAAGCTAGACTACATAGTATAGTTTGGGGAAAGTATTGGAATAGGGACCAATTTGTCAGGATCTAGCTCTAGCTGCATGACTTTGGGAAGTGACTTTACCTTTTTGGATCATTGTTTCTTCATCTTTAGTAGAACATTGGATTATATGGTCCCTGAATTCCATTTGGGGGTAGCTAGGTGGCACAAGGGATCGAATGCTGGGCCTGAAGTCAAAAAGACCTGAGTTCAAATCCTGACCTCAGACACTTAATAGCAGTGTGATCCTGGGCAAATCACCTGTTTCCCTCAGTTTTCTCATCTGTAAAATGAGGTGGAGAAGGAAATAGCAAACCTTTTCAGCATCTTTGCCAAAAAAACCCAAATATAGTCATGAAGAATCACCAACAAACAAGAGCTCCGTTTCAGTTCCTGACACTGAGTCCAAAATGACCTTGACAGATCAAAACTGGAAGAATGGTATAGCTACTGAGAATGGGGGAATTCTCCAGAGGGAGTCAATCTGAGACCCTTACCCCTGATCATCAGCAAGGAGGATGATATCTCCCTTCCAGTCCTATAGATCTTAGTACTATGTCTGCTGGCAGCCCCTCTTCTAGAGCTTGGAGGTAGGAGAGGAGGGTTTGGGAAATGAGTTCATTCTCTAGCTCCTTTCCCAGCAATGGCAGGAGCAGCTGCTGAACTCTTCCATCACTTTTCATACAAAACAGGTTGGCAGGACTAAATTCTCAAAGCAGCCAGAGAGTGAAAGCAGTGCAAACTAATTAGAACGCAAGGGCTTGTATCCAATTCCGGATCATGAGAATTTAGGTTGCTACTGAACTACAACTCCCACAATCCTCTGAAATGCCACCCTCAACTAAACAATGCCCCTCCCTTCTACTTTAGGTCATTCCCCATCTTAGTTACCCCTTCTTCGCTGTGTCCTAAGAAAGGGGAAGGAGGTTGAAGGTGAGGTGGGGATAGGTGAAAAGAAGACTTAGATCCCCTTTCCTCCCCCACCAACCCTGGGGCAGGGATCCCAGAGACTCCACCCGATCCCAAAGAGCTGACCCAGCCCAGTCAGCTGACTTTAGAGGAGGAAGGGGTGGAGCTGCCTGGCCGGCTTGTCAGCTGAGAAACCCAGAAGGCTGCAGACAGGGCAAGAAGAGGACATTTAAGACTGGGACAGAGCCCTGGGGATCTGAGGGACCTAGACTTGGGAAAGAAGAGAAGCAAACCAGCCTGCTGAACTGGAGGGACCTGGGCCACAGGGAGCCCAGCTGGCCTAGGAACTTGGCCACCCCCCTGCTTAGGACATAAAGAAATGCAACCACATTGGAGCTTTTGTGGCTGGACCTTGTGGCATACCCAAGGGGGGCAGGCCGGGGGTCAGAGACCTCCCACAATGAGAAAAGTCAAACCTCTGGGGAGCATTTGGATTGGATTGGCCCTGGGTAGCTTCCTGGCTCTCTGCTGGTTGGCTGAAGCCAGACCAGAGCCTGGCAAAGGGGACCCCCAATGGCTACAGCAAATCCTCCCTGGGCTCGGTGTTGAATTTGGGTTGCAGAACATCAGCTGCTCTGTCTGCAAGGCCCTGTTCACTGCCATCGACATTGGGCTGAAGGTGAGCTCCAAAAAGGGTCCTCCAAGGCCTCCTTGGTGACAGGGAAAAGCACAAGGATTTAGGAATACTTAGAGGCCACAAGAAGGTTCCCTGAAGAATTGAAGCAGAAACTTTGTAAAGGGAGAGTCTGTGGTATAGTGGTACAGAGAGAAGGGAAGGAGGAGAGAAGGTGTCAGGCACTGTGTAAGTGTTTTACAAATACCTCATTTGATCTTCATAACCATCTTGGGAGGTAGGTGCTATTATTATCTCAATTTTACAGATGAGGCAGAGGTTAAGTGACTTGCCCAGAGTCACATAACTAATAAGTGTTTGAGACAAGCTTTGAACTCAGGTCTTCCTGACTCCAAACCTCGAGAGGAGGCCAGCACATCGAGGAGCAAGACCAGAAATACTTCAGTGAAAGGCATCTTTTAGGATGTGAAACCCCAAATGAGAAATTTGGAAAACGGGGCTGAGAAGGAGAATCTTCCTCTTTGTAAAGCAGTTATCTGGACTCTCTGCCCTGGTGTATGGGAACACAAGAGATCTGCACTTTCAGATCTTAATCACTGTGTCCCTTCTCTCTCAGGCAGATGTTAAACAAAGCTTCTATTGGCCTTTGGGATGTGGTGGAGGTTAATTAGTAGCACTGTGTGAGGGTGTTGTTTCCATCCCACACTGCCTGAGCTTGAATGGCTTTGAGCCAGGTAACCAGCCTGTATATATGTATGTATGTATGTATGTATGTATGTATGTATGTATGTATGTATGTATGGCTTCTGCCCTCTGGAGGAGGTACCACACTGCCCATGACAGGTAGATTAAAAGAGTGAGGGCATTTTTCACAGGATAAATGGACTTCAGTTGAGATAGAGTCCTGGAAATCTTTGTTGTCAGAGTAAAGGTGGAATTAGTCATTACCTCCTTACCTTTATCATGTATAGTAGTCTCCTGGTCCTAGAGTGAGGTGTGGCCAGGTACCTATGCCTTGGTGGGTAGCATTATGTAAATCTGAGAATAGCTATCTCGTCTCTCCATGCTGTCACTGACCTATATCTGTCTCATTGCAGATGGAACCCAGTGTGGCCCGAGTGGGGTTGGTGGCCACCACTGTGTGTAAAGAGCTGAACCTGGCACCACCTGATGTGTGCCAGTCTATTATCAAGCTTTATGAGAATGATATGGTGGAGATCTGGACACATTCAGTGCTGAGCCCATCTGAAGCCTGTGGGCTGCTTCTAGGTTCTTCCTGTGGACACTGGGATATCTTTTCAGACTGGAATATCTCCTTGCCTGCTGTGCCCAAACCCCCATACCACCCTCCGGCTCCCCCAGCACCTGGGGCCCCTATCAGCCGTGTGCTCTTTCTCACAGACCTACACTGGGATCATGACTACATGGAGGGTGCAGATCCTGCCTGTCCTGACCCCCTGTGTTGCCGAAAAGGTTCAGGTTTACCACCTTCCTCCAGACCTGGTGCTGGCTACTGGGGTGAATACAGCAAGTGTGACCTGCCACTGAGGACTTTAGAGAGCCTGCTAGCAGGGATAGGCCCTGCTGGCCCCTATGACATGGTCTATTGGACTGGAGACATCCCTGCCCATGATGTCTGGAGTCAGACTCGCCGTGACCAACTACGAGCACTGACCACCATCACTACCCTTGTGAAGAAGTACCTGGGGCCTGTGCCTGTCTATCCAGCTGTGGGCAACCATGAGAGTGCCCCAGTCAACAGCTTCCCTCCCCCCTATGTGCATGGGAACCACTCATCCAGCTGGCTTTATGAAGCAATGGCCACAGCCTGGGAATCTTGGCTCCCTCAAAAAGCCCTCCACACCCTCAGGTAACTAGAGGAGTGCAAGGGTGGGCAGGAAGTAGAGAGGAGAGAACTAAGTGAAGAGGTGATGAGAAATAGTAGCTTGGGAAAACACAACTGGTATCATTGTAGACAGCAAGCATTTTCAAAGGGTGGTCTGGGGACCACTGGTAGTACCCCAAAACCTTTCCTCAAGGGCAAAACTATTTTACAATCATACTGATGTTTTAAATTCTAATACAGTGTATATGGATAGATATAACCCACATTAATAAAAAGCTCAATAATTTGTTTTTTGGTTTTTTGGAGGGGGAAGGTAGGGCAATTGGGGTTAAGTGACTTGCCCAAGGTCACATGCTAGTTTTTTGTGTCAAGTGTCCGAGGCTAGATTTGAACTCAAGTTCTCCTGCCTCCAGGGCCAATGCTCTATTCACTGTACCACCTAGCTGCCCTGAGCTCAATAATTTTTAAGGATGTCCTGAGACCTCCAAGTTTGAGAACTGTTGGTGTACAGGATGGGGATGGGGTGGGGGTGGGGAGCTCTAGCCACTTTGCTCTCTAGTCATCTAGGCCGGCCCTTTCTTCCTTTGAGTTGTTGAATTTCTGTCCCCAGCACCTAGTTCAGTGTTTGACACATAGTAGGCACTTCTTAAAATGTTGCTTTATTGATCCTCATCTCAAGTCAGGCCTCTGCCTTTCTTGACTGGCCTATTGTTCAAAGCCTCCTAGCTGACCTTCCTTCTTTTCAGTCCCTCTCCACATTGTTAATAAACGCTGACAAAAAAAAATAGCACTTTCAGAATATTACTCCCCTGCTCATAAATATTCCATATAACCTACTGTATAGAAAGGCTAAACTGCTCAGTCTGGCTTCCAAGGCCCTCCCGATCTAATTGCAGTTTGTTTTGACATGCCTGGTCTCCCACTCCTACCCTAAACACTTGGTCTGATTTCAGGCACCTCACTTTGACTCACCCAGGTCCCCTGCCTATAATGCCCTCCTTGCTCTCTGCAGCAGTTCAAATCTTGCCCATCCTTCAAGGCCTAGCTCAAGTCTTTCCCAGGCACTGCAGCTTACACTCATCCCAGCCTGCTCTGGTCTCCTATGGCCTTAGCCCCTTTTGACCTTGGGAGGTATTTTGTTGATTTGTTTGGCCACTCATCTGATTATCCCTGAAGCATTTTCTCTACTAGAACTGTAAACCCAGGAAGGGCAGGGCCACCCTGCCTTTGTTCTGCTTTCTATCCTCCGCTGGTGATTAGCTGCTGATCACTAGGTAACCTTCTACAGACAGCATTTGGGTTTAATTGACGCAGCCCTTCCCCCAATGTTTCAGGATTGGGGGGTTCTATGCCCTCTCACCAAGGCCAGGCCTCCGCCTTATCTCTCTCAACATGAACTTCTGTTCGAGGGAAAATTTCTGGTTGCTGATCAATTCCACAGACCCTGCAGGGCAGCTGCAGTGGCTGGTGGGAGAGCTGCAGGCTGCTGAAGACCGAGGAGAGAAGGTGAGGACGTGGGGTTGGGAGAGGAGAGAAGGGGAGGTCTTCTGGGAGCAGGGATAGCAAAGGTGGCAGGCTACCTTCCCTGGCCCACCATGTAAAGGTGCAGCCTTGTTTCATTACTCACATTATACTTGGGGCAGATACTGTGTTTTCAAGGCTTCCAGCCTTTTTAGTAGGCAACTGTTGGGAATATATTACATCATCCTACTTGTGTCCCGAAGTTCCTGGTCTCTGAATAAAGATGGAGGTCTATACCCAATGTGTCACACCATGTATCCTTTATCCAGGGGACATTCATACCCAAGTCAGAGGGTGATTTCTGCTTTTGGAGGGCCAGGTAGCCCCAATTCCATGCAGTTGATGTGATGCTACTTCTATCCCCTCAGGTACATATCATTGGTCACATTCCCCCTGGGCACTGTATGAAGAGTTGGAGCTGGAATTACTACCGAATTGTGGGCAGGTAAGAGGAGAGGAGGCATTGTGGGGTAGTAGGTAGAGAACTGGTCTCCTTGGCCCAGTTTAAGAAGACCTACATTCAAATCCTGCCTCTGACACATATTAGTGGCCATGGGCAAATCACTAGGTCTCTTAGCATACCCATACCACTCTCCAGGACTGTAAATAACAGATGAACTGTTGATCTATATCTATGGAAGGAGTTCCCCAGACCTATACAATTACAAGTATATGGGGGAGGTAGGATCTAAGGAGAGAAGCAGAGCATGATTTGGGATAGGTAGTGTTATGGCTAATTTATAGAACTTCAGCTTACAAACAGGGCAGGTAGGTGGTACAGTGGCTAGTGCTGGAACTGGTGTCAGGAAGACCCATCTTCCTGAGTTCAAATCTAGCCTCAGACGTTTATTAGCTGTGTGACCCTGGACAAGTTATTTCACCTTGTCTTGGCTTCCTTATCTATAAAATGACCTGGAGAAGGAAATGGCAAACCAGTCCAATATCTCTGCCAAGAAAACCTCAAATGGGATCATGCAGAGTTGGACAGTACTGAACAAGAAAGCTTAGGAAGCCTTTCCCATTACTTTTCCCATGTACGCCACCAACAACCCTGTTGAGTGTAACAGGTACCTAAGGATAACCCCTCTTCACTTCATAGATGGAAAAATTGATAAGCTAAGAAGCTAAGTGACTTTCTCCATGTTCACCTACAGAAACAAGTTATTACAATAATATAGATGAGAGTTGTGATTTAAGAGCACTGCATTGGGGAAGAGGATCTGTTTGAAGTACGGCTCTGCATGACCCATGGCAGGTTGATTCACCTTTCTTTGAATTAGCTTGCTCTTCTGTAAAAATATATGAGCTAGGCTTTGATCCCTAAGATGTATCCTATGAACTACCAGGATGCCCTGACCACTCTGCTCCTTAGAATGAAATAATGAAGGTCTTTCCCTTTACTAGGTATGAAAACACCATAGCTGCTCAGTTCTTTGGTCACACCCATGTGGATGAATTTGAGGTTTTCTATGACGAAGAGACCCTGAGCCGGCCCTTGGCTGTGGCCTTCTTGGCCCCAAGTGCCACCACCTATGTGAACCTTAATCCTGGTGAGTGGGACAGAAGGAAGCCTACTTAGCTAACTGGGTAAGGGGTGGATGGTGGGCTAGATAGCCATCTGTACCTGCCTCATCCCTTGTGGGCTGTTCCTCCCTCTGGACTGTACCTTTGACCCCTGATCAGTACCTTTCCTGTCTTCCCTTGTAGGTTATCGAGTCTACCTAATTGATGGTAACTACTCAGAGAGTTCCCACTTGGTCCTGGACCATGAAACCTACATTCTGAACTTGACATTGGCCAATACTCCTGGGGCCACCCCCCATTGGGAGCTCCTGTATAGGGCTCGAGAAACCTATGGGCTTCCTAATGCCCTGCCAAATACCTGGCATGACCTAGTATACCGTATGCGGGGGAATGAAGGGCTTTTTCAGACCTTCTGGTACCTGTACCACAAGGGTCACCCTCCTGTAGAGCCCTGTGAGAGCGCCTGCCGCCTTGCTACCCTCTGTGCCTTACTCTCTGCTCGTTCAGACAGCCCTGCTCTCTGCCGCCACCTGATACCAGACCTGCCCTTACCCCACACTGGAAGTCTTTGGCAGAGGGTTGCATTTTGTTAGCAAAGGAAAGCTCAGTGAGCAGGGATCAGGAAGGAGGCAGCCCAGTGCATTGCTGAGGGGAGGAATGCCTGATCTCTATCTCCATCAAGTATTAAACAGAAGGAGGGGGGCATGGCTAGATGGCACAGTGAATAGAGCACTGGCCTTGAAGTCAGGAGGACCTGAGTTCAAATCTGGCTTCAGACACTTAACACATACTAGCCATGTGACCTTGGGCAAGTCACTTAACCCCAATTGCCCCGCCCTTCCCCCTCCAAAAAGCCAAAAAAAAAAAAAACAGAAGGAGGAGAGTTACATTTCTTGATGTGCCTTAGAATCTGGTGAGCCAGGATGGTTGATTCCTATTTCCCTGGAGGCATCTCAGCACCTGAGAGACCTGTCTAGCTGGACAGGAAGAAGGATGCAGCTAGCTCTTGGGACACAGTTGAGGACCTGAAATTGATGATTCTATGTAAGCAACACCCAACAAGACTATATTGCTCCTACTTCCCTCAGAACCACGTATGTGTAGGAAACAGAACCTGGACCTTAGCAACAGGCCCTTCCCTTGCCCTCAAACTGGTTCTAGTCATCTCAAAGATATCAGAACTCAATGGTCACAAAGGGCTAGTTCTTCCCTCTGCCTGCTGGACAGGAGTTCCCCATCCAAGGTCACCTAATCCCCAGGGACAGTTACAATAAATGTATATAACCCAGTGGCCTCCTTTCCTCATTTCACTGTCCTTCTCGTCACAAACACAGACCCAGCAAGTCCTTCATCATTGTTTCTGATTAATGGCTTAGATCAGGGATCACAAAGGGGCACCAAATGAAATCGACAGCTTTTACTCAAAAGACAAGGGAGGTTTCCATCTTCCTCACAGAAATTCTGGCCTAGGATTGCGTCAACAACTGACTGGCAGAGGGAAGATGGGAGGAAGTAGTGCGTGGCCAGGAGTAGCATCCAGGCTAGGGGGCACAACTTCATGGCCTTATTACAAGGTGTCAAACTTTTCCCTCCCTTCCTGAGGGGGTGGTTCCAGGGAGGAAACAGAACCCACAATTAGGCAAGCATCAGGATGGGCGCACAGACAGGCTTTATTAGTGAACACAAAGAGCCAGTGCCCACAGAACAGGAGGAGGGGTGTTCCCCTACTCCCACCCTCACTGTCCCTGGGCACAGGCCCAGTCAGCAAAGGGAAAGCCAGGCCAAAGGCCTATCTTTTCTACCCAGACTGACTGATACATGTGGCAAAGAGACATGAGAACCCTTGGACTGGGATAGCATCAGTGTTCCATGACAGGGGCCCAGTTGTGGAGTCTGGCCATGGAGGCCCATTTGTTCTACCTTCATGCTTCAGTCTCCTCCTTCCCTGTGGGCCTGCAGTCCCACCTTCCTCCCCATCCCCCAGGCAGGGAGCCACTGCCACTCGTGGGGGAAGCAGTGCCAGATGGCCCTGGCCCAGAGCAGCATCAGGAAGGGCCTGACAGGCTGCCCTGGGCCCCTCCCCACCCCATATCTTAAGAGTTCCCCAGGGCCCCAGGTCAGATTAGGGGATGATATGGACCAAATCCAGACTCTGTGAGGCTGTTCAGGGTGTATGGGTTCCTAGCCTTTTAGGTTTGAGTGTGCCCAGAAGAGACTGGACCCCCTTTCGGACAGTACAGCCCACTCGACGAGCAACCGAATCCGCAGGGGGTGCCGGGAGACAAGAGCTGGAGGCCTGGGGACGGGCATCCAGGCACTTCTGGTACCGAAGCTGGGGGGAAAGGAGATGGGCAATCAGGTATGGTCTTCAGTTCCAGCCTGCCTATTCAGTCCAGAGACCCCCACTCCCTACCCTTTCTCCCTGTAAAGCCCTGTCTTCCCTCCCACCCCACCCTAGTATGCAGCCCCTTCCTTTTTCCCCAGGCTCTAACTTACCATGCAGGCAGCCTGTACAGCCTCAGAGAGGCTGGCTGCATTGGGCTCACACCAGAACATGTGGCAGCAGAAAGTGGAAGGACCAGCAGCCATGATGAAGGCGAAAGTATGGACATCTCTGCCCACTGCCAGGAAAGACAGGAACCGTACCCTGCATTCTCCCAGAACTGCCTCCGTCTGGGAGGGAAATTAGGAAGGGCAATTATTACAGATCTGTACCACCTCTGGCCCCTACAGAGATCTCAATGGCCCTGTCACTGTTTCTCTCTGAAGCACAGGTTCTTAATCTGGGATCTATAAATGTATAGGGTTGTTTTAAAATTAATCTGATCGTTATATTTCAATAGAATTGTTTACCTTGGTAATCTTACGTATTTTATTCATTAAAAAAATATTCTGAGAAGGCCGTGACACAAAAGAGTAAAGAACTAGAAGGGATAAAGAGGTCCCCATTGTATTTTTTAAGCACAAAAAACCATGGAGGTTTTAGTGGATTACAGGCTCAATATGGCAACATACTTCAGTGGACATTAACAGAAGCAGAGTGTTCTAAGTAAGAGAGGAGAGAGTCTTGCCATCCCCTGCCCCAGTCAGACTACATCTGGAACAATGCCCCATTCTGGGCACTATATTTTTGAACAGGCCCTGACAAATCCAAGGATGCCCTAGGAAGATGACCAGGTTAGTGAGAGGACTCAAAATCTTGGCCTGTTAGGCTCAAGGGATGGAACAGAGAGAGGCTCTCTGGTCTGAAGAAGGCTGAGAGGGTGGAGGGAGAAGTAACTGGATCAGAGACTTAAGATATCATTTGTCCAGTCTTTTCATTTTACAGATGAGGAATCTAAGGCTCACATGGGTTAAACAACATGCCAAGATGACACAGAGTAAGTGGCAGGGTTAGGATTTGAACTTGAGACTTCTGACTTCAAAGCCAGGACCCTTCCACTCTACCACACTGCCTTGTGATGATGATCTTTCAACATCGGATGGGCTGTCACGTAGAAGAAGAAAAAGGACTTGGCTCTTCGAGGCCCCATAAAGGAAAACCCAGAGCAAGAGGAGGATTTTAGGTCAATACAAGGAAAAACAATACGTGTGTCTAAGAGGAAAAGGGGCTGCACTGGGGCCGCCAGGTGGCACGCTAGGAAGAGCGCTGGGTCTGGAGTCAGGAAGATGCCAGGTCACAGCCAACTTCAAACCCTTCTTAGATGTGTGGCCCTTGGCAAGTCACTTGATCCATTTACCCCATTCCCTGAATGGTAAAGGGGGGTAATAACAGCACCTATCTTAGAAAATAGGGACGGTGATGAAAACCAAATAAGATAATCTTTGTAAGCTTCTTTCTTGGCATAGTGTCTAACACATAGGTGCTCGATAAATATTTGTTTCCCTCCCCACTCCCATCTTCACAGATCCTTAAGAAGAGACTAGATGGAATAAAAGGATTAAGATAGTATATTTAGGATTAAGGATGGTATAAAAGGATTCATTATACTAACTGAGATTGAACTCTAACAGGTCTTTGAGCTCCCTTCGGTAGGTCTGACATTCTGTGATTCAAATTTGGGGAGAGTAAGGCAGCCCTATTACATACCCACAGTGATCCAGCACTGTATCTTAAAGGGAAATGGGAGGAGGCCATTACTGAGCTACATTCACTAAGTGCCCACTATGTGCAGCATGCTGTTCATAGGGACAGGCACTGGGAGCATCTATTTTTAAAATTTTACTAACTCACCCATAGTTGTCACCCAGTCAATGGCCCTTTCCCTCCCCCATGGCAATCAGCCTACACCATGTGAGACCAGAGCCTGACATCATCAGCCATCTCCCCCCTTCCCTCCCAGTCCTGGCCTCACCTGCTGATGCAAGATGGTGAGTGTAGCAGGAGCCACGCTAACATGACTAGGGGTCCACTGCTCCCTGCTGCTGGTGGCCAGAACTGACTCCAAGGCGCCATTGATCACATCCACACCTGAAGACCCAAAGAGACAGCACGTGAGCACACACACACATATACACACACACACACACACACACACACACACACACACACACACACACACACACACACACACACACACACTGTGAGGAGTCATACTATCAGATCAGTACCCACTATTATCAATAATAACTGATATTTGTGACACATGTCAATGACATCCTATGTAGTAAGAGGCAGTAGGGTGGGCTGGTCTCAGAGCCAGGAAGTCCTGGGTTCTGGTCCTGCTTCTGATACATCCTGTCCATATAATCCTGGATAAATCACTTGCCCTCTCAGTGCTCTAGGAAAGATTAAGAATAAGTTGCTGAGAAAGGACCAATCTACTTGGGTAAAGGTAGTTCCCTATAACAATGAAAGGCCTAGTTCCTATCCCAATTTATATCATGTTTTAAATTTTGCCAAGCGCTTTATGTACATTATATTTACAGCTAACTTCTGAGAGGTAGGTACTAAAGGTTTTATGTATGAAGACACCCAGGTGCAAGAAGTGAAGAACTTTGCCCAGAGTCACTCAATGGTCACTGCCCATGAGTTTCAGAAGCAACATCTGAACCCAGGTCTACCTGATTCCGAATCCAACATTCTTAATTTCCGAACTATGATACATACATACACACTACTGCAGGGATAGACACATACAACTTGCCTTCTCAAGACACCCCTTACCAGACCACAGGGCCTTTTCTTCCTCCTCACTGTCACCACCCCCCTTCTCTGTAACATGTGGCACTGCTCTATCACCCTGAAACTGTCCTACCTTGGCTTCTAAGATCAGTGCTCTCTCATCTTTTATCTCTGACCTCTTCTGTCTCCTTCCCATACTCCTCCTCTCCCCTGTCCCCTCACTGTGATTGCCCCTCCAGTCTGAGAATCTACAACTTGTTCAGTATTCTCTCCCCTAGAGAGCTCATCCACTGTCTGTCTTGGCTTCCTTTCTCATCTCTCAGCAGACGACTCACATATGTCTATCTAGTTGCCTGTGAGATAAGAACACAAAGGCTGCGTTCTAGCTCCAGCAAACTATGTGATGTAAGAGAAGGCAGTTAGAACCACAGAAACTTGGAGCTGAAAGGGAACTCAGAAGTATCAGTTTACATGCTTCCTTATTCACAGGAGAAAACTTGGGCCTAGAGATGAAGCGACTTCATTTTATGATCTATTAGGTTGTCAGCTCCTTAATGGAAAGGACTTTATTTTTCATCTCTGTAGCCCCTTTGTGGCCCCTAGGTTCAGGGTCCTACACATAGTAGGGGATTCAGTAAATGTTTGCTGAATGTCAAGGTTGAACTGACCATGGTCACATGAGTTCTTTGCAGAGCCAACACTGGAATCCAGATACCCCAGTGCTACATGGCAGGGATCAGTAGACCCAAGTCATGTCAGAGGGGCTCCTGCTACACTCACCATCTTGTATTTAAGCTCTCTGGGGCTGTGTTATTTTTTGGAAAGAGGGGAGTATACTGGACAAGGAATCTCTAAGAGCTAGATGGCACAATGGATATGGAATGCTGGGCTTGGATTCAAGAAGACCTGAGCTCAAATTCAGCCTCAGAAACTTTCTAGCTGCACCACCCTGGGCAAGACACTTAACCTTCATCTGCCTCAGTTTCCTCTAAATGAGGATTATAATAGCACCCACCTCCCATGTTGTCATGAGGATCAAATGAGATAAAATAGGGCCTGGCACATAGTTGGTGCTATATAAAATGATTTTCCCTCCCTACCACTATTTGGTACAATACATAGATTCTACACTTGGGATCATGAAAACCTGAGTTCAAATCCTGCCTTAAACCATTTCCTAGATGTGTGACCCTGTACAAGTCACTTAACCTCTCTGTGCTTACTTTCTTCATCCATAAAAGAAGTTTAGACTAAATGATATCCAAGGTCTCCTCCAGTAAGTTCCAAGTTGATGATCTTACGCTCCTATGACCTCCCTGCTCTCCCAGGTTCCAAATTTCTGGATCCCCTTTGGTTAAAGGGGAGGGAAGAAGATGGGCTCAAGCATCAGTCACTGTCAGTCTCACCTCACAACATCACATCTGTAGCCTTCTCATAATCTCCCACTGCCACCACCCTCAGCTAAGCCTTCATTCTCATGTCTAGATTAAAAAACAATACTGATGATGAGAGTTACAGAGAGGAAGTCAAGGGAGTGAGAGTTTTGTTTTTAACATTGTAGTTGGGAAATGGGGGAAGCAGGACATGATCTAGGCCTTGTAAGATGGCAAGGATTGGGGGTGGGGGGAATGTTGGGTGGTACAAAAGGGAGGGAAAGTAGAAGAGAGAATTGGTAAGGGATATTTGTGAACTTGAACCAGCTCAATAAGCCTGACAGGAGAGAGTCCTATGTGTTGGGGAGCAAAAGGGCCACAGTTAAAAAGAGAGGGGACCAGTTTAGGGGGGTACTTGGCAAGCCAGGCAGAGGGGACTAGCTAGACTTTACTCCACAGGCAGTAGGAAGCTACTGAAATTCTCAAGTAAGAAAGTGTTAGCCATGAGGCAGGCAAAGATATATGAGACACACAGTGGTAGAGATAGAAATCTGGGAATCATGCAAATAGGAAGTTCTAATAAAAGGAGGAGTGTGAGTAGTTCAGCTGTAACCTCAAAGAGAAGCTGACTTGGCTGTCAAAGGGAGGAGAGAACTAGAATGGTAGGTTGGGGGGGGGAGCCATAAGGTGGCAGTAAAATTGAAACATGGGAAAGCCTGTGTATATGCAGGCAGAGGAGGCAGCAGAGAAGGCATGGGGGCAGAGAGGGAGGGCTACTTGTGAGTGAGCTCCTGAGCGGGTATTGGTGGAAAATCCACACAGACAGAAGGGGCAGGCTGATGTTCTCGTCTCTGTGCTCCTTCCTGTCCCTGAGATCTATCACAAGCCTAAATCTGCCTCTTAGCAGCTTCCCCCCATTGTTTCTAGTTCTGCCCTCTGGGACTCTGAGGATACAGCTCCATGTGACGGCCCATCAGACACTGGATGACAGCTAGCCTGTCCCCTAACTTCTGTCTCTTCCTCAGGCCAAACTCTCCCAATCCCTTTAACTAGACATTGTCTGTGGTAATGTCAAGATCCGGGTTGGAGCTATTCACAGAAAGCTTACTGATCTGATCTCTGCTCCTCCTTCCCCATCCCACCCCCAAACAAATGAGAGGACAGAGAGAGGGAATAATGGCAGAATTGTAGAGATCATGCAGGGCAACTTTCCAGTGGCTGAATGTGGGCAGTGAAAGGTCCTAGTAGTGGGCTGCATTCTGTGTGGCCAGAAGATGAAAGGGCCTCAAAAAATATCACTCCTCAGTGAGGAAGGGCTGAAGGTTTGTTGAACTGAGGTCAGTGGATGGGGGTGGGGGATGGCAAGGGTTTCTCTGTAGGGAAAGAGGGGCAACTGGGCTAGGGGTAGACAACAGCATACATACCCACTGGCTTAGCAACAGGCACATTCCCTAGGTAATAGACTTGGAACTTCTGTACCAGCTCATTCTTCGGGGCTGGGAACTCCACTGGGGGAAGGGAAGGGAAGCATAGGTCTGATGAGTTAACTTTGGCCCCCAGCCCACTCCACCAGATAGTAAATAGCGTTCCAGCCCTGTGACAAGATCTCAACTGACAATCCCAGGGCCCAGACCTTCTGATCCTCTGCTCTCCTCAGATCATCCAATAGCTTCACTCCCTCCAAATCTCTTCAATGACATATGATTGGTTGATTTTAATTCTCAATCTTTCCAAGTGATTTGTGCACAGCTGGAGCTAGCTGTGTGTATTATGTTTCTAACCTCTGTTTTCTACAGAAAATACATGGATGCTCTGTCTGCCCCATCACAACTGGAGCTCCCAAGGGTGGGAGCTGTAGCTTCTCCTTCCTTGGGGTCTCTCATATGACCCAAAAAAGACTTTGCACACCAAGAGACCCAGTACAAGGAGCCATCTGCCTGCTTGGATAAGCATGGGGTTTGGAGGAGGCCCTGACCTTGGAAGGGAACATCCACCATTTTGGAGTGATCCAAGGACAGGCCATTCACTAAGCAGCGGGCACTTCGGCGTTCAGCCATGATCTGTGGGAGCAAAACCTTATTACCTGGTCTTGTCCCCTGATACCCATAATCCCTCATCCCACAGGGGGCCTCCCAGTGATTCCCCAGCAGGTTCCCCCACCCCCACTGAGGAGCAGGGACCAGGGCAAGGGGCATGCCTTGGAGCAGATCTCGTGCAGACTGGTGGCTATGTTCTTGGCAGGTGCTTCACAGCGGAACACGTGGCACTTGAGCATCTGGGTCAGCTTGTCCCGGGCCACGTAGGCAAAGTCCCTGTGGGAAAGGTGGGTCACTCAGCATCTCCCTGCTCTGCCAGACTCCAAATCTCCAATGAGACAAGAGGTGGAGGAGCAGGATCATCAAAACCTAGAGTGTGGGGGCTGTGGGTACTAACCCCTAGCTGATGGGTTAGGGGCATGCTGCAGACAAGGGAGAGAAGGAGAGGAAGAGCAGGCAGGATGAGGGGACGGGGTGAAGATTTGAGGAGCTGAGTGTGTACTTCTGGGGCCTGGGAGCAGGATGGGGCACAGGGCATGGGGCGGGGCACAATACCTCTCTCTGGGTCCGGCAGCAGAAGTGAGGCAAAGAGCATGATTAGGGAAGAGTGGCCCAACCCTGGCAGCTGGGTGAGCCCCTCACCCCAGGCAGAGTCCACCCTACCCCCAACGAGGAGTCCCTGAGCCCACACCTTCCACTGTCCCGCCCGACGCCCCACACACGAATGCTGATGATGGGCTGTGAATGCAACACTGTCTGTCCATGGGGCTCCACCAGCTTCAACGTTTCATCCTCCAGCTGCAGCAGCATGTCCTTTCCCTGGGGGGTGGGGGTGGGGAGAAGCACAGAGCACCTGTCAGAGCAGGCCCAGGGAGAGAAGAAGGCAGCCTCAGACAGTCAGAGCAGGCCTCCAGGGGAGGGGGAGATAACACCTGCCACAGTTGCCTTGGATGGGGAGGAGCACACCAGACAACTGTCACAGCAGGCCTGGTGGGGGTGGAGCAGCAGCTGGGGAAGGCTTAGTGCACAGATTTCTGGTTCTCCCTTGACTCAGGCAGACTCTAGATCAGTCCCTACCCTGCAGGCCCAGGCCCTGTGGGCAGGCTCACTCACACACAGCTTCACCCACTAGTGGGTTCAGGAGCAGACTTCTTCCCCTGCTCACCTCCCCCCAGCCTCCCTGGACTGGGTCATGCAGGTTGTGTTTGTGGTAGGAGAGCTGTCGGATGCAGTTGTTGACAGCCACACTGCTGCGTCCAGGGGCTAGCTCCTCTTCAGTCATCTCCACCCAGCCCAGAGAACGCACAGCAAAGCACTACAATTGAGGGAGGGGGAGAGAGGACACAGAGAAGGTGAGTGTATGTGGAAGCCCTGGGCAGCATAGGGTGGGGCAGAGATGGCAGCAATCTTGGTGTGCCACAGAGTATGTGGAGGACCAAGAGGACCCTGGCTGGATCCAGCGTAGAGTCCCAGCCTCCAGCCACCCCCTACCCAAGGACTTCTCCCTATTCTCTCTGGTCACATAGGACCCATCCCCAGCCAACTCAGTTGACAAACCTTGGCCCCCAGATTGGTGTTCAGAAGAGGTGACTTCTCCTGTTCTTGGGGCAAGCCAGTGCTAAGGGAAGAGAGCAAAGAATCAACCAACCAATCTGTGACAGAGAAGATACCTCTCCCGCCTCTCCCCCTGGAGACAAATCCACCGTCCTAGGCCCGGCCAGAACTCAGCTGGGCCCAGGGCTTCACCTCACTAGCATCAGAAGGGCCCCAAGCCCCATATTTCATCTTCAGTGACTTATCCTCCACTCTCCCAAGTCTGACCCTTTCTCCCTTCTTCCTCTCACCCAATGTTCAGAGCTTGGAAGGGCAGGGCCCCATCTTCAGAATCCTTCCTTTCTGGCTCCATGGGGGGCTCTTCATTGGCCACATCCTAAGGAAAAATGGAAGTGATAGGAAAAGGGCCGACATAAGTCCTCTTACTCCCAGGATTCCCTGCCCATCATCCGAGGAGCTCTTGCTCTGGAGTTTCCTCGCCTACCTTCCAGAACTCGCCATCTTCAAAGGTCTCCCCATGGCCAAAACCAGTCCAGGTGAGCTGAAGGAAGGAGGCATGGAGAGCTGGGGTATAGTGAATGCCTCTAACCTGACATCCCACTCCCAAAACATGCATTCAGGGGCCCAGCCCCTGGTCACCTGCCCAACAGGGCCCAAAGCTGTTCAGGTTAGGTACTGCTCTAGCCCAGGGTTAGAGGGAGTAATCAGTGCTAGATCTGGAGTTGGAAAGAGTGGGATTCAAATCCTGTCTCTGATACTTAATGACAGTTAAGTGACCATGGACAAGTCACTTACCCTTGCTAATTCTTCATCTGTAAAATGAGGATAATAACTACTATGCCTCTCTTACAGATTCTGGAAGTTCAAATGAACTAATGTGTGGAAAGACCCTGCAAAGCTTAAAGCACTGTATATAAATGCCAGTTATCACAGAGGGGCAGGGATGGGAGGGCAGGGTTAGGAGCTGGTCTTCCCTTTCCCTCAGGAAACTGACAGATGGCTTTAATTGGGGAGACATGATTCACCTGAGGCTCTTCAGTGGGGCTGCTCCCTTGTGAGGGGGGGGCCCGGCCAGGGGGCTCCCACTGGGTGGTTCCAGTTGGGATGTGCCAATAATAGGTTCCTGAGGTATCCTGGACCCTCATCCATCCGGAAGGCAGATCTGAATCCGTCTCGAATGAATTCCGGTTCCAGAAGGAATCTGCCATGAGATGGGCTGATTACGAGGTTACCCTTCGACAGTCAAGATAAACTGCCACCCTCCCCACCTCTTGCCAGGGTAGTCCCATCGATTACCATCCTACATCTCCCAGCTGGTCTCCCTGTCCCCAAGGGGAGCACCAATCTGAACTATTAGGGCTTAAGGTCTGGGCCCATGGTTATAGGTGATGGGCTAGGAGGTGGAGTCAGGCTGGGAAGTCTAGTCTGACCTCTCATTAGGAGACAGGGATATAGGGACACTGAAGCGAGCAGGCTTCCCAAGAGCATTAGGCAGCACTACCTGAAGAGTCTAGGATTGTACTGCTCACTCTCCACAGCACCCAGGTCATATTCCTAGCATCAGGGCTCTTCTGTGAGCATGTGAGTATATGTATATGTGCACATATATTTAAGCATGTGTACTGGTGTTCCAATAATGAGAACACGCACACATCATACTGCTTAAACACATGCACATAACATGCATGCATGCATATGCTACATACTAATAATGAATCATGTTAAAAAAGAGAATGGCCCCAGGTAAAGGGCATGATGTCGAGAGGGAGCCCAGTACCACACAGAACTCAGGAATGACTAGCTTGGATCTCCTTATACATACACATGCCCCACATATCCACACAAATATCCATTTGTGTATATATATCACATATCCTATAACCCTCCAAGACATCACACACACTGTGTACACATTCATGTCAATGTGTATGGTACAAATATCACATATACACAAACACATACCCCCAAAACTTCATACAGTGTACGTCTCAGACCCCCCACAGATCACAGACACATCTCAGTCACACCGTGCACACACCATATTCTAAATCCACCCCACATCAAGCGATGCTCCTACAATGGCCATCAGTACACATGTATGTCATGCATGTCCACTGCTCACACGCACATGCCACATATAGACAGGTACCCATACTTCAGATGTGTACAATATCCTTCGCCCTTTTATTCCCTCTGACCCAGATGTCACAAGGTAACTGATACTCTTAGCCCCTCCGCTTCTCCCATCCCTAGCTCCCCTCCTCCTGCTCCCACCCTAAGCAGTCTGCCTAAGAGCTCTCTCGGGCTCCATCCTTGCCCTCACCTGGACTGCTGTCCTGTAGGATGATGGCCAGGAAGAAGTCTTGAGAGAACATGCTGCTGGGCTGGGGCCCCTCCCACCCTCAGGCCCTGGCTCCAGCCTGGGGGGTCCCACTGTCCTCCTCCCTTGTCCCGCTGGGCTTCAGCACTGTGCTACGTGCTGGTACTGGGCTCCGGAGAACAGCTGCTCCCCTCCCCCTCCCCCTTCCTCTCCCACTCCAGCTCCCTTTTCCTCTCCCCACCAGGGCAGAGCCATCTGCCAGGCTTCTTCCTCCCCTCTAAGCCAAGAGGAGGAGGAACCCAGCACACCTCCCCCACCCCACCCCTACCCCCACCCCTACTCACCTCTAGGGGCTGGAGGCCACTATGGCAGAGGTTAACACTCAGTGCTGGAGGGGCAGCCTAGCTGGCAGCAACGGGGACCCTGCCTTCACTACAATGCAGTTCCAGCCCTTCACGGCTCACACCTCCACCCAGAATCCCCCCTCCCCATCCCTAGCCTGAGCTATTTCCATCATTTCCCTGCGTCAAACATTCACAGTTCCCCACACATACCCAAAGCCCAGCCAAGGAGACAGGATACCCTAAACCACCTCTCCCTGCCCCCCACATTGAGGGGCCCTGCAGAAACTACAGCTCCCAGCATGCAATGGGACACGGCCTTAGAAATCTCAGTGGACCCCATGGCTCCCATCAACCATGGGGATTTCAGGGCCCCTCCTTCATACATGGGCCAAGAGACACCCTCCCCATCCCAATACTTCGTAGCTTACCCTTGGGGTTGGAGGTGGGGAAGGAAGTGGGTTAGCATAAGAGCATTGCCTGTCATAAAGGTTCATCCCTCATCTAGCTAAGCTGCCCCAAAGGCACTCACCTGTCACATTCACCTGCCAGAGCCCAGATGGGCTGCTGCGTTTCCCCAGCAACAGGAGCCCCAGGACAAGCTGGGCACACCCAGACCAGTGACGTAAGCTCTGGTTGCTGGGGAAACCGGGAATCCTGGCAGGTACTGAGGCAAGAGAGTCACTGCTGAGGGGCAAACATGGTCCCAGAGCTGAGCCAGGGCTCCTAGGCAACCATACAGTGTTGTGTGCCCAAGGAGAGAAGGAGGTGAGCAAGGCTTGGAGACTCACCAAACCTTGTTCTCCTCTACAATACCAAGGATGGTGAGATGGAGTCTAGGGCTTAAGGAAGGGGAACCAGGGCTCCTTTACTGTCAGTCCCCGCCTAAGGCTACCACCATAGGATGGGCATTCAGCCCTTCACAGACTTCTTTGTGCTCTTCACTATCTCAGGGGACAGACTTCTGCCTGGGGAGGAGAGGGATATACATGTCCAAAGGACATGCAGACCCATGTTGGAGATGGGATGGGGACAAGGAGGATGGGCAAAGCCAAGACCCAGAGCTTGGCTCACATTGCTAGGGAACAGACAACTGTCTACTATCCCTAAAGAAGAGTGGTGAAGCCTGAAGGCTGCTGAAGGATCATCGGTCAGACCCACCCTCCCATTTATTCACAATGTTCACTGACAGACCCCAAAAGGAATCATGTCTTTGGGGAACACAGCCAACCACATCACTTGGGCTTTTTTCTGGTATATCTCTTTAGCTTTACTTCACAAAACTCCCCAACCAAGACCCCACAGTAAGGAATGTCTTCTCACTATCTTTCTCAGTAACTCACCAATATGTGATGCCCATCTCTGCACCGTTAGCCATCCTACTCCCCCATCTGGATTCTTTTTCTTCCATTTTTCCTTACATAAGGCAACTAGGGCACAGTGGATCAGTGGATAGAGCATTGGGCCTAAAGTCAGTAAGATCTGAGTTCAAATCCAGCTTCAGACATTTTGTAGCTATGTGACCCTGGGCAAGTCACTTAACCTCTGTCTGTCTCAATTTCCTCATCTGTGAAATGAGGAAAATAATACCTCCCAGGGAGATAATAATTATGAGTACTTAGCACAGTGTCTGGCACACAGTAAGGGCTGTATAAATGTTAGTTAGTGTTACTACCACTATTATTATTATTATTATTATTATTATTATTATTATTAACCAGATTTTATCTGCTGTCTTCTTCTTGGGTCCAGCTCATGAGCCACTATGTTTTAAGAGGCCTTTCTTGACCAACGTGGACCTCGCTGAGCTCTGCCGTTTCCAGACTCCCAAACACTTATGGACACAGCTATACAACTTAGTACCTCGTCGTATGAAACTAGACTACAGGCACCCCCCGGGTATCTGGGGACAGCGGATGGACTTCTTTTCTTATGTCCCCACAGTGCCAGTACATAGGAGGCTTCTAAGTAGTCCTCCAGATGACTGACTGGCCCACCCACTAAAATAAAAACTCCTTAAGGGTAGGGACTTATTTTGACCTTTCTTTATATCCCCAGAACTTAGCACCGTGCCTGGTTCATAAGCTTAACGCTTGTTGACTGGCTGGCTGACTGGTGGTCTGTGTAATTCACACTGAAATACATTTCCTCGTACTCTCCCAACATTCAAACTAAGCTGCCACTTTTCTCCCTGTTTCCAGAGTCTTGGCAGATCTACTTCTAGGTATCCCCACTGGTTTGGCATCTCATCAACATCAAGAGGTTAGTGTATTCTGCAGCTCTGGAGAAGATATCAGTGGGCCTGCCTTCTGAATCACTTATAAGAATATTAAAAGATGATGTTGGGGTGACCAGGTGGAGCAGTGAATAGAGGACTAGCCCTGGAGCCAGGAGGACCTTAGTTCAAATCTGACCTCAGATACTTAACACTTTACTAGCTGTGTGACCTTGGGCAAATCACTTAATCCCAACTGCTCTTCCAAAAAGCAAGAAAAAAAAAATATGTTAAAAAAAATATAAGGAAAAAAAAGGGGCAGCTAGGTGGCACAATGAATAGAGCACCGGCCCTGGAGTCAAGAGGACCTGAATTCAAATCCAGCCTCAGACATATAACATTTACTAGCCGTGTGACCTTGGCAAGTCATTTAACCCCAATTGCCCTGCCTTTCCCCTCCAAAAAAAAAAAAAAGGAAAAAGATGATGCCTGGGTATCCCAAAGCTTATAATTCTCTATTCAAAGAAGTACCCCTTTATCACTACCTTTGTTTCCTGTCTCTAAGCCACTATGAACTATGACTCTTCCTGATACTGACCTCAAAAGATTAGGGATATGTCCCCTCCATCCCAAACTTTCTTTACTGTCTCTTCCTCCTTGAATTCATTTTACTGTTTTATGAATGAACCCAGCCCAAGGGGTAGCCTGGATGAGGCCAAAGGAGGCAGTGCTTATATCTGACTTTCTGTCCTGCCATCTTGCTTAGATCTTTATTGTCCTGCCCCTCCCCACACCAAGGAAGTACCTGTCTCCTCTGGGGAGCCGTAGGAGGGGCTGCCCTGTGATAGAGTGGCCCAGCTTGAGTCTTCGTCACTGGCCGCACTGTTCCTCATGCCAAACAGGAGACTAGCACTCTTGCTGTGATCCCGAGGACCATCTGGTTGGGTCCGCTGAGCAGAGTTACCCTCACTGCACTCCAGAGGCTCACAAGGCCCAGGGGGGGAGGACAAGTCCTCTTCTTCCTCCTCCTCCTCCTCTTCTTCTTCCTCCTCCTCTTCCCCAGCTGCCTTCTCTTCTCCTTCTTCTTCTTCTTGGCTACAGGGCAGGGTCTGGGGCTCAGGTGGGCCAAGGTCAATGAGGAGGCCAGAACCTAAGTGCCCACAGTTGGCAGCATTTCGGGCAGAGATCTCTAATTCTGAATAGAGATGCAGCAAACCTTTGGCACTGGAGGCCACAGTAGGTGCTGGTTCTCCACCCAGGGTCATGTTCCGGTTCTGGTCTTGGTGGGCCGTGGCTGCCCGTCGTAGCTGGTTCTGACCCTCCTTCACCCACTTGGCATTAGCTGGGCCTGATTCAGCCCCACCACCCTCTCCCATAGCGCTGCGGAGGCCCTTGGGTGCTGCTGCCACACTCTGTAGCTTGGCGTTCAGGAGCTGGTTGTGGGCAGCCTGCAGGGGCAGCGCCAGGCTCAGCACTGGGCCCACACGGCTGTTGTCATTCACCACATCAGGCTGCGGGCTCAACGATGCAGACATGGCCCACGGTAGGTCCTCCTGGCAAGGAAATGGGGAGGGAGACATCATTAACTGAGGGGCAATAGAATACAGTGGAAATGACATGGGCTTGAAGTCAGAAGACACCAGAGAGTGAATCCTGGTTCTGACAACTTCATTAACAATAATAACTGAGCCTGCACTTTAATATTTATTTACACAGGGGTGGCTAGGTGGCACAGTGAATAGAGCACCAGCTCTGGAGTCAGGAGGACCTGAGTTCAAATCTAGCCTCACATACTTAACACTTACTAGCCGTGTGACCTTAGGTAAGTCACAACCCCAATTGCCCTGCCTTTCCCCCCTCCAATTCCCCCCCAATAAATATATATATTTACACAACACTTTTCTAACAACAAGCTTATGAGGTAAGTAGTACAAGTATTCTGCCCTACAATGGGCCTATACAATTCTATTCTGCCCTAAAATACCTCTATAAAATTAGAGAAGAAAACCAAAGCTCAGAGAGGTTAAGGAACTTTCTCAGTATCACAGAGCTAATTTTGGACCCAATCTTGATCAGAGAACATAGATAAAGAGCTGGTAGGGACCTGAGAGATCACTAAGTTCAGTTTTCCTCCTTACTTTACAGATGAGGAAACCGAGTTCAGGAGAGATTAAATGATCTGTTCAGAGTCACGAAGGAAGTAGGTCACAGAATGTGGATTTAAATCCAGGTCCTATAATTCCAAAGCCAGCCCTCCTTCCAACACAGCCTGCTCCCTCTTTCCTAACACCCAAGTCTGGCCTACTCTCCGTTACACCATTCTGCCTCTCATCAACTACCTGAGTAACTGTGAGAGAAGCACAGGTTCTCTCCTTGAGCTCCAACTTTTCTCTATTAAATGAGCACAATACATTTTGTGGGTTTCTATGAGGAAAACACTCTGAAAACCTTAAAGCATTCTAGAAATGGGCATGACGATGTGGAAGAGGTTGAAGACGAAGCTCCTCCCCCACCCTTTTAGATAGGACATGGGTTTCTCTGGACCTCACCAGAGTGCTACAGTAGACTAAGGACAGTGACTTGTCTATAGGAGACCATCGAGTACAAAAGGAAAGAGGGCACTTATGAGGGTTGAGGGGAAGGTTATAATAGTCTTCCTCCCCCTCCTTTAATCTCCTTGAAGGTCTAGTGTCCTCCCCCCAGGAGCCTTTATCTCCACCACCCCCTTGGCACAGAGTCACTGGATCAACCCACCCTGAGTTGGATCCCTAACTCCTACATCTGCTGCTGCTCCCTCTGGAAGGCCTAGGCTCAGAGATCAGCACAGTCATTTCCTTCTAAAGACACAGAGACTTCTCTGGAGAAGCACCCCATCCCATCCCCTACCCACAGCTTCAGGCAGCTGAGCACCCACACAATGACCTCTCTGTCACAGACTGGGTTACTCTAACAAAACCTTCACAATCAACCCTCAGCCCTTGTCCAGCCTGAACTCAATGTACAAGGGACAGTGCTAGGGGTGGAGTAGAGGTGAATAGGCATTGATGTACACTTCAGAGAATGTGGTCACTATGTAATGTGGCCCCAAACCACCACCCCTAGCACTGACCAAGGCCCTGATTATGTCTACACCTAACCTATGTGACCTTGGAGAAATTACTTAACCTCTCTGGATCTCATTTTTCTCATTGCAAAATGAGGGGGTCAAGTCAGAAGATTACTAAGGTCCCTTAAGGTCTTAAATTCCATGCTCCTCCCATCTCTGTCCCTTCTTCTCCATCCCTACTACCACAAACCTAGTCCAAATCCTAACCAACTCTTACCGTATACATCATTTTGTAAACACCTCTTGCAAAAATCTCTTTACTTTCAGTCCCTCCCTGCCTCCAGTCTTTCCTACACAAGGGCTGACATTCTGATTTTCCTAAAGTGGGTACCTACTTTCATCATGTTACACTTTGACTCAAGAACTTTTGGTAACTACCATAGACAAGACAAAGTTCAAGCTCCTAAACCTAGTATTCAAGGACCTTCCATCATCTGCCTCTAACCTACCCTTCTGTTGTTTGTTTTTCTCTCCGCCACTTACTAAGATAACATCTCCCCACCTCACCTCACTCTAACCAGGAGAGTCTCTTCATTCCCCTAGCCACCACTCTACCTTTGGCTACTGATCCATTCCTCCCTAGCCTAGAATACCATTCTTATACCCTTTTTTTCTACTTACTAAATCCTATTTAACCTTCAAGACTCAATCCATGAAGCCATATCCATCTAACTCCAATCTACCCAAAAAACCTCTCTATACTCTAACTACTGTTTATTCCATTCATTCGACATTTAGCATCAGAAGATCAAGGATCTAGGATAGTGATGGAAGAGATCTTGGAGACCATGTAGTTCAACTATACTCCATTTTACAGATGAGAAAAGTGAGGCCTAGAGAGGTAAGCAGTTTGTTCAGGGTCAAGGAAGTGTCAGAGTCAGGATCTGAAACCAGGATTCTCAAGTCCAAGTCCAGTGACTTTCATTAGACTCTCTTCTTATGGAGTTTCTCCAACAAAAGTATGGGAAGTATAGGTACCTTAGGGAAGGAACATTCTCAATTTAATCCAATTTTCCAAATTCAGACCATTGATCTAGAGCCTGATCTAGATATAAATATTAGATACGATGCCTTTTTTCCCCTGATTTTCAATTTCAATAATAAGTTAAAGATATTTCATTACTAGCATCTCTGTCATTAGTCTTCTTTCTATTCTTGTACAAAGCTTGACACTTGGTAAGAATTCACTAAATCCAACTATTAATGAATATTTTAAAGTTGAAACTGTACTAAGAATTTGAGAACACCCAATATTGGTTGAATATATCTGTGTTTATTTCTGTCCCTTCTGAGAAGTCAGTGATAGGGTACAGAAATAAGACACAGATATGGATTTGGAAGGCACAGGAGTAAGAGTGACTTGGGTTATTTGGACTTGAAAGAATTATGAAGACATCTAGATAGAAGGAAACTTATCCTTCCCACCCACCTGACCACCACCCCCAAAGGCAGATAAACAAAGGGGAGGGAAGAAGGGAATGGACAAAATGGCCCCTGTGAAGGGAATGATGGGGAAGAGGGGTCACTGAGACCAGAAATGAAAAGGCTAAATCAACCATTTCCTAAACTTTAACAAGGTTCTATTAAAAAAAAAAAAGGTAAGAAAGCTAAAAGGCTAGAATAATTAAAGATAGAGAACTAGTTTAGAGACAAAGCAGGGTCAAGATAGGGATAAGCAGTTATATCTGAATTAATTCTTCATTATTCATTCATTCAATTTATTAAGTGCCTTTTATGTGCAAGGTACTATGGAGTACAAAGAGTAGGGTTGCTTAAAAATTTCTTCTACGACTTAAATGAGACTATATCCCATTCTTAGGATCATGAAGAAGGGCACAATGAAACTCCAAGTTTTCTGATGACATCAGACTCTCCTAATTATTGGAAAGCCAGGGATGCACAGACAGACTATATTCATAGATCTTACGGGTCTGAACAAGAGGGTAAAAGGATGGCAGCTAAGTTTTAAAATGGGAAACATATTTAGGGTTAAATGCACTCTATCCAAAGTATATAAATTATCTGAAGGCCTCAGATCTATCAGTCACAACCCAAGATGGATCCTGAGGATACAGGCCCAGTGTCCTGCTACACCCCCAAAAGGTCAACAAAATGTAGACAATATGTTCATAGGTCTGACCCAGGATAGCAAATCTCATGTATGCACGTATGCACACACACACACACACACACACACACACACACACACACACACACACTCCTTTTCCCCCTGACCTCTCCTTATCAGAACCACCTGCCTCTGACCTCCTCCTACCTCACCTTATCCTGTATCCTCTCCCCTTGCCTCCCCATTAGCACGCATTCACTGTCTCCCCCGGAACTGTCTTCCATCCCCATCCTTTCTTCCCTTGGCTTTTCTGCCCGGGACTCCTGAGGTCCTCTCCTTCTCACCTTCCTCCTTATCTATTCCCCCCATCCCCTTACCGACCATCCCCTCTCCCTTCCCATACCTCCCTCTTCTATCACCTTCCTCTTCTTTCACCACCGTCAAGCTAAGATTCAGGAAAAGGGGGTGGGGGCAGAGCTCGGAGTAGCGGGGCCTGGGGAGACAGTAGATTAAAGAGACAGAAAGGGAGGGCAGAGGATGGAGCGCTAGTCCGAACCCTGTAGGAAGGGCAGATCCCCAAGGAGGGGGTGGGGGAAGGGAACGCAAACAGAAAAGAGGCTGGAAAGCGGAGGGCTGTGCATCCAGCAGGGCAGGCCAAGGTGGATGGATGGGAAGGCTGTGCGTGGGGTGGGGAGTGGACTGGGGAAACAAGAGAGATGGGGAAGGCAACGGGAAGGGCTGGGTATCAGTCTAGGGAGAAGATGGAGAGCAATCACAATACTTTCAGCTGGAGGTAACCTTAGAGATAATCGAGTCACTGCGATGGGAAGTGGGGGGGGGCGCTGCAGTATAAAGGGGGTCTGAGGCACAAAAATGGGGAGGGCCTATGATGGGGTGAGGGAAGGGGAGGACGGTGCAGAAGCGGGGGATGGGGAGGGCGGAGAGGGGGAAGGGAGGGGAGGGGAGGGCCCCCAGCCCCGTACCTGCAGTGCGAGGGACCCCGGGCTGCGGGCGCTCGGAAAGCTCGGCCTCAGGTTCGGCCTTGGGCTGCGGGACGGTTCTAGGCAGAGGCGGCTGCGGCGGCGGCGGCGGCGGCGGCGGCAGCTGCGGGGCTGGAGATCGGACTCTGGGTCTTGCTCAGCGGCCGCTTCTCCATCACAACATCCCCCAGCGCAGGAGCGCGCGTGCCCGAAGCGGGACCGCGCCTAGACCCCGCGGGGGCGCGCCTGGAGGGGGGAGGAGGGGTTCCGCGGCGCCATTTTGGGCCGTGCGCGAGCTTCTGAATTGTACCCTGCAGGGGCTTGGGCAGTAGGGGTGGGGCGGGATCGATGAAACCGTCCGGGGGTCCCGCCTCCTGCATTCCTTGGATCTAACATTCCCCCACACCCAGACCCCTGTCCCCTAACATTTGGGCTCCAGTTCTTTACACCTGTAATCCTATCGTCTCCAGGCCTAGACAGTCCGTACCCCCAATATCCAGACCTCCATAACTCGACACCTGTGCACTGCTTACCCACACCCCAACAATTGTGAGCCTCTGCTCCCCACAATCGGACACCCCGCTCCCCACATCCAGTTCTCCACATTCCAGTACGTAGGGTTCTATACCCCCAACATCTGAATTCCAATCTCCCCTTACGCCTTCCGGCCATGATTTTTATCCCCAACACCAGGGCCCTCCTCCATTCCCTCACACAGTGCTCTTTCTGTTCATACATCCCGACATTGCTGGCTGTATACCCTCATTACTCTACACTCTCTAACCCTATGACCAAGGACCTCACCCCTTCCCCCACCTCACACACGTCCCTAATCAACCTTTTTATCCCAACCACTAAGCCCCAACATCAGATTCACCCCTCCAATACTCAAGCTCTGAGATCCCCACACCTTAGAACTCAGTGCCCCACCCCAAGACCTCACCTATACTTATCCTTAATGAAACATCTGCCTTAGTTGGGTCTTGCTGAACCACTTCAGCTGCTCTGGTTGGAAGATTCCATGAGAGCTTTGTCTTTGACTGAAGGCCTCTCACTTTTCACTGGCTTCTAAATCTCCCTGGTGTCTAAATAGTTATCTAAATGCAATCCACCGGAATTGTGGATCTCCCTGGTCTCTCTGAGCTGTCTTTCTGGGATCAGAGATTGGAAGCATTAACTTCTGTAATAAATACTCCCTTTCTCTCCCACTATCACCATCTCCCAATGACCAATTTGATCATTGACTTCTCTTTTTTCCTTTTTCTTCCAGTCTCTATGACCAAGACCACAAAAGTACTTTTGAAAAAAGCTTTCTTCATGGGGAAAAAAAATAATACTGCATGGAAAGGTAATTACAAGTCTGTAACAAAGAAATCTTCCCAGTCCCAGACTAGCTCCTAAACCTATTAAGCTCTTTTACCAAACCCTAGGTTTTCCTTGCCTCAAAACACGAAAAAAACTTTTTTTGATACTCTACAATGGATCAAGCTAACTCTCCCATTTTACATTCGTCTCTTTTTTCAGAAAGTGGTAAGCCTCCTGATAAAATTTAAACATATTGTGGCATTAACATGCAACATAGTTATCAAGAAAAATTTATACTGGACCCACTTGATTGCCAGTTCTGAAGTGTTGTAGATGTGGCACACACACACACACACACACACACACACACACACACACACACACAGACTCACACATTGTGATAAGGAATTTTCTAAAGTCTCTCATGATAAACAAATGTGTTGCTGTTCAGTTGTTTTTCAATCACGTCCAACTCTTCGTGACCCCATTTAGGTTTTTCTTGGCAAAGACAGTAGAGTGGTTTCCCATTTCCTTCTCCAAAAAAGGAATACAAGTATACTTTTGTTGTTTTTTTTAAGATGATTGTTTATATTGCTGTTGTTTCATGTTAAAATGATTTAACTAAACTTGAGAGAGCAGGGGAGGTATATAAATTATAGTAGATAACAAGTCAGCAGCATATTCGGAACAGCCTGGGTGGAAGTCTGCCTCTGATGTAATGCTGCTTATGTGACTGGGCAAATCTCTCTGCTCTAAGCAGCTCTACAAAGATTAGAAAGGTGCAGAGCTTGGGGAGAGCTCCTTTACTCTGTATTTTTTAGTATATATGTGTGGAGAGGCCCGTGTGTAAAATGGGGGTGGGGGTGGGGGTGGCTCAGAGGGAGGCAGAGCAGCCTCTCTAGCCTCTTCTCACCCCACTCTTCATTAAGGGAGACTAGTTTCTGCCAAAGAAGTAGGAAGTTGGGGACAAAAGGTTGGTCACTCTGCTCTCCTCAGAGAGAGGGGACACCAGACAAGAATTAAATCTACTTGCTCCCTTAAATATTCTACGTCATGGGGAAGTGATTTTTCAGTTCAATCTAACTTCTCATTGATATTGGGGGGAAGTGGGACCTTAAGCTTTGTATCCAAGGCTTGACTCCCTTCTCCCCCTAAATATCAGTTCCACAATGAAGAAACATAGCAAATGGTAAAGAAACTAGTTTATCTAAATCATAGCAAAATAGGAATCAGAAAAGGTATATACTAGAAAATATATATATATAACAGACGATACTGAATGAAGGATGTCTCTCATTGGGTGTGAGGAATTTAACTTAGCCAAGAGACAGAGTCCCAGATCTCACTTAAAAGGGAGATTCCTTAACCTGTAGAGTAGCAAGTTGGGGATGGGGACATGATGGAGAATGTGAGCTCCTCTCATGTCTTCTCAGAGCCTTTTTTTTTTGCCTTTTTTTAGAGGGAAGAAGGTAGGGCAATCGGGTTTAAGTGACTTGCCCAAGGTCACACGGCTAGTTTTTGTGTTAAGTGTCTGAAGTCATATTTGAACTCAGGTCCTCATGACTCCAAGGCCGGTGCTCTATTCACTGTGCCACCTTGCCTCCCCTCAATGTCTTTTCTTTCAGGAACCTGAAGAGGCCTTGGTCTCATACGTCTTATTTCTGGCACCTAGAAGCCAGAAGAGCCTGAAGGAACTGCAGGGCCTAAAGAGACTCAAAGCTTAAAGAGAACTCAAAAAGCCTGGAGAAATTCTCCTCTCTCCCACTCTTGTCAACTCTCCATCCCACCCCTCACTCAAGGTAGGACATTCATCTCCAGCAATGAGAAGAAAGTCCCATACCAAAGGTCTTTGGGACTGAAGTTACATACAGGAGAAATAGGAAAAAACAGAGGGAAGGCACTAGAATGAAGTTGAGTTGGGAAAGCTTCCTGTAAAAGATGGAATTTTAGTTGGGATTTAAAATAAGGAAGGGAAGTCAGAATGTAGAATTGAGAAGGGAGAACATTCTAGGCATGAAGGACAGTCAGAGAAAATGCCTAGAGATGGAGTGTCTTGTTTGTGGCATAGCCAGGAGATCAGTATCACTGGACGGAAGAGTAAGGTGGAAGGTGTCAGGAAGTAAGGATGTAAGAAGATTGGAAAGGAAGGAGGGGGCTGGGTTATGAAAGACTTTGAATGCCAGAGCATTTTGTATCAGTACAATCAATCATACTTCTTTGCACTTATTTACATTTAAACAAAGGAAATCTGAATATGTAGTGTCATACCTTTTCAGTAAAGTCCCTTGTAAGGTTCCATCCTTTTTCTTTATCTGTCCATTTTACTTTTCTTTTAGTGTAGAAGTGTGTACTCTTTTCTTTAGGTCTCCTCCATCTCCCTTCACCCTACCCCCTATCACCTTGCTTTCCATTGTTTCATAAAGATCCCTTATATTTCTTATAGATCTTGGTTGCATTTTAGCATTCCAACACACGATTGTGCAAAATTTTACTTAAACATTTGCCTCTTATTATTGGATCTTTAGGTTGCTTTCAGGCTTTTACAATGGCAAGTAATGCTTCGAAGAGGATCTTTGAACATTATAACCCTTTTGTTTGTCTCTGATAACACCCCTAGATCATATTCCCACTGATGGAATTATTTCATCAAAGGGTCTGATTATGTTTGTAACTATTGCTGGATTTTACTAAATTTCTCCTTTCCTCCCCCCAAAAAAAATCTTGCGAATTTTCATTTGTACAATCAATGAGTGTACCTGCTTTCCAACAACCTCACAAACACTATTTTGTTGCTTTTACTTGTTTTTTGGTTTTTTTGCCAATTTAGTGGATGTGAGGTGACACTCCAAAGTTGTTCATCTCTTTGATTGTTAGAGAGATTCAGCATTCCCAAGTGGGTATTTATGCTTTGTATCTCATATTTTGAAAACTGTTCATTTGCTTTAGCCACTAATCCACTGTAGACTGGAAGTTAACTTTGTAAATTTTTAACATTTCCTCATATATTTTAGAGGTCAAATTTTTAACTTCTCATATTTGCCATTAACATTGTTCCTACCCTGATATTTTTCTTTTACTTTTGATCATAGTTTTCATTATACTTAATTTTTATTTCAATGTAATAAGGACATCTATCTTGTTCTTAATTATTCCTTCTATTTGTTTCAGAAAATAAAGATAACCTGCCCTCTAGATATAAATATATCATTCCATTTTTACATCTTAATTATAATTCTTTTAAAAAATATTCAACTCTACTGTTCAGTTGAAGCCTCTGAGATAAATGGTGTTAGGGTTGATCTATATCTATTTCATGTCACAGTGTTAAACAATTTCCCAAGAAGAGTCATTATAAGATAAATGTTGAAATGAGAGGATCAATAAGACTTGGCAGCTAACAGATTAGAGCAGGGGTGGAGAACCTGCAGCCTCAAGGACACATGTGGCCCTCTAGGTCCTCAAGTGAGGCCCTTTGACTGACTCCAGACTTCACAGAACAAATCCCCTTAATAAAATGTTTGTTCTGTAAAACTTGGGACTCTATCAAAGGGCCACTCTTGAGGACCTAGAGAGCCACATGTGGCCTTGATGCTGCAGGTTCCCCACCCCTGGGTTAGGGGATGTAAGTAAAAATAATGAAATTAAGGATGACCCCCCAGTTCTAAACCTGGATGAATTGAAGAATGGTGGTGCCCTGAGCAAAAATAGGCAAGAGGGGAAGGTGGAGACAAGGACTCTAGAGGAGAGATGAGTTCAACTTTGGACATATTGAGTTTAAGATGCCTAGGGATCATCCAAGGGAAGATGCCCAATAGGCAACTGAAGTTAGAGCACTGGAACTCAGGAGAGAAGTAATGGCAGCATATATTTTTAGAGATGCCTGCATCAAGATGAAAGTTGAATCCAAGGGAGCTCCTGGTAACAAGAATGATTATGATGAGAGAGAGAGGGATAGGGGGCCTCAGGACAGAGCTTTGTGATACACCCATGTATAGATCAATGGGATGTGATGATTCTTGTGAAAGGAAATTTAGGCTCAAGCCTTCCAGAAATAGTTTTATTTAATTTAGCATTTATCTAATAATATTCAGGTATTTCTAGCTTGAAAAGAGATGTCTAAACTGGCATTTCCTCATGCCCCTCCAACATGCCCCAAGATCGCATAAAAAATCTTGAGCAAGGCAAAAATACATGTAAAAATATAGTTTAGTTTAATATTCAAGAATTGTAAAGTAACCAAGTTGACATTCCATTCCCTCCTAGACCACTCCCTTCTTTCTGACTTAGAGAAAAGGATTTTTTCTCTTCTAAGATATCTTAATCTTTTCAAAATGGAGAAAGATAAGTCTAGAGCCAATCGCTTCAGGTGGGCAGAGATTACTAAAACTTTACAAGATTTAAGTAACTTAATCTATTTGCTTTCTTGTCTTTGACTTGTCATCTACCTTTCCAAGGAGTTTTTCCCAGGAATCCGGAAAGGACTTTAGGGGAAAATATTTCTTAATATTTTTAGTTTTACTAAACAGGAGACTTTTTAATATGCTTCCATATCCCACAAAGGTGAGTTAAGAGATTTGGTTGCCAGGTAGGAAGATAACTAAAGAGAAAAAGGTGACATGAAAACCCAGTAAGAGAGGAGAAAGAGGAAGTGAACAACAGTATCAGACACTGCAGAGAAGTCTAGATGGATGAGAACTAACAAAAGACCAATGAATTGAACAATAAAAAGATCACTAGGGACCTTATAGAAAGACTGTCAGACAAATGGTAAAGATGGTAGCCAGACTGTAAGAAGTTGAGAAGTAGGTAGGAATGAAGATATATATGAAGAAATATGAAGAAGAATGAGTGAAGAAAGCTTTTTCTAATTGGATATAAGAGGAAGGGAACATATAGGAAGATAATGTGACAGGATGATGAAGTCAAAGGTTGTTTGGGTTTTTTCCCTAAGAAAAGTAGAAATCTAAGAATGTTTGAAGAAAACAGGGAAGAAGCCATTGGAAAAGAAGAGGTTAAAAGTGAAGGAAAGAGAGGGAATGATTGAAGGGGTAAGCTCACTGAGGAGGGGTTAGACATTGGGATCAAAGACATAAATGAAGGGGTTGGAATTGGCAAGGATAAGGACTACTTTATCCTCAGACTGAGGCAAAGAGGGTGGAGAACACCACTGGGGTGATATTAGGCTGCATGTGCTGTCTGATCCACCATCTATTTCCTTTGAGTACCAGACAGTTTTGATAAGAACCACTTTATAATGTTTTGAACTCTAGAAGTATAGCTCCTCCATCAATTTTTCTTAAAAATGTCTTCAGTGGATCCATGTGAGTACTCTCTCCAGCAGTAAAACTAGTAACCCATGTTGGCCTTCTCGTCCTCACCATACTCTCCCACAGATCTTCCGTGGAGGGCTCAGTCTATGCAGAGCCTGCTTCTTGGTATTTTAACATTTCTTGGGTGCTTAATAAATGCTAGTTGGCTAACTGAATAGTCCAGCACTCAGGCTAAGGACTCTAGAAGGGATCCAAGAGACCATTTAATCTAACCTATTCATTTTCCAATCAAGGAAACTGAAGTCCATGGAAGTCAAGTTACTTACAGGGCATGACAGAGGTAACATTTGAATTCATCGTCTTCTGAAGCAATAAATTCAGAGTACTTTCACTATATTTTGCTGCCTCTATAAAACAGACCACCTCCTCTTACATCATACATTTCCCAAATGATATCCTATTATAGTATAGTATAGCACTAGAGAGCTAGTGGAACCTGGAAGACTAGAATTTCAATCCTCCTCTGATCTATACTAGTTTTTGCCCCAAGGCAAGCCATTAAGCCCTTCAGTACCATCAGCAACTCTCTAAGACTTACTGGAGAAGGTACCAACCTCAACTGGGAAGGGCAGTTTTCTCACCTGGAAGTTCCCTGTGCCAATGAAATCAGTCCCTATGCATATTCTTTCCTGCATGCCACTTCCTACACATATGTCATCAATAGTAATGTACCATAGCCTATTAATCTATTCTATCTGTCCATTGTCTGTTAGATCACCCATAATTTAGATTCATCAGAGACTGTGGAATTCCAAGCTTCAAAGCCATTCAGCCTTAACTAGGGAATTTTTTTTAATGGGTCTATAACTATACCAGTTTATGGTACTAGCCATGAGGAACTTCATATACAATGTGATCAGTACATTTTCCGAAACTTTTAGTCTTAGAGTGTTACCTAGGGACACTGAGAAGGAAAGCTATCAGTCACATAGTCTGCATGTATCAGAAGCAGGACTAAACCCCAGATCTTTTCTCTATCCTCTTCCCACATTTCCTCTACCTAGAGAATATTAGTGCTAAAAAAAAATGGGGGGGGGGAGCAGTGGGTCTTAGGATCATACAATCATTGAATTAGAACTTAAAGGATCTCAAAAGGCCATCTAATCCGACCTTTCTATTTTCTAAATGGGAAAATTGAGATTTAGAAGGGTTAAGGAACTCACTGAAGGTCACACAGATAGTAAGCATTAAGAGACTGTGCCTACAGAGTGTGTGTCTTCTGTTGTGTCAAGGATCAGTTTGGGATCACTGAACATACTATTCTATTTCCCAAATATAATCCTGCCTGCTCTCTTCTTATTATTCAATTCTGGACTGATTTCATTCACCTACAATGTCTGCAAAAGATACAGGCACTTATGGACTAATTCAATGGACTTTTCATTTAATTATATATCATTATCTGGAGAACATGCATTCTTCAATATCCACTTCCCCCTTGCCTTTGTCTCACAGAGTGTCTGTCTTCCTTTAAGATGCGGGTCAGGCACTGTCTTCTAAACCAAGTCTTTCCTGATCCCCCCGACTCCTCGTGTCCTTTCTCCCAAACTGTCATGTATTTAATTCCTATGTGTATGTGCATGTGTGTATTTAAATATTTGTTGACTGATTGGTTCATTCATTCATTCAGTTTTCATTTTGCCTGTGTAGATTATTAGGCCATTCTCAGGGGTCACCTTCTCTAAGAAGCCTTTCCTTGACCCCCCCCAAATCTAAATATTCTTCCTCAATTTATCTCTCTCTGACCTTCCTGGTTTCTAGTCACATTGCTCTGAGTTTTTAGTTTTGCTGTTCCTGGCCAGGTCTCAAGTCATATCTCCCTTGGACACTAGTCACTTATTCCTAGCCAAGTCTCTGGGGGCTCTGTTCCTGGTCTCCAGTCACTGACTGAGTCTTGGCCTGATCTCAAGTTAATCTACTCTGTCTTTCTCTACCCAAACTTTTACATCTTCTATTAAAAACAAGGCTTGCTAAAAGTTGCTCAGCTAGCACACAGGCTTCTGGGAGATATGTTCCCCAAAGTAAAGCTTGGCGTCTATCCCATGGGCTCAACCCTCTACATTTTCCCAGCCCCCCCCCCCTCAAAAAAATCATGCCGGATACATGGATACATCTGAGTATATAGCATAAACATTATTTAATTGATAAATAACAGTCACAGGCAATCATCCCAAATATACAGGGTATATGTGGGTACATAATATGAAACATCCATTTTGGAACAGCATAGAGTGGTCTAGACATATAATTTACATGCAGAAACATAACATATAGCACCACATGTGGCACATAATATCAAATATTAAGGCTATATACAAACTGCACATAACATACACTTCATCATCAGGCATCTTCTGAATACATTAGACCAAAGATGGAGGTTCCCAGTAAAAGGGTGGGCAGCACAGTAGATGTTTAAGAAATGCTAGTTGACTGACTGTTGGGGAAGGGGGTGCCTCAGAATCATGAACTTCTCAGGATGGTGTTGCTTCTGCCAGTCATCCTCTCATATCCACTCATAGTCTCTCTTGGTCTCTCACCAGGAAAGCTTTAAATAATGCTTAGCTCCTGGACAGCAGTAAATAAACCTAACAGTAGCTTCTGAACAGCCCCATCTAAGTTTTGTCTTTTGGGATAGTAGAATGATTGACAATATCAAGCAGTTTCTATAATGCCGCTTTTGCTCCTTTATCACATATTGGGTTTTTCCTGAGATTCCTCCCAAATGCCCACAGTATGGGTAAAGGCATATCATTTGCATTTTTATCACAGTTAAGAAGTGCTTCCTCTAATCAACAGTCTCCATTCAAGGTCCAGAGCTGCTATCATACATCAATTTTCCAATAAGCCAATCAGCCGTGATGCCTACTTAGCCCAATGCCCTGATATCCAAGGCGCAATATAACAATTAATTTCCATTTCCATGTTTATATTCATTGGCATATTCCAATTCCAATTCCAGGATCTGCTTATTTCGCTCTATATTAATAGATATTTTCCCATGCTTTTCTGAATTCTTCATATTATTATTTCTTTTAGCATAGTATTATTCCATGACATTTATGTACCACAGTATGTTTAACCATTCCTTAATTTATGGCAATACATTTTGTTCTAATCCTTTACTATCACCAAAAAAAAAAATTACTGCTCTGAATATTCTGGTGTATGTGGCACCTTTTTTTCAATACTTGACCACTTTAAGGCATATACCTAGGAGAGGATCTCTGGGTCAAAGGACATTCTAGTCACTTTTCTTTGTTTGTGTAATTGCCCCTAGTTGGAGCAGCTAGATGGTGCAGTGGAGAGAACACTCGGCCTGGAGTCAGGAAGCCTCAGACACTTAACTAACTGCATGGCCCTGGGCAAGTCATTTCACCTCTGTTTGCCTTAATTTCCTCATTTGTAAAATAGGGATAATAATAGCACCTACCTCCCAGGGTTGTTGTGAGGTTCAAATGAGATAATAATTGTAAAGCACTCAGCATAATACCTGGCATATAGCAAGTGCTATCGAAATGTTAACTATCATCATCATTATTTTTATTATTATTATTCCCGATTACTTTCCAGAGTGGTTGTACCAATTCACGGCTCCAACAGTATATCAGTGTGCTTGTCTTTCCACAGCATTTCTAACGTTAGATATTCACTTTTTTTTTTTGTCATATTGGCCAATTTTCTCAGTGTAAATTCAGCAACTCTGGGTAAAGCCTCAGTTGTTTTGATTTGTGTTTCAGTTATGACTGGTGATACAGAGCAATCTTTCCTATAGTTGTTACAGTTTGTAATTCCCCTGAGAATTGTATGTTCAAATCCTTTGACTACATATCCATTGAGGAATGACTCTTGATCTTACATAATAGTTCTGTATATATTCTGTATACATATATATGTATGTATATTATATATATATGTACATATATATATATATATGTATATTTCAGACCTCCATAAGATATTTGATGCAAAGACTTTTCCTTAGTTGGCAGTCTCCATCTCTATCCTAGTTGTATTGATTTCGCTCAAAAAACCTTTTCAATTTCATGTAATCAAAATTATCTCTTTTATCTTTTTTGTTTAGTTAAGAGCTCTTCCCCAGTTATAGCTATAAAAAGCATCTGATCTCATTCTCTTCTATTTTCTTTTTGTGTTGCAACCTTTAATACTCATGTCACATATCCATTTTGAGCTTATTATAGTATATGGTGTAATGCATTGGTCTAAACCTAATTTCTTCCAACAATAACAATTCAATAATATCCCTCCAGCAAATCACAGTTTCAATATAGCAATATAATATTATTTTAAATCAGTGGTTTGGCTTAGAAAAGTCATATCAGAAAAACATTACTGTCTGTTAACAGAATGGGGAGGAAAGAGGAAGGGAATTACAAAAAGAAAAATCTTTAGTTTATCCTTATAATGCTATAACATCCCAAACCCATATGAGATCATCCCCCATAAATTCAAATCCCTGGGATCATTTTATTTTTAGTGTGGCCCCTTCTCCACTTCCTTCCACCCACTCCCCAGTCCTATGATATACTTTCTCTAATCATAACAAGCCTTGTTAAAGTTACACTCTATTTAAACCTAAAGCTAAAAAAAGCCCCCACTGATGTTGTTTGTTTTTTTAACTAAACCAAATCTTATGACTGCAGATTCAAAGTAAAGGCATTTAATGAAACAGCAATAGTGTGGAACTAAATCAGATATTAAACTCCCTAACAGTCATTGCCAAATGGCTGTGGTCCATTCTTCCATAAGTATCTCTTAAGAGATCAATAATCATCCTCACAATTAGCCCTCCAGTCTCCTCAGCACAGTTGGAGGGTGATACTGCTTGAAAGGCAGTTTTGACAAGTACAATCTGGTCACCCCACATGCACACTTCTCATTAGAGTACTTGACTCTCTCTTAGTCCTTTTGTGGTTTCCATTCTTGGCACTGTGTCAGGTCTTACTGGTCCACATTTTTGGTTGATCTTTCTTATCTTGATTTCCAGTTGCTTCATCCATATCTCACTTTTCCCAGTGAGATTTCTATTAACTTTTTAAAACCAGGTCTGCTAAAGCTGCTCAGCTAGCATATAGGTTTTCGGGGAATGTAATTCCCCAAATTAAGATATAATTCCTATCTCCTGGGCCCACCCCTTTGCAGCATTATAATCAATACTTATCTTTATTCATTTCCTATTTTTCATTATCAATAGCTTGTTTGAATAAGAACTATTGCAATTAATAATTTGTGCTGTTGTAATTAATAATAATAAAAACTAAAATATATATAGCACTTTAAGGTTTGAAAAATACTTTACAAATATGATTTCGTTTTATCCTCACAAAAACTCTGAGAAGTGCTAAGATTGTCCCTGTTTTACAGATGAGAATACTGAGGTTAACAGAGGTTTAAGTCACTACTTGCCCAAGGTCACATCGCTAGTAAGTAGCTGAAGCCAAATCTCAGATTCTCAGGAAGTTCAAATCTTCCTGACTCCAAGTCCAGAACTCTATCTAGTTATGCTGTCTTGCTACCTCCTATGCATGTAATGTTTTCTTTAAGTCTTAATTTTACCATTTATTGAGTATGTTATGATGGTAATTCTTTTTATTTGTGTGTCAGAACAGATATTTGTTAAGATTCCTCCCATATCTCAAATTTTGTGGTTCTGTGATCTTCTAGTTTGGAGTTGATTTTTACTTTCTCTCTAATTAATTCTCTACTTAATTGTCTACACACAGACATCTGATTCATCCTGTAGCATTTACAATCAGTGTCAACCAGGTAAAGATGTGGTCTTACATTTGGTTACCAAAAAATCAACTTGATGAGTACAAGATGGGGAAGGCATGATTAGAAAGCATTTCTGAAAAGGATCTGGGAGTTTCAGACCTCATCTGTATTCAGTTCTGGGTAACATGGACTAAAAACAGTATTGATTATCTGGACCATGTCCAGAACAGGGCAACCAGAATGGTGAGTGGTCTTGAGTCCACATCATATGAGGATTACTTGAAGAAACTGGGTATGTTCAGCCTAGAAAAGAGAGGCCTCAGATGGGATATGATAGCTTTCTTCCAATATTCACATGGAGGAGGGATTGAACTTACTATTTGACCCCAGAGGTTAGAACCAGAAGCAATGGGTTGAAGTTGAAAAGAAGTCATTTTAGGTCTGATGTCAAAAAAACTTCCTACCAATTAGAGCTGTCCCAAAGTGGAATGGGCTGCTTAGAGAGGTAGTGGGTTTCCATTCCTTGGAGGTCTTTATACAGAGATTGGATGACAACATATGGAGTATATCATAATGAGATATTCCTTTTGTATGTAGGTTAGAATCGATTACTTCTCAAATCCTGTGACTGGCTGCCACAGGGGTTCAGGCCTCCATTATTTCTAGAGTGGTCTATTGTGATAATTTCCTAACTGATTTCCTACTCACTCTTCTCTCTAAAATCTTTTCCATAAAACTGCTAAAATAATCTTCCTAATGGACAGGTCTGATGTCATCCCTTTGCTCAAAAGCTTTCCTTCTACATAGACTATATTATACATACAACCTTACCCTGATCTTTAAGCTTCTCTGCAATGTAGCTCCAACCTACTTTTCCAGGTGTTATCTCATACTACTCCAATTCACATAACCTGTGGTACAGCCCAACTGTAGTACTCTGTCTGTCTCTCTCTCCCTTCTGTCTCCCATCCTAGTGCTTTTGCCTGGAAGGGACAATTTCCCATTCTCCATCTATTAAAGTAAATTCCTTTCTTTGAGGCTCCATTAAAGCTACCTCCTCCATAAAGCATTCCTTGATCCTCACTCCCACAAAAACCTCTCTCTTCTTAGGTTTCTCATAATATTTTGCCTGGAAGGGTTTTTGGGTTTTTTACACATATCACTTTATCTCTGTTATTACAAATTTATTTGTACACTTATCCTTCACCCCCACTACATCTGTAAGCTCCTTAAGAGTAGGGCCTGTAGAATGGAAAGAGCCCTGGCTCTTGAGACAGAGGACCTGAGTTCAAATTTTGTCTCTGCTGCTATCTGTGTGACTTGGGGTAAATAACTCAAGTTCTTTGGGCCTCAGCCCTATAAAATGAAAGGTTTGGACAAGATAGCTCTGAGGTCTCTTCCAAATCTTAATCTATGATCCTATGAAAGAGGGGAAGAGCAAAGAAAGGGGAGGGGAATAAACATTTATTAATTGCTTACTATGTGCCAGGCAGTGTGCTAAGCACTGTCCAGATACCATCACTGAAAGGGTCTTTGTCAAGATTATCTTTGTATCCCTAGCATAAAACATATAGTAGATCAGTGGTTCTCAACCTTCCTAATGCCGCGACCCTTTAATGCTCATATAGGGTGTATCTGCATGTGGGCAGACCCACCTAGAGATAGATAGAGGAGTGGTGTCTTGGTTCCTAAGACTATTGGAAATATGTGTTTTCCGAGGGCCTTAGGCGAACCCTGTGACCCCTGTGAAAGGGTCATTCGACCCCCAAAGGGGTCGCAACCCACAGGTTGAGAACCACTGTAGTAGGTGCTTAAAGCAATGTTTGTTAAATTGAATGGAATGAAATGGAATGAGTACTAGGGTTAAGTTTGCACTTAGATAAATGACAGAGTGCCAAGAACCCAGACTCCCAATGGGGTTGGTGAATTTTTTAGTGGTCTGGAGGAGGGAGTGCACAACAAATTATATTGATGCCACTTAAGTGTGCCAGACAAGAAGAAAATTTTTTTACATATGAAGTAATGCAAAACATATTTCTACATTAGTCATGTTGTAAAAGAAAACACTCACACACACACACACACACACACATACACGAGTAATGTGAAAAAAGTATGCTTGAATATGCACTCAGAGTTCCTTAGTTCTCTCTCTGGAGGTGGATAGCATTTTTCATTATGGATCTTTTGGATTGTCTTGGATCACTGTCTTGATCATAGTAGCTAAATCTTTGACAATTGATCCTCATTATAATATTGCTGTTATTGTGTACAATGTTCTCCTGATTCTGCTCACTTCATTCTGCATCAGTTTGTATAAATCTTCCCAAGTTTTTCTGAAACCATTTCCTTAGGCATTTCTCATAGTACAATAGTAATTCCACCACAATCATATAACCATCATTTGTTCGGCCATTTTCCAATTGACGGGCATCCCCTCAATTTCCAATTCTTTGCTACCACAAAAAGAGCTGCCATAAATATTTTTGTACAAATAGGTCCTTTTCCCTTTCAGGCAAGAAGAATTTTTTTTTAATTCAATTGAAATAAACAGTAAGGCTGTTTCATTCCTGGTTCTCTAGCAAGAGCTAAGCAGGTTGGAAAGGGGATGAGACTTGTAACTGGTCCTCCTTCCACTGTCCCGTGTCTATAGCTCTTAGGAAGGAAGGGTGCCAATATGATTGTTACTATGGAGTCTATAGAGGGAATAAGCCTATGTTCAGGTGTGGGAAGGAGAACCCAGAAATCTCTCTCAAAGGCAAATTTGAGGGTGACTGAAATTAAAGAGATATAAAGGCCTCATACAGCTGTGTGGCCTTGGAGAAATCTTTTCCACTCTTTAGGCCTCAGTTTCACCATCTATAAAATGTTGATTTAACTGCCCTCCAAAGTCCTTGCCAGCTCTGACATTCTATGGTTCTGTGTTATATTGTCAAGAATTTTGGAAAGCTGCATCTCATCTGAACTTTCCTGTTTCTGTTAAGGGCACCATCATTCTTCCAGGCATGCAGGTTCACAATCTTAGGGTCATTCTCAACTCCCTAGTCTCCTCCATGCTTTTCCTACCAGTTCCAAATCTTGTGGATTCCATAGGCACATCAGCATTTGTATTCACCCACCTTCTCTGTGTACATAGCCACCACTCCAGTTCAGGCCCTCATCACCTCTCACCTAAACTATTACAATATTGTTCTTCCTGCCAAAAGTCTCTCCCTCTCCAGTCCATCCTCCATACAGCTGCCAAAGTGATTTTCTTAAAGCACAAGACTAAGGAAGTCATTATACTACTCAATAAGCTCTGGTGTGCTTAGCACAGTGCCTGGCACATTGTAGATAATTTATAAATCTCTCTCTTCCCCCCCCCCCCTTTCTCTCTCTCCCTCTCTTCCTCTTTCTTCCTCTCTTTCTCTCTTTCTCTCTCTCTCTCTCCCACTCTTTCTCTCTCTCTCTGTATGTATATGTGTATGTATATGTATATCTATGTATGTGCACATGTATGCATATATGTATGTATATATGTGTATATATATGTATACATATGTGTATATGTATATATATTCCTTTCCCTATCTTCCCTTATTGCCCTTATGATCAAAAACTCCTTTGTCATTTAAAGTCTTTCATAACCTGGCTCGAGCTTATCTTTAAACTTTTAGCACATATTACTTCCCTCCATGCAATCTATGATCCAACCAAACTGGCTCTTTTGCTATTCTTCACACATGACATTCCATGTCCCATTTCCTCACCTTTGTGTAGATTGGCCTCTTCTCTCCTCACCTCCACTTCTTAGAATCCCTATTTTCCTTCATATTTCTGCCTAACTACTAACTTCTACATTAGGCTTTTCCTTTTTCTCCTAGCTACTGGAGCCTCACCCAATCCCCCTCTCCAAATAACCTTTAATTCATTTTTTATATATTTTATTTATACTTATGTGGGTTCGTATCTCTCCACGCCCCCCACCTCTGCCCAATACAATGTAAGCTCTTTATTTCATTTTTTGTCTTTTTGTCCCCAGCCCCCAGCACTTATTTACCTGGTACATAGTAGATGCTTAATAAATGCTGGTTGGTTGGTTGGTTGATGGTTGGTTGGTTGGTTGGTTGGTTGATGGTGGGTTGGTTGGTTGGTTGACGAGTCAAGTCAAGTAAGTATTTATTAACCTCTTACTATGTTCCAGGCACTGTTCTAAGAAGCTAGAACACAAACAAAAGCAGTCCCTGCCCTCAAAGAGTTTACATTCTAATTGGGAAGGCAGCATCTAAAAAGAAGCTGAGAAGGGAGTGGGGAAAAAAAGGACCCAGAAAAGGGGTGTGATGGGAAATGAAGAGCTGGCTGTCCTGAGCACCCTCCTTAAATGGAGGCTCTGGGATCCTCTAATCAGAGGGAACTGTGCGCCCCCCCCCCCCCTTCCCGGGGCAGAGGGTACTTCCAAAGCCTGAGTATTAGGACTGAAGTGATTTTCTAGGATGTTTGCTTGGGGATACCATAGAGCGTTCAGCCTGATGGGAAATGATTGAAACAAAGCAGAGATGATTTTATGATACTGTAGCATTTTAAAAGGCTCAAGAGACATAATTTCTGGGCAATTTAATCATTTTATTAATCATGCCAGCATGTTTGTTAATAATGAGATGGTCATTTGTCTTTCTCTCTAAGATCAAAGACCCCTTGTGGCAGTGGGCTTATAGTTAATATGCTCTTGGAAGAGCAAGTGCTCCTGAGGGTGACAATCAACTCTGATTGGTTAATAATTAATGAGAAAATGAGCATTACAATGAGAGGCTGAGCTATAATACCATGAGGATCTTGGGGTAAGTGACTTGGATCACCCAAATCTTGGTCAAAGAGACATCGATTTCCATATCACCTGTCTGGGAATGATCAGGAATGCACCTATTAGCCTCAACTTAAAATTTCTTTTACCATCTTTAATTAGATCTCAGTCATTCTGATTGGGTAAGAATTTTGGAAAGATTTCTCACACTGGTTGATTTCTGGATGAGGAAATAGAAAAGTGGGAAAACCTTGGTCCTAATGTAAGATGAGTTATTAATACAAGAGAGAAATAATCATTTCTCTCAGTATGACTTTTCTGCACCTGGAATGTCATTTTCAGTCCTGGTACCCCTTTCAAACTAAAGAGGGACAAAGAACTAGATCCCCATGGCTATAAATGCTGGAGTTCATAGGATTTAGAGTTGGAATGGACCTTAGCTTTTATCCAATCCAATTTCCTCATTTGACAGATAAGGGAACTGAAACCCAGAGACTTAAGTGAATTACCCAAGGCCAGACAGTAAACAGCAAACTTGGAATTCAAACTCAGGTCCTTTCTTCCAAATTCAGTTCTTTTCCCACTGAACCACACTGCTTCTCAAGAAGAAGGGAATAAAAGGAATCTTGGTGTTTTAGGTCTTGGTGAACAATAAGGAAAGCTAGCTTTTAAATAGGGCTTTAGTCAAAGTATTTTCCCCATATAATTTCATTTGATCTTCACAGAAACTTTATGAAGTAAATGCTATTGTCCTGATTTTACAAATGAGAAGATTGAGGTTTACTGAATTCAGTGACTTTCCCAAGGTCATAGAACTAGTAAGTGTCTCAGTCAAGATTTGAACTAATGTCTCCCTAACTCCAGCTAGATGGAGCAGCTAGATGGCTCAGTGGATAGAGCCCTAGGTGTGGAATTAAGTATATTTGAGTTCAAATCTGGTCTCAGATACTTACTAGCTCTGTGACCCTGGACAAGTCACTTAACCTCTCTTCACCTTAGTCCACTGGAGAAGGAAATGGCAAAAACAGTTTAGTGTCTGCCAAGAAAACACCATGGACAGTAATGGTCATGAAGATTTGGATACAACTGAAAAACAACTTCTGAATTCAGTGTGCTATCTACTACATCACATAAATTGCCCCTAGGAAACAAATGATGAACAAAATCAGTTTCTCAGACTCTCTCTTTGGCCCAAAAGACTTTTGTCTTTAACCTCATGGTTTTCTTCCTTCGTGATTCCTGTGGCCCAAATATATGTTCCCCCAACTTCTAGACCTACCTGGCCCCTGGTGGTATCCTGAATCCCCTCAGTATGGATTCAAAGACTGGCCAGATTAGACCAAATTGCACAGATGACACCTTGTAACTGTTCAGATGTTGATTTTTATCATTGATTCACCTTTCTCTAATTTTTTATACCGCCACAGTAACTGGAATCTAATTCTGGCCTCAGATCTTCCTTTCCCTTTTCTCCCTTGGAGACTGAGGAGGTCATTTGGCCCTATGGAAAAAAGGACCAGATTTAGAATCTAAAGCCATAGCCTCAGATACTGGTGTTGTCATTTATGAGCTGTATCACGGGGGACACAGTGGATCTGAGTTTAAATCTCATCTCTGATACTGACTAGTGATATGGCCATGAGTAAGTTGCTTCACTACTTTATAGAACTAGAAAAACAATAATAAAGAAATCCGTACAGAGACCAAAATGGTCAAGAATCTTAAGGGAAATAATGGGGGTAAAAGTGAGAAGGAAGGGGGTCTGACAGCTCCAGACCTCAAATTGTAGTGCAAATCATTACCACAAAGGGGCAATGCTTCAAAATGATTTGGTTCTGGTTAAAAAATAGAATGATCAATGAGTGAAACAGGTTAGAGACACAACATGTAAATGCAAAATGAGTCTGGTAGCCTAGTGTTTGATATATACAAAGACTTTGCCTACTGGCATAAGTCCCTATTTGATAAGAATCACTTCCAGGAAAATTGGACAGCAACATGGAAGGAATTAGATTTAGACCAAAATCTCATACCTTAACCTCCAAATGTGATCCAGGTGTGAAAGTTCACAAAATAATCAAATTAGAGAAATAAGGAGGGGAAATGCCTACCAAATCTATGGATGGAAGAAAGTTCACGTCTAAACGAAGGATAGAAAGGATCATAGAAGATAAAATAAATAATTCTGATTACATAAAATTAAAAAGTTTTTGCACAAAACCAATAAAGCTAAGATTAAAAGGGGAGAGAGAACAAGGGAAGGGAATAAACATTTATTAAGATCTACTAAGTGCCAGGCATTATGCTCACACATATCTCATTTGATCCTAGGAGGAAGGTGCTATTCTGATCCCCATCTTGCACTTGAAGAAGCTGAGATAGACTGAGGTTAAGTGACTTGTCCAAAGTCTTAGCTACTAAATATGTAAGGCTGAATTTTAACTCAGGTCTTCCTGACTCCAGGCCTAGAACTCTATCCAGCACCATCTAGCTGCTTCCAAAAGAGAAATCATTACTTATGGGGGAAAATCATTGGAACTTGGTTGAGTTCTTTGAGGATTCATCTGAGGGTCTTTGGTGACTAGTCATTATATGGTACCATTGGTTATTTGGTCACAGCTACAAGAATGGCACAGAATAACAAAATCTTGCTTTTGAGATCATGTCTAGACAACTGAGGTCCTCCATCAAAAACCACTAATGAAAAGCTTTCTTTAGTATCAAGAGATGCAGGTGAGTATCTGAATTTACATTAGCTTGAGAAATCTACAGCTTTTTGTCCACCTCCATGTTTGTTGTTCTGCACTTTTATGTACTTTCAAACATGTGCTTAAGCAGAGAGCCTGGCAAGACAGGAAGTTAAAAACCTAGCTGACCAGCCATCAGGGATTTAACCCTGTAGGGAGGGGTAAGGAGGGCAACTTTGCCAGTAAACATTTCTGTGTCTTTTTTTTTGTCATATTATCTATTTTTAAAGTCAAGCTAGCTTTTTCCTGAAGCCAACATCACATACCTTTGAATGTTTCCTTTTTGTTTGTCTACTGTCTCATAGCCGCTGGAATGTTTGTGTGTTTTTCTGTGCCTGTGTTTGTGTGTCTCTCAGAGTCTGTGTGAATGCAGTTGTATATCCAAAGCTTAGAAGGAAAAACTTTGCTGACAAATCTATTTCTCTGTGTCTTGTTGACCACTCTGGAAGCTCACCAAGCTTTAAAAACATCCTTCCTTTCCCTTTACTTTCATGAACTGTGGCCAGGTTGGGATGTAAGGGTTGGATTAACATTCTCATTTTAATCTTATTAAGAGACAAGCAAGCTTATAAGAAGTTTTAGAAAATCTAATTGGATAATTGGGAGTTTTACAAATTTAAGTAAAGTAGGAATCAATTTAGTAATAGCTTTTACATTGGTGTGTGTTTTGAACTTGGAGATTTTGCTGTAAATTATATGACTCCTATTGATTTTTATGATAGATTATATATTTGAATCTTAAGAATTGTCTTGCTTCTTACCAATATGAGAAAAGCTTATTTAAGAAAGCAACTTGTGTTACTTCTAGGAATAATTTACTAATTATTATTTGAATAGATCAAGTTGCTAAGAACCACTTAATGGGTTTTTGATGGCTCCATCTTTTAAGGAATACCTGAATTGTAACAAATCAAGAGAAAGAATTATAGTATGAGAGGTGGAACAAAGATGGGAGAATAAAGGAAGGGGCTCTCCTGAGTGCCAAACCCCTCCAAATAACTTTTTTTAATGCTTCTAAATAAATTCTAGGGTGGCAGAACCCACAAAAAGATGGAGTGAAACAAATTTCCAGACCAAGACAACTTGGAAGGTTGGCATCTGGGTGAGAGTAGAGGGCAGTCCAGCACAGGCAATGCCAGCACAAACAAGACAGGAGCAAACCAGGAGCAGGCCTTGGCAGTGATTGAATCTGTAGCAGCAGCAGCAGCTACTTCCAGAGTTCTCAAATAGTAAGACAGTCAAACAACCGATCAGAAGGAGATTACAAGGTTCTTTTTGCTTGCACTGAGGCAAGGCTCTGTTGTTTCTCCCATACTCTGATCCAGGTTGCAATACTGGGTGAGAAGGAGCACTAGCACACCAGAACTTGCAGCCACAATAGAAAGAAGACCCTCCTCATAGTTGCAGGGCAGAAAAGAGTGTTTGTGGTAGCTGACAGACCAGAGCACAGGACAGGAGAGGAGTAAACACTTCTTCTTAGGTCATACCACCTTGAAAGAACTGAAAATTTACAGGTCCCTAGGAGTATCTCTGAAAACAGTTGGACAAAACCCCTGAAGCTTGGGACAGTGCACCCTCCACACTGGAAGCAGAGCCCTACTTTAACAAAAAAGTTTAAAAATCAAGAAATAAGTTGGGAAAAGGAGCAAACAATGGAAAAACTCTGACTATAGAAAGTTATTATGGTGACAAGGAAGATCAAAACACACACTCAAAAGAAGACAACAAAGTCAAAACTCTTACATCCAAAGCCTCCATGAAAAATATGAATTGGTCTCAGGCCATGGAAGAGCTCAAAAAGGATTTTGAAAATCAAGTTAAGAAAGGTAGAGGAAAAATTGGGAAGAGAAATGAGAGTGATACAAGAAAATCATAAAAAACTCTTCAACATCTTGGTAAAGGCAACACCAAAAGATACTGAAGAAAATAACACCTTAAAAAACAGACTATGTCAATTGGTAGAAGAGTTCCAACAAGCCCATGAGGAGAAGAATGCCTTCCTTAAAAAGCAAAATTGACCAAATGGAAAAGGATGTCCAAAAGCTCTCTGAAGAAAACAATTCCTTAAAAATTAGAATGAAGCAAATGGAAGCTAATTACTTTATGAGAAATCAAGAAATAATAAAAACAAAAACAAAACAATGAAAAAACAGAAGACAATGTGAAATATCTCATTGGAAAGATAATTGATCTGGAAAATAGATCCAGGAAAGATAATTTAAAAATTACTGGACTACCTGAAAGTCATGATAAAAAAAAAAGAGCCTAGACATCATCTTTCAAGAAATTACCTAGGAAAACTGCCCTGATATTCTTCAGTCAGAGGGTAAAAAAGAAATTTAAAGAATCCACTTATCACCTCCTGAAAAAGGTCCCCAAATGAAATCTCTCAGGAATATTATAACCAAATTTCATAGTTCCCAGGTCAAGGAGAAAATATTGCAACCAGTCAGAAAGTAACAATTCAAGTATGGTGGAGCCACAGTCAGGATAATACAAGATTTAACAGTTTCTACATTAAAATCAGAAGGCTTGAAATGTCATATTCCAGAGGGCAAAGCAGCTAGGATTACAACCAAGAATCACCTTCCCAGCAAAAGTGAGTATAATCCTTCAGGGGACAAAATGGATATGCAATGAGACAGAGGAATTTATTTCATGCATTCTTCATGTAAAGACCAGAGCTGAATAGAAAATTTGCTTTTGAAATACAAGATTGAGAGAAACATAAAAAGGTTAACAGGAAAGGGAAATCACAAGGGACTTAATAAGCATAAGTTGTTTACATTCCTACAAGGGAAGAAATTATTCGTAACTCATGAGACCTTTATTATTGTTAGGGTAGTTAGAAGGAGTACATATAGACAGATCATATAGGTATGAGTTGAATGTGAGGGGATGCTATCTAAAAAAAATAAAATTAAGGGGTGAGAGAGGAATGTACTGGAAGAAAGAGAAAGGAAAAGGTAGAATGGAGTAAATTATCTCACATAAAAAAAGCAAGAAAAAGCTTTTACAGTGGAATGGAAAAGGAAGGAGGTGAGGAGGAGTGAGTGATCCTTACTCTCATTGGAATTGGCTCAAAAAGTAATAACATACACACTTAATCCTATCTTACCCAACAAGAAAGTAGGAGAAGAAAGGAATAAGAGGGGGGGGCGGAGCCAAGATGGCAGCGTAGCAGCAGCAACATATCGCAGCTCTCACATAGCCACCCCAAAATACCCATAAAATAGGACTCTAAACCAATCCTGGAACTCCAAAACACACACAAAGATACTTCCCACTAAAGTCAGCTCGGCTACGAGGAACCATATCAGCACTGCGAACCAAAACCAGCCTGGCCTGAAGCCG
>CM053582.1:128542604-128580015 GCA_028627135.1 Pseudochirops cupreus | reverse complement strand
AAAAAAAAAGAAAGGAATAAGAGAAGGGTGTGTGTGGTATGATAGAAGGGAGAGCAGATTGGGAGAGGAGATGGTGAGAAACAAAACTTTTTGGAGGAGGGACAGGGTGAAAGGGGAGAGAGAGAATAGAATAAATGGGGAAGGAGGGATAATTATGATAGAGGGAAATATGGTTAGCAGAAACTATGAAAAAAATTTGAGTCAAATTTTTCTGATCAAGGCCTCATTTCTCAAACATATAGAAAAATGAGTCAAATTTTAAAAAAATAAGAGCCATTCCTCAATTGACAAATGATCAAAGGATATGATCAGTTTTCCAATGAAGTAATCAAAGCTATCTACAGCCATATGAAAAAAAAATGATCTAACTTGCTATTGATTGGAGAAATGCAAATTAAAACAATTCTGAGGTACTATCTCATATCTATTAGATTGGCTAATAGGACAGAAAAAGTAAGTGACAAATGTTAGAGGAGATGTGGGAAAAATGAGACATTAATGTACTGTTGGTGGAATTGTGAAGTAACTCAACCATTCTGCAGAGCAAGTTGGAACTATGCCCAAAGGGCTATAAAACTATCCATACCTTTTGATTTAGCAATTCCACTACTAGGTCTGTATCCCAAAAGAGATTTTTTTTTTAATGACCTATACGTACAAAAATATTTATAGCAGCTCATTTCTGGGGGCAAATTGAGGGGAAGCCCATCAATTGGGGAATGATTGAACAAGGGCTATGTGATTATGATGGAATACTGTTGTACTATAAGAAATGATGAATAGGATGCTGTCAGAATAACCTGGAAAGACTTGCATGGGCTGATGCAAAGTGAAGTGTACTGTGTACAAAGTAACAGCAATATTGTAAGATGATCAGCTGTGAATGACTTAGCTATTCTCAGCAATACAACAATCCAAGAGAATTCTGAAGGACTTATAAAAAATGCTATCCATCCCCAGAGAAAGAACTGATGGTGTCTGATTACAGATTGAAGCATCCTTTTTTTTTTTGACTTTTTCTTGAGGGTTGTTTTTTGGGGGGAAGGGGGAATCTATGTTTTCTTTCACAACATGATTATTATGGATATGTTTTGCATGACTGCACATGTGTAACCTATATTGATCTGTTTGCCATTTCTATGCTGGGGGGAGGGAGAAGAGGGAGAGAATTTGGGACTCAAAGTTTTAAAATGAATGTTGAAAATTGTTTTTACATGTAATTGGGGGGGAAAATAAAATACTGAAAAAAAGAATTATAGTATGGTAGATAAATTAGCTAAAAAGGTCACCTGAATCGAAATTACCTACACAACTGGGAAAGTAAGGTTTTTAATAAGTCATTAGGTTTGTTTAACAACAATATATGCTAAAATGATAAAGGAAATATTCAGTGGATTTCATATAGTCTGGGATATGGTTGAAATGTAGGATTTGAGCAAGAAAAGAAAAGTTGTGTATTCTGAATAAGGGATTTTGGAGATTTGGAAAGAGAAAAATAAGAAAGGTATGGTTTTTAAAGGTCACTGGGGAGATACAGGTGTGTGTGTGTGTGTGTGTGTGTGTGTGTGTGTGTGTAAGGTAATAAGGATGGTTTGGGTTTTCAAACCACAAGAGAGATGTATAAAAATGAAAAGAAGGTTTAAGCATGTTGAGAAGGTTTGAGGAAGTTTTGGTTTTGCATAAGTGGGAAGGTTGTATGAACCTTCATGTATTTATTTTATTGGAAACTGTATTAATAAAAAATTGCAGCTTGATTTGAAAATCAATAGAGAAAAGTTATAGAAGGCTAGTAGTAAATTGATAAGCAATGAGTTCTTTCTGAGATTATAGAACCAAGATTTGAACTAAAATGCAATGTTCTCTTAAGTGTGATACTTGGGGTAGATTTAAATCTAACATCAAACTGCCACATTTAAAATCTTCGGCAGTGAGTTGGCTAGAAATAATAAACCCCACAATATGAAATGCTTGGAATAAATAGCTCTTGTATAAAATACAAAATTAAATATTTGAAATTATAAACTGAGATTCTGTGTGATATCATTTGGAAAATAGATCCAAGTGTAATTGAATTTATTCTGGTCTCATTTGAAGTGAAATGTGTTTCTTCTAATAACATAATAAGTCAGAATTTATTATACTATTTGGCATTAAAACAAATTGGGAAAATGCATTAATCTGAAAATTTGTTCCCTGGGTTAAGTTGTTACCTCAGTTTACCAATCTGTAATATGGATAAAGATAATACTTGACATTGATTTGATAATTCATTGTATTAAGATTATTAGTAAAATGGTAAATTCCTTTTAAATCAGTATCATTTTGCATTATAGATTCAAATGTAAAAAGACCGATGTTAGATATTTAAAACTGTTCTTTTAGAAATTCAATAGATTTTTTTTTTCTGTGAATGTTGGCCATTCTGTTTAGTTCTTTTTTTTTTTTCTCATTCTGTTTAGTTCTTAGCATGTACAAATTAAGAATCATTACACAAAGATTTCTGCCTGGGGAAAAGTAGACCACACCTTGCCATCATGAACATCAGTCATGCAGAATTTTTGAGTGAGAAGTTTTAAAGGCAATGGCTTGTTACACTTAGTCCAGATTTTGTACAGAACTGTTGACTGAGGTTTGGGTGGAGAAGCTTAGGTGTGCCAGAATTCAAATTTATCTGTGATGAGAGATACCAAGATGATTTTATCCATCACCAGGAAGTCTGATTCTATCAGGGACCTCAGGGAGGAGCTCTGACCCTAAGCTTACAAAAGCCTTTCTTAGAGATAGTGAGAGGTGATCCTTGAGGCATGTGGTAGCTGTATCTGGCTTTCCTTGAAACAGCTGTTAACGATCTTTGATTTCTGTGATGCTGGCCAAGTAGATGATTTTTCTTCTATCATTTGCTCCATGCTTATAAAAATGTATTGTCTTCAATTCAGGGTCTCTTGGGCACAGGCAAAGTCATTATACCATAATAAAGGATATCTAACTAGGAGATCTCCTCAGTTTATCCCTTTTTTTGAGGGCGGCTGTAAATTTCTATCAAAACAGGGCTAACCTAACAATTATAGTTGTGAATTTAATTTGGTAAAGTTTTATATGTATTTTCTAGTACTACCAATGCAAAGTTAAACACTTGTTTATATTATGGAACTCGATAACACCAACGTAAACTCAGTTGTTGGAAAGCTGCTCTTTTTATTAAACATATATTATTTCCTTGGGATATAGGGTATATTCAGGGAAGACTAGTACCTCTGGTATGAGGGCTGCTGAGCCCTTTACAGGGTTGCTTTCTACCTTTGGTGTCCACCTAATTCACCCAACTCTTACCTGTGGCTCCAAGAAGCTGTAGCATGTGCAGTGGCCACACCCCAGTAAATCATTTCAGCAGATGGGCTAAACCAGGTTGAAGACAACCAAGGGGTCTCAAACCCTTCAATTACTGGAGAGGTGTCTACCCCAAGCATGTGAAAACTTCCCCAGTAGAATGGGTGGATGAGAACAATTGTTCCAATGGGCCATGAAGGTAGCTGAAGCAGGTGCTGTGGAGGGCTTAGAGCTTGGCTAGACATTAAGACACCAACGTCATCCCCTGCATCCTGAGCCATCACCAGTTGCTTTGACTTTGTCTTGCTTCTAGACTGTGATGACTCTAGAAGAGAAAATGAGGCCATCAACTTCATGCAACTCTGCCTTACTTAAATCCAATTTGTGCATGAATCAAAAGACATCACCCATACCATTTTACCATTGGTTCTTTATGGAGTATTTGTGCCCAACCTGTGGTAGAGCATTCCAAGCTTATATTGGTCTGATCAGCCACAGTAGGACACATTGTACCTTGACTCCAAAATAGTGAGGTCATAGGATTTTATTAATAGTTTCAAAAGCTTCATTGTTCAATCAGATAAGATGTTTGGGACTTGCTATTTGACATGATTTCAGCTCTGCTGGTGATATGGTATAAGGTTCTATAGTGCTTAAAACCTAAGAGCTATGAGATTTAGAGGTGAAAGGGTCATATTCACACCTACCTAGAATTAAAAAGTTTCAGCTTATGTTAAGGAAATAAGTTCCACCCAAATTTGTTTAGCTGTACTAAAGCTACTTGTGGTAGTATAAATGTTTTTCTATATAAAGGTAATTTGAAAATGCACTTGACTAAATTAATGCTATCTGAATAGTAATAATTCTTGTTCTATGATATTGTAGTCTAGATTTCTGTGTATTATAAATTCTGAAAAAAACATTGTATAAGAAATGTTATTAGGAAAGCAATTTCTCTTATAATCTGGATGTTATTAGATTATGAACTGAACTGTTAAAAGAAGATGGGAAAAATTGTTTGAAAACTTATGTTACTTTATCAGCCCTGATAACCACATTTTGTAATATTCTGAAAGAAACTGGAAACTGCCATGTTTGGCTATAGTTAAGAGGACATTTCAGCTAACCTTATTTGGCTATCATTTATGAAAATTTTGAGATTATTAATCATTATTATTATAATGATGTAAATTCTGTCAGGTATTTATGGTATATTTTTAAAGGGTATGTTGATAATTACTGTGTGGGGAAAAGTATGAGGGAAAGGACCTTGTGAAATCTCCTTGTTTGCTTGAGAACATCTGCTTGAGCAGAGCCATAAAACCCTTACCCATCAACCCTGTACAAGAGCTTAAAATCCTGTCCCTTCCCTCATTTCAAACACTCCCTAATGAAAAGGGGGAAATAATAAGGACTTTGTTTAGAAATAATTAGGAATTTGTTTATAGCCTAGGAAATTTTAAAAATTGGAGATCAAATTCATTTTATTTTTTTTCAGCTCTACTTTTTAAATTAGAAATGCTTGGAAATTCTCTATTTTGTTAAATGTATATTTTTTTCCCTGAAAGATTATATTCAATTTTGCTGTGTAGGTGATTTTTGGTTGCAATTCAACTCCTCTGCCTTCTAGTATATCATATTCCAAGTCCTGTGGAAGTTGCCAAATCTTGTATAATCCTGACTATTGCTCCATGATATTTGAATTGTTTCTTTTTGGCTTCTTACAATACTTTCTCCTTCACTTGTGAGCCCTGGAATTTGGCTATGATGTTCCTGGGAGTTTTCATTTGGGCATCTCTTTCAGACAGAAATCTGTGGATTCTTCCAATTTCTATTTTACCCTCTAGTTCTAATATATCAGGGCAGTTTTCTTTGATAATTTCTTGAAAGATGCTGTCCAGGCCTTTTTTTTAAAATCATGACTTTCAGGCACTCCAATAACTCTTATATTATTTCTCCTGAATATATTTTCTAGGTCAGTTGTTTTTCCAATGAAAAATTTTACATTCTCTTCTATTTTTTCTACTTTTTTTGATATTGCTTTATCATATCTTGATGTTTCATAGAGTCATTAGTTTCCATCTATTCAATTATAATTTTTAAGAAATTATTTTCTTCAATGAGCTTGGGTACTTCCTTTTCCATTTGGCCAATTCTGTTTTTTAGGGAGTTATTTTCCTCAGTAAATTTTTAAATATCTTTTCCCATGCTACTTACTCTTTTCATGATTCTCTTGCATTACTCTCATTTCTTTTCCCAATTTTTCTTTTACTTCTCTAATTTACTTTTTAAAATACTTTTTAAGCTCTTCCAGGAATTCTTTTTGGGCCTAAGACCAAATTACATTTTTTTTTTGAGGCTTCACATATAGCCATTTTGACACTACTTTAAGGTTTAAGACCCCAAAATACCAACACACTGGGTCCTGCCAAATGAATTTGACTCAATTCTTCTCTCAGCCAGAGCAAAGCAAAGTTTATTAAAGGTTCACCATAATGGGTAGACTCTTAAGGAGCCTAGGTATCTGTGACACTTGTACTGGACAAGTAGGCCAGAATAATCTGACACAGAGTGAGTCTGTGCTAGATAGTTCTCAGCTCCTTCATGGAGGCAAGATGGAGCTTATATACAGAAAGGTTGTGGGAGAATTTAGGGGTGGTCTAGAGGAGGAGTTTGGGGAGGGTCTTCGGGAGGAGTCAAATGAGGTCAGACTCCAGTAATGAGAGATTAAGGGTGGGACATAGCTGAAGGCTACCTGGGGATGACAGACAATGGAGGGCTAGGCTAGTTTAAGGGTAACAGATTTGGGTATAGATGTTTTGATAGGATCAAGGGTGGGAAGTAGCTGGACTAGCCAGCTGGAGGTCTGGCTAGTAAGAGTAAGAAATTTGGGCCTAGCTATAATGAAAGGCTTATGGTCTCCGGCAAATGCCTCATCAAGTGGGAAGATTCATTCAGAGTTCAAGGGGGTTCCCAGAGCCTGTACCTCATCACTGTTGTACTCTTCTAAATGTATCCCTTGATCCTGCCTGTCACTACGGTAACTTTCTATAGTCAAGTTCATTTTTTCTGCCTCTGTGTGGGTGTGTGTGTACGTGTATGTGATTTGATGTATTTACGTGAGAATTGGTCTCTGGTGCTACACTGTCCCAAGCTCTTTGTGCTAGGGCTCTGGGTCTTACTGGGCTTCAGAGCTTAGCTGTTTGCTTACTCTGGAGAGTAGCCTTCCCTTATGGTTTGTATTCGGGAGGTGGGGCCTCCCTGTTGGCCTCCCCTGGGTATAGGGTTTAGCTATTGGCCTACTCCAGGGCGGGGTTGGGAGGGTGAGGAGGGGGAACAGGGCCTTGCTCCTAGGTTGCTATGAAAACAAGGTCTCTCTGTTGGTAGGCCCCAGGAATGGGGTCTTGCTATTAACCAACCCTGGGGCAGGGTTTCACTACTGGTCACCAATAGCGTCAAGGGCTTGCTGGTGGCTTGTACTGGGGGTGGGGTCACTGGGATGGGGCCTTGATGTGCTGCACAGACTGCTCACTTGCCTAGGGGGCTGCTGGTCTGCAGGGAGATGGGGTCTCACTGGTGAATTGCTGCAGGCTTGGAGCCTTGCTATAGGCCCCCTGCTGTGACACTGGCTGCTGCTGCTGCTGCTGCTGCTGCTGCTCTTGGATTTTGCTCCCCACCCCACCCTACCCCCCAGTGAGACTTTTCCTGCCTGGCTAGTAAGCTGCTTCCCTACTCCTAGATCAATTCTGAGGTGGTTTTCTAGTTGTTTGAGGGGAATTTGGAGGACTTCAGAGGGTTCCTTCCTTACTCTGTCATCTTGGCACCATAAGTCTCTCAGTTGTTTTTCCAATGAGATATTTCATATTTTCTTCTATTTTTTTTCATTCTTTTGATTTTGTTTGGTTGCTTCTTGATGTCTCATGGAGTCATTAGCTTCCATTTGCCAAATTCTAATTTTTAAGGAATTATTTTTCTTCAATGAGCTTTTGTACCTCCTTTTCCATTTGACCAATTCTACTTTTTAAGGAGTTGTTTTCTTCAGTGAATTTTTCTACATATTTTTCCATTTTTTGGTGCTTCCTTTACCAAGATATTAACTCTTTTTTCATGATTCTCTTATATCATTCTCATTTCCTTTTCCAATTTTTCTTCTACTTCTTTTATGTGATTTTTAAAATTCTCTTTGAAATCCTTTAAAATTCCTTTTTTCCAGGAGTTTTTTTGGGGCCTGAAACCAATTCACATTTTTCTTTGAGGCCTCACATGTAGGCATTTTGACATTATTGTCCTCTTATGAATTTGTGTTTTGATCTTCCCCGTCACCATATTAATTTTCTATGGTCATGTTCTCTTTGTTTGTTTTTTGCTCATTTTTCCACCCTATTTCACAACTTTTCAGGTTGAGTTATGCTCCTGGTGAGGAGGGGTTACTATCCCCAGCTTCTTGTGCTGGGGACCTGGGACCTGGCTGCTGATTTGCCGTGCTGGGGATTTGAGGCCTCACTATTGACTTGCTGTGCTGCTGGCCTGCTGCTGGGTGTCATTACTGACCTGCTCTGAGGCTTAGGGCCTCCTGCAGGCTTGCTGGGGCACAGCCTACTACTGGTTTACCCACATTAGACGGTGCTCCCCGTTTACTCAAGTAAGATAGACCCTTCCTGCTGACCTTCTAAGTTGCAGGGCTGGAAAATTGTTTCACCTTGACTTTTTGTTGGTTGCACCATTCCAGAATTGTACAATTCCAGAATTCATTTTGAATCATTATTTTATACTTGTTTGGAGGTGAATTTGGGAGAAGTCAGGCAAATTCCCTCCTTATTTTGCCATTGTCACTCCACTTCTCTTCAGTTTTGTTTTAAAGGAAAGAATTTTAGTGCAATAAGTTTTCTTAGTGGAGAATAACTTCTGGAATATTTTGTGTCACCAATGGAAAAGTCAATTTTATTTGGGTTCATTATTTAATTTGGAATTATCAATTGTGTATCAAAGTAGTAACATGTTTTATTATAAACACCTTATTGGATGTGCAGTGTTTTGAAATTGATTGTTGTATATGTTTTTACATCCCATCCCAGGACTCTTTGCTACAATTAAAGTTAACTTGGCAACTTTTAAGTGAATTCACTTGTGTGTTAGAGGTCATCTTCTTTTAAAAATGTTTTGTTACCTGTGCTTTATAGGGGGATTAGATCCCTCTTGGTCTTTATTTCTCCTAAGGGCAGTATAAATTAATTAATTGGAATCCACAAATTTAATGCAATTGTAATTGGGATTAATTGGAGTTTTAAAAACTTTGAGTAAAAGTTTTAAGAAAACAAGGTCAAATGAGTCCGTGTCTGTGTGTGTGTGTGTGTGTGTGTGTGTGTGTGTGTGTGTGTAATTTTAAAAGTCCCAGAAGTTTGAAAGCTTTTTAAAAATTCGACTTTCTGTGGTATTCTAAATGTTTGGCTTTTATATTTTCAGTTTGTACTTGGATTTCTTAAATATGTCAATGAAACAGTTTGCTAACTTACATCATAGAAAGTTAAATGATAATGGAGCCAATGCTAATTTAGAAAAGTACTTTTAGTCCTGGTTTATATGTCTACTTTGATAAACATTAAATCTTTAGCCAGGACTCAGTTTCTTTTTTATGTTTTATTTTCCCCCAATCATATTTTAAAACTTTATTTTACATGTAAAAAATTGTGTTTTAAATTCTAACCCACCTGCCCTTTCAGCCCTCCCCAATCCTTGAGATACCAAGCAATCCAATATCAGTTATACATGTGCAATCACATCAAACATTTCCATGTTAGTCATTTTATATAAGAAGGCTTGAACAAAAGAAAGAAAGAAAGAAGGGAGAGAGGGAAGAAGGGAGGATGGAAGGAAGGAAGGAAGAGAAAACTAGTATTCTTCAGTCTATATTCAGATAATATCAGTTCTTTCTCTGGAGGCAGATAGCATTGCTGAGAATAACTAAGTCATTCACAATTCTGCCTCATATGATATTGTCACTACTATATACAACATTCTCCTGATTCTGCTCACTTCACTTTGCATCAGTTCATGTAGGTCTTTCCAAGTTTTTCTGAAATCATTCTGCTTATTGTTTCTTATAATGCAGTAGTAAATATTCCATCACAATCATATACCAAAAGTTGTTCAGCCATTCCCCAATTGATGGAATTCCCTTGATTTCCAATCTTTAGCCACTATAAAAAGAGCTGCTATAAATATCTTTTGTAGAAATAAGAGAAGAACTCATTTCTAGTCAGGTTCTCATAGGTTTCTAAGATTCCTCAGCCTATTGATGGCAATGTCTATGTCAAGTACAGAATTTAGAAAAAAATAAAGCAAAGGTTATTTAAAAAGTGAAATTTTCTGAAGTTTCAAGTGAACCATGGATTCTTAATTTAATGTTTTCATTATAGTTCTTTTGTTAGTAAGATCAGAACCACAAGACTTGAACTAATTGTCACCATGTGACAGAGATTATATTAAATTGTGTTGAGATCTGTTTTGTAAAAGATTTTAGCAAGAACATCTGGGGATTTACAAGTGATATGGAACCAGAGAAGTAAATCTATTGAAAGAGGAGTTCGCTTAAGAGCTTCCCTGAAGAGAGTTGTTTCCTGAAGATGAGACTGCTACAAAGGACATCTGAGATTCAAGATAAAATGTGTTGATTAAATGGGCATTAGGGGTGGATCATTTCCAACCCATTACCCCTTGGGAAAGACCTAACTTTTGGCATTTGTGGCTCAGAGGTTTCCACCCTTGGTGGCTCTTTTGACCTTAAGCATATTATCCATGCCCTCTTTTTTCAGGGACGTGTTGCCTTTTCCATGTACAGTTATCACTTTCACGTCACAGTTTTGGTATATCATGGTTTCAATACATCATGGGTCAGCATAAGAAATTAAATGAGAATTTTGGGAGGGTTTGTGGAAGTTACAGGGGACATGCAAAAACCAACAGACAACACAGAAAAGGTTTAGAAACAATTTGTTTTTTAAAGTTAAAATAAACAACCCAAATTTTATAATAAGGTATTGTAAACACCCCATAAAAGAAAAAGGAAAAAAAATTGAACTTCTTCTCTGGTATGAGAGGAGGGCCAAAAAATTTTACACAGATTTTCCAAATTACAGGATACTACATCCCTAACCCCCACAAGATGGAAGGGATAATTATAAGTACTTTACTCCTCTGTTTGGGAATTAAGTATTGCCTACATGTCCCTTCTCATATGGGATTATTAACACTGTCATGGCTCATAGTACCTAGAACTGACCCAAAACCTAATGTTGTTCTGGTGGAGGGGGACTCTTGGTCCCCTCTAACCAAGAGGGGGGAGGAAAGTCTGGGACCCCTACCTTGTTCTGACTAGCAATTTCTAATCATCTCCTACTCCCAAGGTAAGCCCCTGAGAATCTCTGCTCAACAATTTCTAACTGCTCCTGTTCCCAGAGTGTCCCAAGGACACTTCTGCAGCCCCTCCCTTCCTGCAGTTTGGCTATTCTGATGACTTTATAGGTGACCCTAGCTTGGGTTAGAAGCACTTAAACTGTTCCTGTGGGTTTTTGTTTTTTTTTTTAGAAAAGTGCTGTCACCGTGCAATAAATAACTTGTGAGCTGCTACTCCATCTACCCATTTAGCTGACCCGTCCACCTTCTAAGTGTGTATGACCTCTGTTTGTAAATCCCCTCATTGAACTTCCCTGAGTAAGATAATGTGTTGTTAGCTCTGGTCATTACTAAATTTTTTGTTGCCAGATATTTTTGATGACTTGAAAAGCTTTGAATCCTGGTTTGACATAAATAGTCTTACAGAAATTGCTGAGGACATTGTTGCTAAAGAAAAGGAACAAAATGTTATACACATGCTTCACCAGATTCTAATCTCTTTCTTACTGAGACTAAAATCTGATGTTGCACTTGATGTCCTGCACTCTGTTTGTTCTGTCTGTGTTGATGTTACTTTGTCAGAACAAAGCATTTTATCTGTTGAAAGAGGACTTTACTGCTGATGCAGAAGCCCTGAAAGAGGACTTTACTGCTGTTTACAAAAGTCCTGAAAGAGGATTTACTGCTGTTCACAGAAGTCCTGAGACTTTACTGTAGATTTGTGTTTGATTTCTCAGACAGAAGCTTTGTCTGTTGGTTTGTGTTACTTTGTCAAATAGAAAGTGAGTTGAAATGACAGTGCTGGCAATGTGTGTAAATATTGTTGCAACTCTGTTAAGCTTAATGTGTATAAATATTGTAAGTCTATTAATCTTTGACTTCCTAGAAACTGCAACTTCAAAGAGTTTGGAGTGGAGTAGTAAGCTGAGATATAGAACCAGAGCAGAGAACTGCATGCCTGTGAATCTGGGAAAAAGCTAAGAGAGTTGCCTACCTTTCCATCTTAACTCTGAATTTTACTTGGGTACTCTGCATTGACTGATGAGATTGTGACTTATTGTGACCTAGGGGTGGATGGTGTTTGTACTTTATGCTACCCTTTAATGATGATTGACTTAAGGATGATTGGAAATCAGACTAGAAGTGAAGATGAAAGAAAAGTTTACTTGGATACTTTATATTGATTGAAGAGATTGTGTCTTACTGAATGATATGTTTTGTTTAAGACTATGTGGCCCCCTTAGTAATAAGTTGTTATGTTATATTGTTGTAAATGTTGTGCTTTAGTTTCTTGAATGTTTTGCTTTAGTTTAATATTAAATAAATAGAGTGTTCACTATACTATGTGATTAGATCCTTAAAGTTATTCACAGTAGCAGTCCTCAGGAGAATTGCTTGTGATTGGCTTTACAATTAGTCAGAAAAAACCAGTTGTGTATCATCTTGTGACAGCAAGGACTGTTGACCAGAAAATCATGGAGAGAGCAGCTGCCAAGATAAGGCTAGAAAACTCATCATCCACAGAAATCAAAGGTGGCAAATCTGGATTAAGTCAATCTAAGACCTTCTTGGATCCTGAGGAATTGATGGAATTGTTGAAATCCAGAGACTATGAAAGGGAAGTAAAAGGATCAAGGGAAAAAGTTATCAGTGATAAAGATTTAGAATTGTTGCTGGATCAAAAAAGAAGTGACCTAATTGATCAAATGAATGCCTCTGTGACAGTTAAAGAGAAGGTGGGGATTTCCAAGGTTTTAGAAAATTTTGAAGATTCAGATGCTAATTGTATATTCTGACTTGGGATGTAAAAAATGACCTCAAAACAGGTCCTTATTTACATAAAGTGATTTACCTATTGGTTTCAACATCCAGTTAATAATATAGACCTTTTTTTAGTTTTTAGTTTTCAGTTACATGTAACAGATTCCATATATAATGGATGCAATCTCATATTTAATAGATGGTAACTTTCTGAACAAAAGAAAAAAAATGTTAGATACAGATTTTCAGGTAATTTTTGAGTTTTAGTGGAGTTCTTGATAAAAGCCATTATATACTTAACTACCAGATTTATACAATCTTCCCATGGAAGTTTTTGTCTGTCTTTCTGGATTGCCCCTTTTAGCTCTCCCAGGAATACAGTTCACACATAATTTTGCTTCAGTTATGGAGTTGGGGATAGAATGGGAAAGGGAGGGAGACTGGGAATATGGTTTATTTTGTTTTATAAGAAAAAAGTTTAATTTTAATGTCTATTGCTACAAGATGTTTTGCCAAATAAATGTTCATTCTTGTAAAAAAATAATAATAATAAAGAATGTGCAAGCTGGGCTTGTCTGGGCATTCCTAGTCTACCTCTAACATGGAGACATCCTCAAGCGGCCTTTGGAACATGTCCAGAATGCCCAACATGGAGGCCTCTGTGTTCCCTGATGCATGCGTGGGAATTGTCTCCTTAGACTGTTTGCTGGTCTTAAACCCAGCCTGAATTGGTCACCTTTTTCTTCCTGCTGCTGTTTTCCACCATTCTTTCCTGTGTACTCCTTCCTGCTGTAATCTTTTAAGCCAATCTTTCTGCAGAGAGTGAAGATCCTAGTTCACCTATGGAAGGGACACCATGAACTGAATCAAAAAGAGGGGAAGGAACTTTCCCTTCTCTCCTTTTTTAAAATCTTGGTTCCAAGAAACAGCCCTGGGGGTGATGATTTCTGTTGTGTTGTTTGTCCTCCTGTGTTTTAGGTGCCAGAGGTGATCCCCATGGGAATGGGGAGGTAGAGTGATGGTGACTGTGGAACCAGGATTCCGGGAGGGAAGGTCCTGCCTGACGACCCAGCAAAGAAGCCCTGAGAAGTCAAGGGCACCTGGGGTTTGAGCCTGCGACAGGATTTGGACTAGGAACTGGGGCTTTGCCCTATAGGGAGCAAGCTAAACTATGAATCTAATCTCTTTCCCTTCCCCAGAGACTGAGGTAGTGCAAGGGAGAAGGGAATTAAGCCCCATAGGTTGGGAGTAAGTTTATGGTTATTATTATGTCTTTTGAAGTCAATACTCCTTTGTAAGAGGGAATCTGATTGTTAGTGCTTAAATGGAACTGGGATGCAAAGGAATTACCCTGTATAATTGAAAGAACAACATTGTTGAAGGAGGGAGTAATTTGCAGAGAGCTTAGACACTCCCAGATCCTCTTAAATGGAGGTTCCCAAATTTATTTGACCTGCTGCCTCCTTATAAAAAAAAATTATTCAGAGTCACTCCCTGCCCCATGGAAATATACTTTCTTTAACCCTTTAATAGTCTTTTTAAAATTACATCATTTCAAAAATATACAACTTTTTTAAAATGACATCTTAAAATTAATAATTTATTCTAAATTCGGGGAGCTTGCTGCATTGAAATTTTGATGACACAATGTTGTATCATGTAACCATATAGTATCATATTATAAACAAGTCGTTACATGCACATGTTCCTGTCAATGCATGGACTTCCCATCAATGCACTATATGCCCATCTGCCCCACACTTGCTTGTTAAGACTTGTCAGCAAACTTGACCACTGATTGGTTATAGCTTGCATTTTGTGTGTTTATTTGGAAAATAATGTCATCACCATGACATTAACTTACACAACAGATGAAACATGTATGAATGGTTTTTCAAAATTTTCTTATCATTTCTTTTTTCCTTGTGTTTCCACTGCCCCTTTATTTTATTCAACGTTCCCCAGTTGTACCAGAGGCTACTACTGCCCCCTCCCATGTTCCAGCACCCTTCCCCAGGGGACAGTTTCATCCACTTTGGGAACCTATGGAGGAGAACTGAAATATAATACACCTGGCTTCCAGGCTGTGAGGGCGACAGTGGCTGTATTATAAATGTAAATGGAATTTTCAAACCATAAATTTCTCTATCAATATTGACAGTTATTCCTGGGAAAGTCATATAACCTCTCTCTAGGTTTCTGTCATCCTTGACGCCTTACTATCTTTCACCCCTCCCCACGGCCCCTTATACAATCTGTCATCGAGGACTGTTGATTTCATCTTTGCAGCATCTTTCAGATATGTCCTTTTCCCTCCTCTAACACTGCCATGACCCTGGTGCAGCCCTTATAACCTCACAACAAGACTATTACAATAGATTTCTGATGGGTCTGCCTGCTGCAAGATTTTCCCCACTCCAATCTCTATTCAACTGCTAGAGTTACTTTCCTAAAGTACAGGCCTGACGATTTCACCCCCTACTTAATAAACTCCAGTGGCTCCCTATCACCTCCAGGATCAAATTTAAGAATCTCTGTTTGGCTTCAAAGCCCTTCATAATTGAGCTTTCCCCCTACCTTTACAGTCTTCTTACACTTTACTCCTATTCTTAAAGCCAGTGACACTGGCCTCTCTTGGCTGTTCCGCGAATAAGAAACTCCATCCCTTAGCTCTGGGCATTTTCACTGACTGTCTCCCATGTCTAGAATGTTGCCCCTCCTCATCTCCACCCCCTTGTTTCCCTTGCTTCCTTCAATTCTCAACTAAAATCCCAGCTTCTACAGGAAGCCTTTTCCAGCTCCTCTTAATTCTAGCGCCTTCACTCTATTAATTATTTCCTATTTATCCTGTATATAGCTTGTTTGTACATATTTGTCTTGCTTGTCTCCCCATCGGATTGTGAGCTCCTTGAGGTCAGGGTCTGTCTTTTGTCTCTTCTTGTATGCCTAGTGCTTAGCACAATGGTTGGCATTTAGTAAGAGCTTAATAAATACTTCATTTTCCTCAGCTCTGAAAGGAGGGCATCAGACTAGTCACCAGAAGATCTCCAAAGGCTGTTCCATCTCTGCCTTCCTAACTTTCCAGTCTTTTCATACTTCACTCCCCTCTATTCACTCTATGATACAACTATACTAGCCAGTGTGACACTCCACCTCTGTGTACTGGCTGTCCTTCATACCTGCAATGCTCTGACTCTTCACCTCTGCCTCTTAGTTACCCTAACTTTCTGTAACATTCAGCTCAAATATTGGCTTCTTCAAAAGATCTTTCCTGAATACCCCAGTTGCTAATGCCTCTACCCTCAGGTTTTCTTCCATTTACTCTCTCTTTGTCTCTCAATACACACACACACACACACACACGTATGTGTGTATATATATATATAGAGAGAGAGAGAGATATCTATATCTTTATACATATATACATGTATATATATAGAGAGAAATCTATCTATGTCTATATTTATGCACACGTGTGTGTATTTAGAGGGATATCTATCTATATCTTTTTATATATATACACACACACATAGAGAAAGATCTATCTATATCTTTATATATATATATATATACACACGTGTATATATATATAGAGAGAGAAAGAGAGATCTTTCTATATCTTTAGATAGATAGATAGATAGATAGATAGATAGATAGACAGACATACACATCTTGCACTCTTAGTCATTGCTGGCAAGATTCTTGCCAAAGTCCTCCTTAATAGACTGATCCTTCACCTGGAAGATAGTCATGTGCCTAAGAGCCTGCATGGTTTCAGAAAGGGCTGGGGAACAGTTGAAGCGGGGTTTGCTGTCTGACAATTCCAGGAGAAATTCCAGCAACAAAACTCTGGGCCCCAGTTATACACACTTTGCATCCTTTCTTGTACTCTTTATATTTCAGTGAGTGCTAGTCACATGACATTGGCATAATGGAGCCCACTCTCCACAGAAGCAGACATACAGGCCTGAATTTTGCTCATAGTTGTCTTATACTCAGAATATAACTAATAAACAAACAAATAGTATTTAATAACATGGAATAAAACTTATAACTGCTATTAATGCCATTTACCAGTTAACTAAAATTTGCAGAGTATAATTATTTTTTGTTGAGTATAAAAAAGTATTTGGTTCGGTAAAACATAATGCCATCTTCCAGGCTCTTTTTTGCCACCAAATGCAACACCACATATCAAAATTATTCAATATCACTGGGAGGATAGAACAGAAATAACCCTAGTTAATCAGAAAAATCAGGTGAGGCATAAAACAGGAAGAAACATGCTCCACAAAACTTTTTTCCCACTGTGGTGGAAGACATATAGCCCAGAGACCAATTTGAAGAGAGATTCCCTAGGGATGAAGTGTACCAGATACTTGATTTCACCAAAACCCAGACTATTGCAGGGACTTCTGGAAGAGATACATAACCACACAAAATAATCTGAACTTGGTTGACCATCCACAAAGGAAAATGCCAAGTGTACAAAGAGTATCTATTTCATGGATTACAATATTTCATTTGGGTGGACAACCTATAGAGCTTGCCCAGTAGTTTGCATATCTGGAACAGATGATATAGATAATGAATGGGATTCAGAGTTGAACATGATAAGAAGAGTGGACTGAATTGCCCTCAGAAAATTGCAAAGCTCCTCTAATTCCCCCAGGCTTCCAATGAAAGCAAATCTCATGCTTTTAATATGTTCGTAGTAAGCATACTTTATATTTACTCTCCCAACCCATACATACCCCAGCAAGTTGAGTCTCTTGAGTTTAGTTGACTTTGTCTTCCTCCTCAGTCCATTGGGAACACTGAAGATTTAGTGCCATTTAGTGCCTTTTGTATACATACCCAGTTTTGACTTAGCAGACAATCAAAAAATCCCTCCATCACACAGTAAGCAGACAGGAAACAGTCATAGAATACTTGCAATTTCTCCAAAGTGTAGAGCAGGGCTTCCATTAGGCATTTCTGGAAACACCTCACCAAGTATTCCCATGAAGGATTATATCAGGCAGAGCATTATGTGCATGTTCCTGAGGACTGGGCTCTTATTGGTCAGTAATCCAGTAAATGAACATATTGTTGTATGGCAGGAAGACATGGAATATAATCAGTCCAAGGTATTAAAAATAAATATCACATAGAGATGCAGGATATGTGTGAGCAGGATGTGACCTATCACCAATGAAGAATTATGAAGAAGAATAGGAATAAAAGATGTCATCCAGGAATTGTATGATAAGAAGAAAGATGGGCTGGTAACATCAGGGAATAGGGATAACAGATGGACAAGAGTCATCCACTGGTACCTTCAGGATATCAGGAGAACTCAACTTGCACAAATTTGTAGGAGCACATGGACAAGAGTTGAACAGGATGGACCAGCATGGATGAGTTGTTATCTGCACATTTGAAGGAATTTCCATGATAATGAGATCACCTTTCCATTTTGATATTTAAGTAATATTAAGGAAACAGTGACTAGTAGTAAAATGATAAAACATTTACCAAGCAGCTGTGATCCTACCTAATTTCTAAATGCCAGACATATGATTGATTTGGCCCCAGAGTCTTAAAATATATACATCTTGGATCCTTCCTTGACTGAACAAAGTAATATGTAACAACATAGTTTCTGTAATAGGTTTAACTCACCATTCCAGTAGGACTAGTTATTAGATGCTGACAACAAATCTCTGAATAATTCTTTTTTTTTTTTGGAGGGGGGAAGGCAAAGCAATTGGGGTTAAGTGACTTGCCCAAGGTCACACAGCTAGTAAGTGCCAAGTGTCTGAGGCCAAATTTGAACTCAGGTCCTCCTGACTCTAGGACCAGTGCTCTATTCACTGCACCACCTAGTTGCCTTTCTGAATGATTCTTGACGAGGGATTTAGAGCACTTGGGATCTGGTACAAACTAGAATTCGGGAATGATGGTGCTTCCCATAGTCTCTACTTCCAACCTTGGCTAGCCCGTCTCAAACAAAGATGAGTGAATTCAGCTGCCAGCACTGGCCAGGAGAGATGTTGCCATCACCAGTCCTGACATCTTCAGCCTTTTGGCCTTGAATACCATACCCTCCTATTTCAAGTATATGCCTCCTCAGTATCCTGTTACAATCCCTAGCCAAAACACTGCTGCTGCATGGTGAAGGGTTGCAGATGGACAGATGAGTATTACGTTGAATTGAGACACCTGGGTTCACTAACCTCAACTTGGTCCATCCTCCACTTCCAAGCTCACTCTAAGACAATTACTAAACCTTCTAGATGCATGGCAGGATATTGAATTGTTCACTCCCACATTCCCACCTATTCCCTGAGCTAATTTACCTTCACTGCCCTCAACCAAGGAGCTTAAGAAGGACATTGACACAATAAAGCAGGTCCAGAGAACTAGGAAGAGAATTAAAAATTACACCATATGAAAATTGGATAAAAGAACTGGGGATGTTTAGGATGCAGAAAAGAGAGACTTTGGGTATAGGAGAAAAGACAACTTATACCTTTCAAGTATTTGAAAGACTATCATAGAAGTTTATTTGTGTTGGCCCCAGAAGCCAGAATTAGGATCACAGGATCCTTTGATACAGAAGAAGGTACTTTAAGGCTCAACTAATCCAACCTTCTTATTTCACAGATGAGGAAACAGAGGGCAAATGATTTTTTCACGGTCCCGCAGCAGAATTGGACAATGGTGGACATTGAAATGTCAGATTTAGACTCATTGTAGGGAAACATTTCCCAGCTAAAAAACTGCTTTGATATTTATCTGCTTTCTAAAATGCTTTCTTCCTCTGCTGCCACAAAAATTCTCTCAGCCCAAACTCCTGCTATGCCCCTGAGTTCCTTCAAATAATCCCAGTAACTCCACTTAGTGAAATTGTTGGGACAAACAAACGAAACACTTACAGATGTTCAAAAGTGGAATGGTTTATCTCTGGAGATTGTTAAGTTTTCCATCACAAAAATCTTCAAACAGTGATTATATGTTATTGTATGACCACTTAACCAGGAGTGAATTGGCCAAGAGAATCTCTGAATTCCTCTCCAACTCTGACATTGTGCTATCCTATGAAATTCCATGTCCTCCAACATCTGATTTCTACCTTCTCTCAGTTAATATTTCTGCAGGTATCCCAAGAAATCACTCCCTCTGTGACTTGTTATGGTCCTACCCAGAATTTAATCTGGCAAAATCTCTACATACAGCCTGTGTCTAGGTCTCCATAATACTGGGTACAGAGGTGCACAGTCACTGTACAAGCACTCATGGTAACAATGCACATACTGGGTATAGGGTAACTTTCATTTCAGAAAACACACAAAAGGTACACAATAGCTCATGAGCAATCAATATAATTCTTTTCTTTCTATTGCTGAAATTTTTTTCTTTTTTTAAAAAAAAAACCTGAATTTATCAAACACCAAATAAGACAAACATTTTCATGTAGTATATGTAGGTGTATATATAAAGGTAACTCAGCTTCCATGTGGACTGGGCATGTTCTGGAATCTGACCTGAGGAATCTCTCTCAAAGGGAGACTGTGATTTTCACTTTTAAAGGGATCAGGAAGAGGCCTATGTCTGGGCACTTGCTCCTCTCATCTATCTCTAAGAAGGTTTGTGGCTCGAATTATATCTATCTACCACACCTCAAATAGTGGAAATATAGGGATATGATACTTTGGGTCCTAGGATAAGTGTCACTTTCCTTGATTGAACTCAAGGGAAGAATAATATTTAGCTTACTAAAATCAGCTCAGGTCCAAATGTTGGTGATATACAAAGACCATCTTGAATGGCTAGTAAACCTCTTTGTCAAAGTAAGCAATAAATCAAAATTAAGAAAGATGTACATTTTAAGGTAGGTCACAGAATACACCAGACTAAAAGAGGTCTTTGACTTAGGAGCAAGATCAAATACCTCAGCTCAACTAAGGAGACAAACAATGATCACACTGAGAAGTGTCTGTTAGTTAGTCTCTATGGCTGTAAGTCCTAGAAGTCAGGGATGTGGTGAGTGCTGGCTTACCACATGTTCATGGCTCAAGGAAGATCTCCTGTCCACCATTCAAAAGACCAGATTGCTTCTTTTAAATACCTGTCTCAAAGACTTCCAACAGTTTGACATTATCTCTCCCTCTTGTACATCTGCCATATGCAACATGGCAGGTTCAGAGGTCTCTCAGTTGATCAAAAGTCATGACCCATTGAATGGACAAAAAATGGCATGTTGTGTCACAGAGCTGTCCTTCAGGGACAAATCACCTTAGTAGTAGGAGATATTATATATCCATATATTTGCAACATATAAGAATATATATATATTATAACATATAGAAAGCAATCAAAATAAGAAGGTTGTACATGCAGCTGTGAATCTATATCACAAATATCTTGTTTCTCCCTAAAGAACAAATTCAACATTTATTTTCAAAGCTATTCTTCTTCTTCTCTGTTTCCTATTGAATTTCCTTCAGTTCTTTTCTATGCACTTGAAAAATACTTCAATAATCCTCTTTTCTTATTTTTTATCTTTTTCTTCATTTTCATAAACTTATTGTTGGCCTTCTTTCCCCTTACTGTCTTCAAAAATATTTTTTTCCTTTTTTTTTTTGGAGGGCAATTGGGTTTAAGTGACTTGCCTAAAGTCACACAGCTAGTAAGTGTGTCAAGTGTCTGAGGTCAGATTTGAACTCAGGTCCTCCTGACTTCAGGATCAGTGCTCTACTCACTGAGCCACCTGGATGCCCCTCTTCAAAAATATTAAAAGAAAAAACTTTTTTATCAAATGTACACAGTCAAGCAAAACAAATGGCCACAGTATCCATGTCCAAACACACATGTGGCATTTTGCACCTTCAGTTCATCACCTCATTGTTGGAGAATAGGTAGGACGTTTAATCATTGGTCTTCTGGAATCATGGTCCATCACCATAGTAAGCAGAGTTCTTAAGTCTTTGTTACTTATTTTTCTTACAATGTGGTAATTGATGGGGTAAAGGTATGTGTAGTTCTGCCTGGGAACATGAGCGCCAAAATATGCTGAGAATGCAGAAGGACAGAAACACACAAACACAGAGTCATGATGGCAGAGTTATGCCTTTGGGTTTGTGTGTTTCTGTCCTTCTGCATTCTCAGCATATTCTGGCGCTCATGTTCCCAGGCAGAACTACACATACCTTCCCCCCATCAGGTAATTATTGTATAAATTATTCTTTGAGTTCTGTTCACTTTATTCCGTATAAGTTCATTTGGCTCTTCCCAGGTTTGCCTGGAATTTATCCTTTGCATAATTTCTAATGGGACAGTTTTATTCCAATACTTCATATGCCATAATTTGTTCAGCCATTCCCAACCCCTTTAGGTTCCAGTTCTTTACCACAACAAAAAGAAGAGCTATAAAGCAATTAATTCTTCTCTCTCTCCTGTGAGTCCCACTTCCTCCAGCAGTGTATATATGTAGCAGCAACCACACTGGCATTCCCAGGATGGCTGCTAGCACAGGTTCTTAGATCTTTACTAGGAAAGATAACTATTTAAGGGGTCAATAATCTTTTTTTAATTCACTAGTTCAGGGGAAAAGTCAGCACCCTAAACTAAAGAGAAAATACTAAGAAAAAATACAAGCAGGGAAATAAAGACCAAAAGACAGGGCTCTGACTGCCTGAATCAACTATATACTTTACATACATCCCTGGGTTGAGAGAGCCTTTCAGTCTGAGCAGTCAGGGAACTCTGAATATAGGCCACTCAGAATCTTGACCAGGGAATCACAAGCTCCTTCTCATAAGCAGAGCTCCCAAAGCAAAATACCAGCTCAGAGTTTATATACTCTTCTCAGAGCCAGAAGGTGTCACAACCCTCCTGACTCAGTGCTTAATTAGAAATTAGCAAAAGGTAAGAAAGCCTTCCTACTAGTCAAGCTTCCCTTAATGGGTTCCACTTGAGGCTCATTAATGAGCAGTGGAAGATCTTAAATCCAATTTATATTACAATATAGTTGCCCAGAAACATATATTGCTCCTACCCATGGTTATGTTCCCTAATTGGACAACCCTCTGACATTCCAGTGAACTCCATTTTCCCCAGATATCTTTCTAGGGAGCTTATAGAATTTATGTAAAGTCACCCAGTAGAAAAGCCTCCCTTCAGAAAGGCTGGTAAGTCAGGCAACATTCCAGTGTTCAAGTGAGTTCTCTTTCACCATGGAGGTACATAAAAGTCTCTAGTCTTATGATTCTGCTCTGAAAATGTGGATTTCCCCAGAAGGAAACATACTTAGGGTGTTAATTTGACAGCTCCCTGCCCGTCAGCTCTGTACCATTCCAATATCTCACTGTAATAACAGGGCAAAATCCAGATCCCTTACTCACCTATTTTGTGACTGTAGTAGCTTGCTGCTCCTCTAGGTACTGGGATCATGTATGGGATCTTCTCTTTAAGAGTACCCCAAAGGGTTGTTGTTCAGGAATTCCTACTTCTCTGAGAGAATACCATTTTGGAACTCAAACTTGGGTTTAACAGAAAATCTAGAAGTGCCCAGAATATCCCCCTTCTCTGGTTAAAAGACCAGATTCCAAAATCAATATGCCATTCGTTTGCTACTTGGTTGCACTCCTCTGGACTTTTCCATCAAGACCAGGAAATTATTATCATCCTATAAGATCATAGTAGACATGGAATTCACACTTCATCAATACCCTTTGCTACCAGGGCCCTTCCCTCCTTCTGACTAAAAGGTGGAGACCTCTCCCCCTAAGACCTCCTTCCCCTTCTCTTTTCTGCTCACTTTTATATGTTGTCCTCCTCTTTTAGATCATAAGCTCCTCCAAAGCAGGGACTGTCTTTTTTTGCCTTTCTTTGTACCCCAGTTCTTAGGTTGGCACATAGTAGGCACTTAGTAAATGTGTACTGACTCACTAACTGTCTGGTATCAATCCTTCTTTTCTGATAAGGTGAAGGATGAGAAATTCAACATTGTCCAGAAATTCCTCCTCCTGAACCCCAGAGTCTAGCAGTTAGGAACATGACATTGGCCAGGAAATTCTCCCTTCCCTACAGAGGAGACTTGGGCTTGGGAACTCTCACCACTCGGCCATGTGGTTCCCTTCTCCATGGTTGACGTGATAATAAAAATAGCTCAAGTTAATTTATATAGCACTTTATATCATTATATCATTTGATTCTTACAACAATTTTATAAAGTAGGTTTTTTTATTGTCCCCACTTTACAGATGATGAAACTGAGGCTCAAGAAAGATCAGCTAGTATCTGATACAGTATTTGAATGCAGTCTTCCTAACTCCAAGTCCAGTGCTCTGTTCATTATGCCATGCTTCTGTTTCTCAGGCTGACAGTTTATACCATTGGCTCTCCAAAGACAGAGCCAGGAACTTAAGAGTGTAGATATTTTCTTTTTTGGGCCATATTGGTGATTTCATGTGTGTCCTTGCCATGTATTTCTGCTCCAGGGTTGCTATTAAAGGATGCTGGGGGAGGGTGACTAAAATTTGCATCTACTTTTTTTCTCTATTTTGCTCCTAGAATCTTGCTAAATAGGAGAAGTAGATGAAAATATATCAAATAGGTCTCTTGGCTTTCTTTTAAAGGCCAGCACAAAGGGGTGGCTCTTCCCACAAAAATGCAAGCCAAAAATTTCATTTCATGGCGAGCCCTAATCTCTGAAACTTTAGCAGGAGATGTCATTAATCCTCTCCGAGATACCTGGACAATGACATGCCAATGGGCATCCACAGGACGATGCTATCAAAGTTCCAAACAAAAGCTCACCACCATATAAGTTCATCTTCAGGAAACTCCTGTGGTCAACTGCCTCCATAATATTGTATATTTCTGTTATATGTATCTGTTCCTTGACTCCCAAGTAGACTGCAGTCTCTGTAAAGGTTGAGATCATGTCCTACTCAAACTCAGCATTTATTGCAACACCCAGAACTTGCCCTGCATCCTTTGCTCAGAAGACACTGAATTATAGAATTTTGACTTGTAAGGGTTTTCAGCCTACTCCTACCAACAGGGATCCCCTCTGCAACATGCTTGAGAAGTAATTACATAGCCTCAGTTTAATAAATGCATTAGGGAGGTATAAGCAAAGTGTTGCATGATGTCATGCCATCCCCTGCCCAAATCCTTGGCTCCCTGGTTTGGAAGGATTTATATTCTGACTCAGCCTCTCCATCTTCATGTCTTTCTGGGAAATTAATCCTATAGATAGCCTAGACACTAATTCCACCTGACTCTTTGCAGTCCTCGTTTGCCCTTATCTTCCCTAAACTGAACCTTCTCTTACCACTGGTGAGAGTCTTTGTCCTGTGGTTGGCCTGGTCTAGTGGAATTGGTGGTAAATGAGTGAATGCATAAATAAATTGAAAAATGGATGGAAGAATAGATGATGAGTTCATAGAATAGTTGGATAGAAACGTGTAAAAATGGGTGGATAGTTAAATGAATGGATGAATAGGTGAAATGGAAAGATGGATAGTTGGATGGATGGATGGATGGATGGATGGATGGATGGATGGATAGATGGATGGACAGTTCAATGCCTAAAGGAGTGGATGCTGGCATTAATAGATATTTGGCTGAGTGGGTAGTTATATAGATCAATGGATGGATGAATGAAGGGTTGGAAAGGTAGATGAACATATAAATGAAGAGAAAAATCAGTGGATGGGAATAACAATGAATGGATGAAAGGAGAAGTAGGTAGATGCATATGTATAGAACAAAAACAATAACTAGCATTTATATAGAGCCTACTGTGCGGCAGGGACTGTGCTAAGCACTTTACAAATAAAAATTTACAATAACTTCGTGAGGTAGATGCTATTACTATCCTCATTTTACAGTTGGAGAAACTGAGGCAAATATACGTTAATTGACCTGACCAGGGTCACACAACTATATGTTTATATAAATGGAAGGATAAATTAATGAACTAGTGTGTGGATAGATTGATATATGAACTCATGTTTAAATGAATGGATAGATGAATATGAAAAGGTGGGGCATCCATCTCTACAGGACCATTTATTTTGCATTGGCACAAAAGTCAAAAATGTATGCTTGCAAAGGGTGGGCAAAGTATATGTGCCCATATACCGGGGCAACTAGTACTTTCTATACTTTCCAGGCAGATGCTTGCTAGACTAAAATAGCTACTCAGAGTGCTCTATTTGAGGAACCACCAGAGGGCACTTTGAGCTCAGGCTGCTGGAGCTCCTTCGTTGTTAGCTACATTTATTAAGAAATTACTGTGTTCCAGGAACTCTGTTAATTGCTAGAGTTATACAGAAAAGCAAAAATAGCAGCTAGATTCTAGAAGTACACATTTGAATGGGGGAGTGAACATGGAAATAAGTAGGCACATAAAAGACATATGCAGGGTAAATAGAAGGTAATCTGAAAATGAAAGACATTAGCAGCTTGGGAGACCAGGAAAGGGCAGGTAGGTGGCACAGAGAATAGACTGCCAGGCCTGGAGTCGGGAAAAACTCATCTTCCTGAGTTCAAATCTGACCTCAGACACTTACTAGCTGTATGACCTTGGGCAGATCACTTCATCCTGTTTGCCTCCATTTCCTCATCTTTATAAATGAGCCAGAGAAGAAAATGGCAAATCACTCCAGTATCTTTGCCAAGAAGACCCCTAATGGGGTCATGAAGAGTCGGACATGACTGAAATTGACTGAACAACAAACCAGGAAAGACCTCCTTAAGAAGGTAGGATTTGTCTGAGTCCTGAAGGAAATCAGGAAAACCAGCAGACAAGGGTGAAGTGTCAAGGCATTGTGACAAAAATACAGAAAAAGATGAAGTGTTATTTTGAGGAACTGCAAGCAGGTCAGTGTAATTGAACCATGGAGTACATGAAGGGAAGTATTGTGTGAATGAGGCCTGCCAGGATCCTCTCCTTTTGTTGTTCTCAGCCCAAATTCAGTCCAGTTTAAGGTATGAATATGGCCAACCCTAATGCATAATCTATCAAATGATCCATATCCCACTGAAATTCTTTCCCAACTTGATGTGTCCCAAAAGAACTACTCCTTCTCACACATAGATACAGCAAAGTTTCTTAAACTAGAGGTCACAATAGGGTCATGTAACTAAATGTGAGGGTAGAGAAAAATTGCGCAGCACTGAAAGGTTTCTGAACACACAACGACCAAAAATTAATTGAAAATCAAACACATGATGAATCCAAGGTGTTTCTGGTTTGAACTTTTGAATATTTTCCTACTGTCGTTCCTCAGCATGTAAGTATCCGATTAGTGTATCTTTGGATTGGATTGTGTCAGAATGTTTGATTTGAAAAGTTGCTGTTATGTCCTTCTTTTACAGAAACATAAGTGTTTAATTGCAGCAAATAAAGACAAAAACTCTTCAATAATATTTCCCCACCATCTCTACCTTATGTATGTGTATGTAAGTGTGAACATCAAATTTTCAAATTAAGCACCAACCAATGTAATTTCCTACTCTAAAGTCAGTATTTATTTGAGAAATTATTGGTAATATTTATTGATTTTTTAGGAGAAAAAGATTTTTTGGTTATGGATAAGTGGTTAAATTTAAACTGAAAAGGTAAAAGTACTGATGACAATGCACCAGAGTCTTTGCTACCAGCTTGTAGCACACTTAAATTGACAAGAAAAAGAAAATATGTCGGATCATTTTTGCTATATGGATTTACTTCTAATAATGGTGATGGCGTGGGAAAACTCTTTTGCTTAGTTTCTAATGAAAGTTTGGCTTTTGTGGAAAGCCAAACTAAAACAACATCTTAATACCAAGCGTGCAACTTACTGCAATAAACCACAGGAATATTTTTAAAATATTCAAATAAAGAAAAAAACAGCATTTTGAGAAATTTGTTACTGTCAAGGAAAAGTATTTACTTGCATGTTGCAAGACTTATTTAATTGCAAAAACTAAAAAACCCTACACAACAGAAGACCTCATGTTACCTGCTACCATTAAAATATCAGAAATAGTTCATGGAAAAAAGTATGGGAATTAAATTCATAAAATTCTTTTATTGAATGATACTGCTGCCAAAAGAATTTATGAAATTATTAATGACCAGTTACAGTTTATTACCAGGTTTGTGGGCAGTCCAAAGTTTGCAATTCAGTTAGATGAAACAACTGATATTTCTAACATGGCACAGCTGTTACTTTATGTAAGAAATGTTCATGAAGGAAGCATACATGAGGAATTATTGTTTTGTCAAACTTTGGGAGAGCACACAAGAAGGGAAGATATATATCTTAAAGTTGATTAATTTTTCACAAATGAAGGTTTACAGTGGAAAAATTGTGTTGGAGTCTGTACAAATGGTGCTGGAGCAATGATGGTTGAGGATGTTGGATTTGTAGTTGTAAAGCTGGTGGCAATGAACTTATCACTTTTACTCACTGCATGACACATCAGGGGGCACTTGTATCTGAAACAACATCCCCAGAATTAGATATTGTGCTTCATCATACTATCAAAATTGTTAACTCCATTAAAAGCTGTGCCTTTAACAGTCATTTGTTTTCAAATCTTTGGAAAGACATGGACTCTGACTATGAAAGCTTATTACTACATGCAGAGGTAAGGTAGCCCTCAAGAAGGCAAAGCTTAAACAGATGATTGAAATTGAAAGATGAAGTTGTTATATTTTTGACTGAGCAGAAATCTAATTTTGTTAATTTTTTTAAAATTCTTTCAAAATTGTGTTATTTGTCAGATATTTTCAAAAAAATGACAAACATACTGCTTTAATGAAAAAATTATAACATTTATGTTAAAGGATAAAATCGAAAGTTTTACTAAAAAAGTTAACATATGGAAGAATATGATGGAAAATGGTTCTTTAGAAATGTTTATAGCTATAGATGATTTTATAATTGAAAATAATCTTCCCAAAGATTAAATTGTAAGAGTTATAATTGATCATCTGAAGTGCCTGGAGACACAGTTTCAAAAAATACTTCACTTCAAATTTTGATTCTAAAAAACTAAGTTGGGTTCATAAACCATACAAAATTGAAATAAAAAACATTATTCATTCATCTTCCACCATTAAAAGTTCAAGAAGAATTTGCTAAGTTATCAAGTGACACAGGATTAAAACTTGAGTTTCCTAAAAAAAAAAAAAATCATTAAATCAATTTTGGCTTGGAGTTAGGACAGAATTTTGAACAATTTCTGAAATGGCCCTAAACATATTTCTGCCATTTCGTACTATGTATTTATGTGAAGTGGTGTTCTCAGCATTGACAATTATAAAATCAAAATATCAATCAACTCTAAAAACACTGAAGATGCTCTACATCCATCAAGATTTGATTCTTTATGTAAAAATAAACAAGCACATCTATCTCATTAGTATGCAAGTTTGCTTTCATCTTGGATAAATGGTAAAATTATATATACCAATGAATTGTTTTAAAATAAATTTCTTTATGATTTGTTACCAGCAAATGTTTGATTTGTCTACCTATTTTATATACCTATATACGTGGGGTCACATGAAAATTTCTTGGGCAAAAAGAGGTCACAAGTGGAAAAAGTTTTAAAAGCCCTGGATTGGAATACATTTATTCAATGAAATAAAAAATGTAGCAACAGCCATCTCCTTCCTCCACTGCTGCCACTCCTAGTAAGGTCTGCATTGTCAACCTCCCTCACCTAATCTGGCCAGACACTCACTAAACAAGTCTCAGTAACTTTTTAGGAAAGATCTCTCCTGAACTGCATTTTCCATGTCTCATGGAGGAAGGCTGACTTTGCCTCACTGCCATCCTATTCTCATAGTTATCATTCTCAACTCCTGTCACCTAGGCACATCTGACATGGGTCACCTTAGCCAGGTGTCTACAAAGTGTTTCTATGTCTTCTCTGGCATCATCTGGTTGGTGCTACAAAGTCCTGGGGTGGGGGTGGGGTTAGGGGAATACCTTAGTCAAACCAAAAGAAAGCCTACTCCCTGAGAATACATTGCAAGCTCAAACTCTTTAGACCTTGAGATAGTTTTTGTCTCTGGTGTTTTTTCCAGTAAAGTAGACAATTGTCTTAAAATTTCCTTCTTGTAGCGTGACATTAGAACAGCCTCAAGCAGCTGTCTTTGTGTTAAATGCTCCCAGACAATTAACATCCTCTTTTCTAATTATCTGAGGCACCCAATGATGGCCAAAGAAACGAAGGGTGAAACTACAGATGCCAATGGATTGGGGAAAAGCTGCCACACTCAGGTGTTGTTGCAAAGAAAAGAATAGGTGGATGGCTGGACACATGAATAAGTCAATATATGGATGGATGGATGGATAGATGGATGGATGGATGGATGGATGGATAAATGAATGGATATGTAGGTGGAATGTACAGATAAATGGACAAGCAAATCAATGATCAAAACATCAGATTTAGATCTAGAAGGGTCTATTGAGATAATCTAGACCAATCTCCCATTTTACAGGTGAAGGAAACAAACACAGAAGAGTTAAGTGACTTTCCTAAGTAAGTAGCAGAGCTGAATACCAAGTCATCCACATCTGGATTCAGTTCTCTTTCCATTAATTATAGCAATATTTAGCAATTATATTGTATTTCAAGGTTTGTCAAGCATTCTACCAATATTATTTCATTTGATCCTCACAATTGCCCTGTGAGATAGGTGCAATTACTTTTTTTTACAGATGAGGAAATTGAGGCTGAGAGAGGCTAAGTGACTTGCCCAGGGTCACACTGCAGGTTAATGTTGGAATTAGGATTCAAATTCAGATCTTCCTGACTGCAAGTTGAACTATATCTAGTTACACAATGGATGGATAGATGAATATGGAACAGAGATGCAAAACAGAGTAATTTCTAAGTTTTATTGTGCAAAAGCAGAGTCCTAGGGGAGGGTGTTAAAGATGAGGAAAGCCTGACCAAGTCTCCTTATTGTCTGCAGCCCAGGAAGCTGGAGGCCACACTCAGGGGTGGAGGGGTTTTTTTGGCAGTCTTGAGTTCCTCAGCATCTCGGTAACGGTATACATTGGGGCCACTGACCAAGTAGAGTTCGTTAGGTCTGCACAAAGCCCCGTCCACATGGTCATGGGGTATCAAAAACTCTGTCCATGGGTCCTGTCCACCCAGCTTGAGGTCAAGCTGCCACATTCTTCTTCCTGTAATAAAGAGACCAAGCATCCCATCAACTCTCATGGAGACCCCTCTCCAACCTGGAGGATCCTACTATGACCCAGGAGATGATAGTACAGCCCAGGGGACCCTGACACAGCTCAGGAGAGACCTATATAACATAGAAAGTCCCTACAGAAGGCTCTACCACATTGGAGAAAACTTGATACCACTTGGGATAGCCTGGCTTCAAGAAAACTCTGCCATAGCTGATGAGGCTCTGACAAAGTCCCAGAGAATCTGAAACAGTCTGAAATAACCTCTTGTACCCCAAAACTCCAAGCACCACACACATATACACACATGCACAGACACCCCACTAGCACCCTGCCTGCCCTGGACTCTCACCAAAGATAATATAGAGCTGAGATGATCCAGGGCAGGTGAAGGCAGCATCCACAGTATCAAAGATGACCCCATAGGGACTTCCCAATTCCTTTTGCAACTTCCTAGGATACCCATCCACCAGGCGGTAGCCCCCATCTGTCAGGAAGATGTAGATCTGGGTGCCCTGTAGGGATTGAAAAATTGGTGCAGTGTAGACAACTACAGACACAAGTCCCAGACTTTCCCTTTGACCCTTCCCTTTTATCCCTTTGGCCTTCCTCAATCCTTCTCCTCTGCCTTCCAATGGTCAATACCTCAATCAGATAGAGCTTTTTCTCCCAAGAGAAGGCAGCATCCACACTTGAGGGTCCCTGTGGCCAGTGGTGTGCAATGGGCCAACTATGCCAGCCATCCCTCCTTGAGTCCAGAGGCCAGTAACTGGAACCTTCAGGGAATTTCCATAGGATGAAAAGGAGACATATGAGATAATGGACGTAACATATGAGAGGACATAGCATAGTAGGGATGCTGACAATGTGTTGGATATGGCTAGGGGGCACGTATGGATTGGAAAAGCATTTGCTAAGCACTTACTGTGAGGGCTAGGGAACATGAGGATGGCAAGTCAGATGACAAGGGGACGGGGGAAATGTAAGACAATGCTAGGAACACATGCAGACATGGGAGGCCATGGGGATATGAGGGATATGGGGACAAAAGGGAGAATAGAAAAAAGGACCTGCCTGGATGCAGGGATAGTACAGAATCACAGAATCTCAGAGTTGGAAGGGACCTCAGAGGCCATCTGGTCTAATGCATGCCAAAATAAGAATCCCCTCCAGGTAACCATCAAATCTGTGCTCCAAAACCTCTACTGAAGAACTCACTACCTGCTGAGGCTGCTCATTATACCTCTAGATAGCTAGATGGCTTGCAGTCAGGAAGACTTAAGTTTTCATCTCAACTCACATACTTCCTTAGCTATGTGACCCAGGGAAAGTCACCCAACTGCTGTCTGCCTCAGTTTCCTCCTGTGTAGAATATGGGTAATAATAGCACCTACTTCTTGGGGTCATTGTGAGGATCAAATGAGATAGCATCACAGCTCTTTGCAAACTTTAAAGCCCCAGATCAGTACCTCCTGACTAGAACTCTATGTGTTAGGAATCTTCCCAACCTGGTTTAAATTTACTCTTCTCTGCTTTCATCCACTGCTCCTACTTCTGCCCTTTAGAGTAGGCCCAAAATGAAACGGACAGGCAAAGGAGGTAGTGAGTGTCCCATCACTGAATTGTCCAAGTGGATGCTAAATAGCTACTCTTTAGAGATGCTGTGGAGAAAATTCTTGGTCAGTTTTGCCTTCTGAGAGCCAATGATACTGGAGCTGTCCATCTCTGGCCTTTTCCTGGCTCTACACCTTGTATCAATAGCAGAAAGGCTCTTAGAGAATTTCCTTCAGCCTCCAGCCTCCCTGGAGACTGAGGTAACAATTGCTTTGGCACTTTGGCCTCTGCCCTAAGGGAAATTATAGCCAAGAAAAATCCGTAGCAGACTGGTTGGACCGCTTAGATCAATTAGAATCCATCCCTGGGCCTTTGATTCTCACAAAAGACTTTAGGACAGAGGTTAGAAGAGTGAGATGGGAGCTGAGGGTTGGGGTTTCTTGGCAGAAAATTGCTTCCCAGTAGGGAAGATGGACAGTGACCTTGTCTGTGATACAGTGGGAAGGGCACTGGATTTGGACTCAGAGAACCTGGGTTCAAATTATAGAGTAGTTCAGGGGATAGTGTGGATTTGGAGCCTAATGAAGTGTGTTCAAAATCTGGTTCTGCAGCTGCTTGCCTGTGTGACCTTGAGCAATTCCCTTAAATTCTCTTGGCCTCAGTTTCCTCATCTGTAAAATAGGGGGTTGTACTACATGGTCTCTAAGCTCTCTTATAGCTTTAAATCTGTGATCCTATGTGTCTTCTCTAGGTGAGGTTGTCTTGCTTCTCTGGACTTTATTTTCTTCATCTGTAAAATGGGAGAGGAGAGGAGAAAAAGAGTTGGACTCGATGGCTAAGGTCCCTTTCAACTCTAGACTGCCTGATCTTGAAGGTCATTTTGGGGAAACTGAGGCAAAGGATTCCTTCATCTCTGACACAGCCATAAGTGGCCAAATTGGGAATGTAATCGTAGTCTTCAGAAACTGTTACGTCACAGCAGCCGTAGCTGCTGTCTTTTTATTCACATACTCAAGGTCAGGACCAAGAATATAGGAAATAGCAAAAAAAAAATTTTTTTTTGTCTAAAGCCATGAGTGAGAGTGCTAAATTCTGAGCCATGGCCTGGGAGAAGGCCAGGCTCCCATCTGAAATATCAGGCAAGCATTTGTGGTCAGAGATAGAAAGACTGTAAATCAGGGCAGCTAGGTGCACATTGAATAGAGCACCCACTCTGGAGTCAGGAGGATCTGAGTTCAAATCCGACCTCAGACACTTAACACTTACTAGCCATGTGACTTTGGCAAGTCACTTAACCCCAATTGCCCTTCCCTTCCCCCTCCAAAAAGAAAAAAAAAAGACCTTAAATCCTGTCTAGTACAATTCCCCAGACCCAATCCCTGACAATGGTATGTTATTCTTAAAGAATCTGAAAGGACAGCTAGGAGGCACAGTGGCTACAGTATAGTCCTTGAAGCCAGGAGGACCTGAGATCAAATTTGGCCTCAGACACTTACTAGCTGTGTGACCCTCAGCAAGTCATTTAACCTCAATTGCCTCCCCTCACTCTCTCTCCCAAAAAAGAAGAGACTAGAAGAAAGGACTTGCCAAGGTCACATAGATAGCAAATCCCTGAAGTAAGATTCAAACGCAGGTCCTCTGACTCCAGAGGCAGTGCTCTTTAGTGCCCTCCCTGTGCACCCTAGGATCCTATGTGGTCGCCGAGGTGATATACTATCTCCCCTACTGGGCTCATAGCAAGTAGGTGGTGGGGACAATGTGGGTCTGCACATAGAGATGCAGGCTTCACCTCTGTCCCTGAAGGGGGACCTGTGTGAGCCTTGGATAGGACATTTATGAGATGAGAAAGATGAAGCAGAAAGATGGCCCAGGGCAGAGAAAGCTTAGTTCAGAGAGAAGTGTCTTCTCTGTGGGACTAAGAGCTCCTCTGTCCCATGAGCAGAAGGGGGTGTCTGACATTTTTCCCCTAGTTGTCCCTGCAGGCACAAGAAGTATAAACTCCCAGGAAACCTCAGGAGCCAGGCCCTGTGCTGAACTGAGGATAGACCTGGGGGTAGGAGCCAGGGAACTCTCCCCCTGGCCTTCTCCTTTGAAACTGAGTCCTAGAAAGAGAAAACTCAGAAGAAAGTGGTTTTGGAACCCACAACCAATGATACCTGAGAAAAGAGCTGAGCTCTCAGGAGACAAAGAATGAGCACAGAGAACTAGTCCTGGGTCAGACTGCTCTCCCACTGGTGTGGGGCCTAGAGGCCATAAAGAAATAGGGAGGATATGTAGAAGACTGACTCAGAAAGGGACATAGAGGATTCCTGACAGGACACAGGTAGGATATATGTGGGACCCACAGCATGGGCACAGTAGGAGAGTAGCAAGAGATTGGGTTGGGGGTGGGAAGGAGAAGTTCCCCAGTGAAGTGTCCTAGGAATGGAAGATGGAAGAAAAGCTAAGGGAGGGGTCCTAATGATGGAAGATGGATATCAAAGATAGAGGAAGTGGCCCAGAGAAAGGTGTTGAACTGAGGAATGGGTAAGAGAATCCTAGAAATAGGAAGGAATCCCAAGAATTAGAGATCCCAGAAACAGCACAGGGGCCAGAGTTGGAAGACAAGTCCCCAAAATAATGGCAGTGGCCCAGAAATGGGAAAGAAGTCCTCAGGGAGGCTTGCATTATCAAGGTTCGTCTCTCACCTCTAAAGCCATACGTGGAACCATGGTCATCAGAAACAAAAGCAGAGAACACAAAATCCTGTCTGCAAGGGGTCATAGATGCATTGCTTTGTCCATGACCTGAGTAGCAGAGGAGGAGGTCACACATGTACAAGGGTCAGATTGAGGGTCAAGGGAGTTGTTGGGGGTTTCTTGGGAGCTGTGGGGTGACGGATGGGGGGGAAGATAGTCTGAGGCTGGGACAAGGAAGGGGAGTTAATGATGTCATAGGAGTAATAGGACCAGATGAAGTCAGTGAGGTCAATGGATGTGGGGGCCAAGAAAAAACATAAGGTCATGGGGTAAGTAATCAGGTGTGTAGGAGCCAGAAATAGTGGATAGGTTTCATACCTCTCCCAGGGCAATTCATGAAGTAATCTCGGACATCACGGGGGTAGTGTGAGGGCACTTCCCCTGTCCCAGGGTTAAAGCGTTGGAATTTGCTGCCCTGGAAGCAGTAATAGCGGCCAAGCCAGCGCAGGGCTGAAGAGCACTTCAGGTGTTCCCACGGTCGTTTCTTCACTTTTCCAGTGCTCAAGTCCAAGAACCATGTCCCATTACCTGCCAGCCCCAGATCCCATCACATCTGCCAGGGCCATCACTCTCCCCTCTGTCTGTCAGAGATACCCTCCTACATCTATCAAGGTCACCCCCATACCAGTTATTGATATCCCCTAACATGTGGCAGGGCCCTGCCTAGACCCCTCTCCCAAATCAGTCAAGTCATCAGATCCCACTCCCCAAGCCAACCTTGGAAGAAAAGAATCCCCTCCTCTGGGCATTCCCCTGGGTGACACTCCATAGTTGCATCCACTGGGGATGGGACTCCAGGGAATTCTTTCTGGAGGAGTCTCGGGTACCCAGACTTCAGCTTCTCAGCAATGTACACCCAGACCTTATCACCCTAACATATACACACATAAAAATATCCTCAGCCTGGCTGTACCCTCAAATCTTGTGCCCTCCCCTCCATGTATACACACACACACACACACACACACACACACACACACACCTCTTCACCGTGTCCACATGAGCACTGTTCTGCTAGCACACATAGTCTTTTCTGTTCTTTGCCCCCTCTCTGCCCCAAACTGCTTTACCTTGATCAAATATACACCATCATGGAGCTCAGGCCTGGCTTTGTGGTGCAGACGGAAGGCAGCGTCCACAGGGACCTCAACCTCTGGCCAGGTCTCTGAGATCAGCTTCTGGGATCCATTGTGACTCTTCCATACAGACTCACCTAATGGCAGTGTGGGACAGGGAAAGAACTCACATAGGGTCCTAGAGTTTATCCTCAAGGGACTTTCTCAAGATAAAAGACCCAGAGATAGTTCAATCCTCAAGACAAAAAGGCCCCACCCACACATTACAGTTCCCCAAATTCCTTCCTCTCTTTTCCTAAGCACTTCATGTATGCCTTTACATTCCAATACATCTGAACCCTGAACATTTAATTTCTGATCCCCAAATAGCTTCATCTTCCTCCTACAAACATTCAATCTCTAACCCTCAAACATATCTATGACTTTCAAGTGCTCTCATCTTTGACTCCATCTAGAACCTGCCAACACCAATATCACAATTCCTACCCATTTTGATCTCTAAGCCATCCCTAATATCTCCATCTCTTGCCATCAAAGGCCCCAGCCCTGATGCCCAAACCTTTGAAGAAAATCATGTTCCCAGAGTCATCCAAGGTTACTGCATCAAAACCCCAATCTTCAGAACAACGGCCTGGCAGGAAGAAGAGACAAAGTCAGGTGTGAGAGGTTACAGAAATTATTGTTTGTTCTTCATTATCAAAGAGGACTATGACATTGGGAAGGTGATGTCTTGTGCAAGTGAATTCGATTTCAGTGAGGCAGGGCTGTACAAGGTTACCAGCCTCACAGAGCCATCTGGGTCCAGTGACAAGACATAGATGGGGACAACTGGAGATGGCACCCAAAGGTGGCATAATGATTTACCCATTTATAGAAATACAGTGATATAGGAGCAGAGGTGGAGGCAGACAGACAGACAGGAACCTAGACAGACAGACAAAGACGTAAATTGACAGGCATACCAATAGAGACTTGGATGGACAGACAGATTGGAGGCATGAAAACTAGGACAGAGAGACTACAAATATAGACTGCTAGATGGATATTCAGATGGGTGAAAAGACAGAGCTAGAGAGACACAGAGATGAGGAAAGACAAACAGACATGATGCCCTCACCAATCTCATCTGGATGCGGTTCTGTTCCATTTCTCTTTTCAGTTTCTGTCTGCAGCTGGGGGACCCTAGAGAGAGATCAGGGATCTTGAATCCTAACCCTAACCCTTCCCTACAGGTCCAATCCTTCCCTTCATACTTCACTTGTACCCTTTCCACCCTACTCTCTCTAATACCACCCCCACTCCCTCAGGTACCCTCCCTGACCAGCTGACTCCCTGCACTGATTGTACTCACAGCGGGTGAGCA
>CM053582.1:128520133-128542504 GCA_028627135.1 Pseudochirops cupreus | reverse complement strand
GGAAGCAGGGCCTAGATAATTCCTTGCAGTGATTTCTCTTCTCGCCCTCTCCATCCCCCTCGCCATTCCCTAGGTATATTGTAAAGGTATGGGAATGCTGTCATGGCCTTGTGTGAAAAATGTCTGCCTCACTTGGGGGAGGGAGAAAAGACAGTGTAAAACGTCCCTCACCTCGGACTCTGGGGACCCTACTCTAAACGTCCCCCAACTCAGACTCTGGGGACCCTGCTCTATAAATGTCCCCCAACTCGGACTCTGGGGACCCTATTCTATAACTTACCTCTTCCAGGTGCTTTCCTCCTCTCTGGCTTCGGTCGTCACCGGCTTCAAGACTCGCTTGAAGAACTAGCACCCCCCCACAGAGCAACCCAGGACTCGGCAAACGGTAAGGATGTTTATTGCAGCACATAAAGGAACAGAGAGAGCTACACACACGGGGTTCCCCTTTTTATACCCTAGCTTTTGATTCCCGCCTCAGAGTGCCGTCATCGCTGGTGAGCCACTCACGTACAGCCCCGAAGATAAGGAGACATCTCGAGTGATCACGCCTTCTTCATTGAGACATGCGCGGGCCTCTACCCTGTCCCCAGGCTGTCGTGGTGCGCCCCCAGTGGCTGATGGCGTCAAACACCCTTACAGACAGGAAGAGTAAGTTGCTCTGTCAATCAAAGAACAGCAAGGATCTGATTTCAGACTTGTTCTTTCTCACCTGGAAGGGTACTGATCTGCCCCAGGAGACTGGACTCTGAAGAATACCTTCATTCAGAGGTGTGCTGATAAATGCTTAATGATTGGCTCTCCAAAATGTGTGTCCATGACATAGTTTTAGGTTTAATATTCATTATTAATATTTTCTCCATTTTCTTAATTCTAGATAATCAACAAAACAATAGATTAATCCCTAATTCACAATATTCTCTAAATTCTGAGGCTTAAATGCTCCCCTTGAACATTTAACAGTCAGCTGGCTCTAACATACCTTTCATGGGATTGATGTTTCCAAAGCATCCTCAACAGACCAGGGTGTACAGGAAGGCCTTAAGGGGCCAAGATATCTCAGATGCTCTCAGCAGGTCCAGAATAGTCTTTAAATAAAGAAACCCTTGGTTGATCCCTTGTTTCTCCGTTTGAGGAGAGAGATGTATCTGGCAGGAGGACTCAGCCTGCTCAACAGGTTTTAGAAATACCAGGCAGCAAAGGATTAAAGCATGAGATAAGAGCTCTTCATGAATATGTAGAAACAGGGAAAGGGGTGTCTAAGTACAGGGTTTTCTCCTGCAATCTTTGTGAACAAGATGGAGAGAAGTGGGTAGACTCAAAACTGGCTGAATGCTTTTAAAGAATAGCCATTAATGTATCAAGTCCATCTAGAGGGAGATTTCTAGAGGAGTGCCCCAGGAATTTGTCTTTAATCCTTTCTTGTTAAAGACAGACAGACACACATATACATACATACCTATATGTGTATATACACATGTATGTATATGTATATATATATATATGTGTACCAATGACTTACATCAATGACTTACTCAAGTAGAAAAGTTGGGGCAGGTAAGGGTACCAAACCATAGATAAAGATCCTTGTGGGCCACATTGACTTAGAAAATCATACAACAATCTTACCTATGCTTTGTTGTATCTTTATTTATTTTGTTAAATATTTCCCAATTACATTTTTATCTGGGTCTGGTCACACTCAGGAGTGCTGCGAGTCAGATGCCACCTATATATGACAACCTCTGACTTACGGCATACTTAACAAACTTACAGAATAGCAGCTGAAAAAGTTTGCTAACATGTTGGAGGACTGAGTTAGCATTCAAAGAGATCTCAACAGACTAGAATAATATGCCAAACCTAATAAGGTTAAGTAATTTTTTTTTCAGTTTAAAGTCTTGTACTTGCATTCCATGTCACAAGCACAATATGGGGGAGGCATGGCTATGTAGAAGTCTGTCTGAAAAAGATCTGGAGGGAATCAAAAGTGTGACATGACAGGAAAAAACAACAACCTGAAATTAACTCAACCTGACATTGTATTAGAAGGGACCAGAATAAGGGAGGTAAGGGTCCCACTGTTTTCTGTCCCGGTTACATATCTACAGGAGTGTGTTCAGTTCTGACTACCACATATTAGGAAGATCATTGACAAACTGAAATGTGTCTAGAGGAGGGAGACCAGGTTGGTAAAGAGTCTCAAAATCATGCTATAGTGGGATCATTTGAAGTAATTGGTCATGTTTATTTTGGGTAAGAAGAAACTTAGAAGGCAGGCGATCGCTATCTTCAAATATCTGAAGAATGACCACAGGGAAGAAGGATTCTGTTATTCTGATTGGACCCAGAAGGGAAAACCAGGAGTAAAGAGTAAAATCTATGTAGGGAAACCAGTGAAGTTTACATCAGCCAGAACGCACCATGCAAGTCAGTGATTTTGTTGCTGGCAGATATGCATAATGAAATCTTCAGTGTGGAATCAGAGAGAGAAAGGTGGCTCTGCTATCTTCCTGTAGCCCTTTAGTTCTTTTTTTTTTTTTTGCTTTTTTTTTTTTTTGGAAGGGAAAGGTAGGGCAGTTGGGGTTAAGTGACTTGCCCAATGTCACATGGCTAGGTTTTTTTTTTCTGTGTGTGTGTTAAGTGTCTAAGGCCAGATTTGAACTCCTCCTGACTCTAGGGCTGGTTCTCTATTCGTTGTGCCACCTAGCCGCCCCTAGCCCTTTAGTTCTTGACCCTGAGTTAATTTGTATGCCAGTCATGGCAGCTGAGGGGAACCTCAATGACTCAGTATTCATAAAACTCCTGTGGAGTTTTTTGGCTAGAGGCTACATTGGGTTTGAAGGAAACAAATTGACCATGTGAGATTTAACAGAAGTTAAAGGAATTTTCTGATCCTAGTTGATATATATAACTAGGACCAAAGGCCAGGAATTGGCACCAGGAGTGTCCAAAATAATAAATGTAATCTTAGACTAGGGCATTCTACTGGGTTTTGCTGATTGCCTGATTGGGGATGATGACTCAGAGGTCAAAACTATATATTTTTGAAAAGCTTTAACCCTTTCTGGCCATGGAGTGGTTTACAAGTTGCTACTCCCCAACAGTTAATATCAGGGAGCAGTAGATGTCCCTAAATAAGCTAAAGACTAGCAGATGGTAGCAGAAAGTGGATTAGCAACCAAGAGTCCAGCGGAGATACCCATGAGAGATCAGCATGGTAGCACTGGATGGGTTACTTGAGGCACCCTGTCCATACATGTCCCCATGTGTACCAATTCATGTTCCCTAGCTAAGTGTGTTTCCAGTCTGCATGCTCCTTAATGCATATTTCCTGGCCATATTTGTCCTCTACATGTGTGCCCTCTATGTCTGTTCCCCTGTTATGTGTGTTCTCTGTGTATGTGCCCATATGGTAATGTATGTAGGAGAATGTATTCCATGTGTACAAGGAGAAATCCTTATTGTCACTTATTTGCTAAGTTTAACTAAATGTCCTATGTTTTAAACTAATATGTCATTTCTGATTGGCTCAATAAAAGTGAATTATGTCAGCAGGGGTCCATATCCATGGTTTTGAAAGGGTACAAATGAACATTCATGAAGTACATTGAATCTAGGATATCATCCAAAGATGCTCAGATGTGAGGGAGAGTCCAACATGTTATGGTTGCAAAGAAACAGATCTAGTATGACCTTAAGGAAAACTTCCTAAAAATTAGAAATTCCCTAAAATGGAATAGGCCGCTTAAAGGAAGTAGAAAGCTCCCCCCACCCCTGGATGTCTTCAAGTAATCTTGCATGTGTTATATAGACAGGATTTTGTTCAAGCATGGACTGGATAAGATGGCCTCTGAGGTCTCTTCAAACTTGAAAGATTCTATGTTCATTTCCAGGTACTCTCTTTTAGAAAGAAAAAAACTGGAGTATTACCAGAGGACAGGCAAGATGACGAGAAGCCAGAAGACCATGTCATCCAAGGTTCAATTAAAGGAGCTGATCATCTTTAACTTGGAAAAGAACCAAATAAGGGGAAACATGATAGATGTCCAAGTTTCTAAAGGTGTACCGTGAAGAGAAATAGGTTGAATTTGTTCTATTTGGCCCCAAAAGGCAGAGTGAGGAGGTCACTGAAAAGATAATTTTGTTTCAATATAAGGAAAGTCTTCTGTCGCAGTGTATTGTAGTGGCAAGAGAAGTCAGAAGACTTGGATTCACATCTAAGCTCTAACACTTATTAGCTGTGTGGCCTTGGATAAGATCCTTAACTTCTCTGCACTTCAGTTTCTCCACCTGAAAATAGAGATAATCTTTTCCCTATTTGTCCCAAAGATGGTTGCAAGGAAAGCACTTTGTAAATGCTTTAGAAATGTAAGCTATTAGCATGCCAATCAGAATTCCAAAAGTGGAAAGGGTTGCTTTGGGAGGTAGTGGGATCCATCTCACTAGAGGTCTTCAGGCAAATGTGCTAGCTGTGCCCCACATCTGGACATATGAGAATGCAGGCATGGGGCATATCCAGGGGAGAGGGAATGCTCTGTCTAGTCACCTCTGCCTCTCGGTTTCCCAGGCTTCCTTCTAACTCAGTTCAGGGTCTACCTTATGTAGAAGTCCTTCTCAATCTCCCCCATGAAATTAGCTTTCACCTACTCTGTGTCTCCTCCATACCTCCTCAGCCTTTGATACTTGCTTTTCTCCAGCTTTTCAGGACACCATTCTCTTCTGGTTCTCCTCCTATATATCAAAATACTCCTTCTTGGTCTCATTTGCTGGATCCTCATTCATATCACACCCTCTAACCATAGACATACCACACAGTTCTATCCCGGGTCCTTCCCTCTCTATACTACTTCACTTGGTGGTCATCAGTTCCCACAAGTGTAATTACTTAAAGCTGATGATTCTCAAATCTACCTACGTGCCTTAAGCTCTCAGCTGATCTCCAATATTGCATCTCTAATTGCCTTTCAGACATCTTGCACTGGATGTCTAGCATACATCTTGAACCCAGCATGTTCAAAACAGTATTTTTACCCCTAAACCCTGCCCCCCCCCACTACTTCCTAACTTCCACATTACAGTACAGGACACCATCCTTCCTCAGGCTTACAACCTAAATGTCATCCTCAACTCCTTGCAATTTCTCACCTCCCATGTTCAATGTTACCAAGACCTGTGGGTTTTACTCTTGTAGCACCTCATGAATATGCCTCCTTCTCTTCTTTGACACTGCCACTCTTCTGGTACAAGCCCTTATCTCTTCACATCTGGACTATTATGATAGCCTGCTGGTAAGTCTGCCTGTCCTAAATCTCTTCCTACTCTAATCCACCCCCATTCAGACGTCATACTGATTTCCTAAAGCACAGGTCTGACCAAGTCTTGCCTCTGCTCAATAAATTCTAGCGGCTCCCTATTGCACCCCAGATCAAACACAAAATTCTCTACTTGGCATTCAAAGCCCTTCATAACCTAGACCCCTTTTATCTTTTCAGTCTTCTTATACCTTGTTCTATGACACATAGTCTTTGATCCAGTGACACCGGCTTCCTTGCTGTTCTTTGAATGAGACACTCCATCTCTCTGCTTTGGGCATTTTCTCTGGTTGTCTCCATGCCTGGAATGCTCTCTGCTCTGAAGGAGAAAGTGAGGCTGGTGACTGCACAGCCCTCTCTCACTCAAATCAAAGTCAATTACAAGTCATGTCATCATCTCCCTGATGTCATGGTCTTCTTCGAGAACGAAGGACAAACCACAACTTGCCTACTGGCTTCCATAGCTCCCTTTAAATTAAAATCCCACCTTTTTCAAGAAGCCTCTCCCAAACCTTCTTAATTCTAGTGCCTTCTCTCTACTAATTATTTTCTATTTATCCTACACATAACTTGTTTGCATACATTTGTTTGCTTGTTTCTCTTTCCCCCCCCCCCCCCCGGTAGATCACGAGCTCCTTGAGGGTAGGGACTGTCTTTTTCCTCTTTTTGTATCCCTAGCATTTAGCTGTGCCTGCAAACTATGAGAAGTTTAATAAATGTTTACTGATTGTATCTCACATATAACAAATTATTCACATACAACATTTCCTCCTTGGAAACTCCTTGAGGGCAGGAAGTATTTTTACCTTTCTTTGTCTCTCAGTGACTTAGTACAGCACCAGGGCATGTTATAAGCATTAAATGAATACTTGTTGGTTTCCACATAACCATTTACTGATTGTGTTATAGACAGAACTCTTATTCAGGTATGATTTGGACTAGATTTCCTCTGTTCGTTCAATCTTTGTGGTTCTGTGAATATATCCTAGGGGGAAAAACTCTCATGGTGTTCAGACGAAAAGGGAGAAAGGAAAGAAGGAGGTGGACTGGAGAAGCCAAGGTCCCCAGGGATGGTGAGAAAGTGTGGCATAATGCATAGAGCATAGGCTCTAACCCAAGATCCATTGAGTAGTTCATGAATAGATTTTATAGGGTCTATAAACTTGAATGGGAAAAAATTCATCTTTATTTTCACTAATGTCTAGCTGAAATGTAGGATCTCCTTTAATCACAAATGTAGGTAATAGTCATAATTCTAAGAAATGAGGTAGATAGGTGATGCAGGACCTGGAAACAGGAAGAGCTGAGCTCAGATCCAACCTCAGATGCTTATTGTGTGACTCTAGGAAAGTCACTTAATTTTCATTTGTCTCAGTTTCCTCATCTGTAAAATGAGAAAAATAATAGTACTTGACTCTCAGGATTGCTGTGAGGTATAAAATATGTATTATTTGTAAAGCAGTTTTCAAACTTTAAACCACTAAGTGCTAGTTGATCTATAGAAGGACTCTGCAGGCTTCGTCAGACAGGAGTCCATGACAAAAAACATTAAGAACACTTGACCCAGAGGGCTAGGCTTGGAATCAGGAAGACCTGGGCTATATTCCACTTCTGATGCTTACTCACATGTGAGCTTGAGCACATCAATTCATCTGAAAACTTTCATTTACAGAAAGGAGATTAAAAAACACCCATAGTTTCTACTTCACCAGGCTTCTGAGAAATTTAAAAGAGATAATGTAAATAAAATGCTTTGCAACATTTAAAGCATTATATAAACTCTAGTTATTATAGCTAACAGAGAGAAATAGAAGGCAATAGATGAATAATCAGTCCTCTGATACTCCCCCTATCCCACCCTTATCCTCACACTCTCAAACATTCCCACACCCCACTCCCACATTCCCAAACCCCTCCCCACACACACATACACACTCAGTAAGCCAAGTTAGCTGAAAGTTGACATAGCTTATAAACCTTGAGCCAAGGATCAGAGATCAACAGGGAAAGTACAGAGGAGTAGGAGATAGGAATTCAGAGGAATCATTGCATCAAAGGCCCAGCGTCCTCTTGGGATTGATCCACATGGGATCTGAGTCCATGGGAAGCTGAAACTCTAGCCGGCGTCCCATCCCACGGCAATCTTCTCATCTACATTTACCTTTCCTTCAGATTTCCCTTCCTTGGGCAGTGACGCTCTCACTCCTGCACACCAGAACACCACATGCTATGAGAGAAAGAGCCCTCAGCTGGGAATCGGGACACCTGAGTTCTGATTTTAGCTCTTGCTCCTGACTAGCTATATAATGTTGAGTCTCTTCTATTCTCTGGCCCTTAGTTTCCTCATTCGTAAAATGTATGTGTATGTATAATGAATGAATGAACAAAAAAGTATTTATTAAGTGCTTACCACATGCCAGGTACTGTGCTAAGCACTGGGGATAAAAACACAAACAAGCATGATTCCTTGCCCTCAAGAAGCTTACATTCTAACATGGGAAGACAATATTTAGAGAGGACTGATGGCCAGGGAAGAGCATTTTGAATGGGAAAGTCAGAGGGATGGAGTCATAGGCAATTGATTAACTTGTCCAGGAATGGTAGTATTTATTTGATTACTATTCTCAGAGGTAGTTGTAAATGGGAAGAAGGGAGGGAACAGGGTGTGGGTATGGTATAAAGATTGTCAGAAAGTAGCATAGACAGTATGTTAAAATTGTATCTCTTTCTGGTCCTCCTAATCACCACCACCTCCCTTCTAGTTAATAGAGTAAGTTTATAAGTAACCCGTATACAGTAACAAGAGCAAAAAGTAAGATTGCAAAGGGGAACTTAGAGGTAATTTACAGACGTTCCCACAGATTAAAGGAGCGTAATGGTTATTTGTAAACTGTATCATAAAAGTCACATCCTGAGACTATGTGCTAAATAAGGGGAAGTTAGCTAGGCCTAACTATAAGGCTGCAGTTGGTCCTGCTAATTGTTCATTCTCTGTAAGCCTCAGATAAGCTACAGACACCATCTGCTGTAAGACCAACTGAACACCAGATGTTGCTGATAATTTTGAGGTATTGTGGACATGTTAATGAACAAATCTAAAGGTGACACAGAGAAGACTCTATTCCTCACCCAAATCCTATAAAAATAACACCCCAAGTTCCTTCCCCTTGAGCACTCTTCCATCTTTTAAATGTCCATGCTGCTAAAACATTCTCAGCTTTGATTTGCCCTTATCTAAGTGACTTGCTCCCCCTCCCCATTTTCTTTGTTCCAAAGCACACCTTCCTCTACCACCCCCATCCCTTTCCCCTTTGTACATGCTCCCTTACCATTTGTCTCTACACTGTTCTGCATTGTTTGTCTGGTACCCTCTATACTTTATTAAAATGTGATTAAAGCTTTACTCTTAGCTATTATCGTAGTCTTTCCTGGCAAGTATCCAAAGAACCAGATGCTCTTTGCCTGCCCCTATTCCAGCTGGAGGGACCCCCCCCCTTGTGGTCTATTCCCTTATTCAATTGATAATTCCATATATTAATTAGCAATTCAGAGGGACTGATTTCAAGCAAGATAAGATAAATGCTCAAAAATATTTAGGTCCAAAGGACTCACTTTAGAGAAGCTAAGTGATTGCACAAGGTCACACAGTTAGCAAATAGCAGAGCAAAGACTAGAACATAGGTGTCCTCACTCTTTGTTCAGGGCTTGTTAGAGATTATATTCTATGATTCAATATAAGCAAATAAATGCCTGTCGTAATCAGTCACTAACTCTTCCCCTGTGGTCATTTTATTATCTATCCAGCCCCAAGCATAGCTTTATAAAAATCTAAATTGATCAATAAGCTCCCTATGTAACATTATACGTCTTTTTTGGCAGACTGCCTCACCTTTTCTTCTTTACTGAAACCAATTGGGACTGTTTCACAGGAACTTTATTGCTGAGAGCTTCTTGTCCCTCTTGGGCTGACTTTTCTATGAGAACCTCATGCCATAAGGATTCTACTTTTCCGTTCTCTCAACTCCTTGAAATATACTAGGCAATGAAGAAAGGGGAATGAGGCACAGTTTAATACTTACTTTGGGAGCACTGACTCAGACTCTTCAGGTTCCCAGTGACTGGTTCTTCCTTTTCAGTCAGAATGAATTTCAGAACGGCAGTTTCCTAAATAGTTTTCTTCACTTTCTAAAAAATGAAATCTTTATCACACCAAGTCAATAATTTATGAGCAAGTCTGCTGTTAGATGAGAATCAATTTAATTAAATTCAGCAACATACACTAAGTAACTACTAAATGCAAGGCACCATGTGCAAGACAAGTGGAGAGTTGAAATTCCTTGTCACTATTGTATCCTGCTTCTACAATGGGTTTGTGATCTGTTTGAGGAACCAACTATCCTTTTCCTCCTTTAGGTCAGGTGGTCTGTAGTGTACTCCTACCAGAACATTGTTTCTACTTCTTTCTCCTATGAGCTTTACTTGAAAGCTCTTCATCATTCTTCTCTTCCCAGGTTTCCAGATTTCTATATACTTCTATCTCTTTGATACATTCAGTGTAACCACTCCATTGCCATTCAGTTCTGTCTTGAAGTTTATGATAGACAAGGAGAGGAAAAACAAAAAACAAAAAAGTAGGCTGGTATGGACTCCAAGCATATAGGAAGCAGATTTCAATTTTTTGAGAAATAGAATAAATGAGATCCCATAACCTAGATTTTAAAAAGGAATTTGGCTCAAGGGGGATAAAAAAATGTGAAGTGAATGAAAGGATGGTTAGCTGACTTTAGAACTGTTTGCCTAGCTGGACCCAAAGTACTTATGAATAAATGAACCCCAACCCAATGAGAGATTTCTAGCAGAGTATGTTAGGGATCCAACCTTGGCCCCGGGGTGCCCAATTTTTTATTAAAGATTTGGAGGAAGACCTAAATGACATAATTATCAATTACGCAGATTACCCAAAGCCAGAGAGATGACTATCGTATTGGATGACAGTCAAGATCCAAAGTGGTCTGGACAAGCTAGAATGATCAATTCAAGGTGATTTCTATATGGCAGAAAGGCACCAGAGTAAGATTTTGGTACAATAAAGTCAGTTGCACAAGTACAAGATGAGAGAAGATACTGCTAGACAAAGGTTCGTGTGAAAAGGACCACAGGGAACTATTAATTCTTTAACACATCAAGAAACAAAGGTTTCATCAGTATACACTCTCTGCCCTCTGGCAATGTATAGTGCAGCTCCTCCAGTCTTCAACAGATGGGTTTATGTTTTGCTGTGAACAAAAGAATGCATCCCCCTTTGGTGAGTAACCTCTATGAATTTATTCAGGTTGACCCTCAGAAAACATGCATATCTTGTTGCCAGGACCATCCTTGAATCCTTTCCAGGTTGGTAGGCCTTGCCAAAACCTGAGCTTTGCCAGGGTAGCTTTTGAAAAACCAAAGGCCAGTGTCGCATCACAAACAAGGAGCGGTCAGAGGAATTCAGGGGAAGAAGAAAAAGAAGAAGAAGAAGAAGAAGAAGAAGAAGAAGAAGAAGAAGAAGAAGAAGAAGAAGAAGAAGAAGAAGAAGAAGAAGGAGAAGAAGAAGAAGAAAGAGAGAGAGAGAGAGAAAGAAAGAAAGAAAGAAAGAAAGAAAGAAAGAAAGAAAGAAGAGTTTCCATTTTCTATAGCTCTTCATGGTTTGCTCTCCTTCCCTCTTTCCCAAACCCTATGAGTTAACAGTAGAAGTGAAATGATATGCCAGAGGCCACTTACTTAGTATTAAGAAGCCTGGGCCTTAACCTAGGTCTTTTGACTTGGAGTCTAATAGTCTTTCCTCTCTACCTTGCTGCCTTAGTGGACCACAAACTAAATATGAGTCTACAGTATGACATGGGAGCCAAAAAAACTAATGCTATTAAATTTTCTCAGGGGTAGCTAGTTGGCACAATGGATAGAGTACTAGGCCTGGAGTCAGGAAGACCTGAGTTTAAATCAGGCCTCAGATGCTTATTAGCTGTGTGACCCTGGGTAAGTCACTTAATCCTGTTTACCTCAGTTTTCTCATCTGCAAATTTTCAACAGTCAAAACCTCTATAGTATTCTTTTGACCTTGTTCTGTTCAGAACCACCGTGCCCATTTCCTTGGCTTTGGATTCATTTTTCTCAAAGCCAGATCATTTTCTCCTTCCTAGATTGGTCACTCAGTGGATTTCTGGCTCTGACCTTTGTATACTTTCCAATTACAGAGCACTTTCACCAGTTTTGTTGACTCTCTCTTCCCGTTAATCTTGGAAGTGGGCACAGTACAATCTTGCTTCACCCCAGACAAAAACAAACATCTCCTGGTCCTGACAAGTGTGGGTTTCTGTCCTTTAGGCCTGTCCCTCCTCAAGAGAAGCTGAAGTGTTGATAGCCCAGAACTCTGTGAGTCACCCACCACTGAGTCAAAATCTTATAGAAAAGGAACACTTAGCACTGGAAGATTGTGGAGTTGGCTGTTTTTCCCACCACCAGCACAGCAAAGCCCATTCCCAGACAGCTGGATGACCTCATTGGATTTCTTGAGCAAACAGTTCTTTTTATGGACCTTCACCTACGAAGATTCCCCGTAGTCCAAACCAAGCTAGCCTTTTTTGGCATCCTTCCTGATGGGCCTGGCTCCCTGTTGGACCGCCCCATACTTTATGTGGAGCAGCCTCCACTCAGTTCACATGCATATAGGGCATTAAGGCTTACCAAATGCTTGCATCACAATAGTTCTAAGAAATAATTGCAGGGATTTTATTCCTGTTTCACAGATAAGGATGCAGAGGTTCATAGAAATTGCCCCTGGAGTGTGAGAATCCATAGATTCAGAGCTAGAGGGGACTTCAAGGGCTATCCAGTCCACCCATGTATTTTATAAAGGAAGAATCTGAGACCCAAATGATATGTCCAAGGTTATAACCAATTAAGTGGTGGAGCCAGGATACAGATTTGAACCTAGGTCTCCTGACTCCAGTGCTTGGTTGCTCAGTGAAACTCTCTTGTCCTTCTTTCCAATTCTATGTGCTGTAATTCCAAGTATTGTATTTTCTTTTCAGAATGGAAGCTGGGAGGCAAGCTGAGATGTTTCCACAATTCAAGTAAGCTGTAGTAGCTTGTTTGAACTGATATTGATCTTGTAACTGGTCTCCACCCTCTCCCCTCTCTCCTGTGGTGGTTGTTAAGTCATTTCAGTGGTGTCTGATGTCATCTTTATGACCACACTTGGGATTTTCTTTGGGGGGGAGGGGGAATTGGGATTAAGTGACTTGCTCAAGGTCACACAGCTAGTAAGTGTTAAGTGTCTGAGGCTGGATTTGAACTCAAGTCCTCCTGACTCCAGGGCCAGTGCTCTATTCACTGCACCACCTAGCTGCCCCTCTCTCACAGTCTCCCTTTTCTTCAATCTATCCTCCATATAACTGCCAAATTGGTATTCTTAAAAACACAAGTCTAACTATATCACCTTCCCTCCTCAAAAGGCTCACTTTTTCTTTCAATATAAAATATATTATCTTCAGTCCGGAGTTTAAAGTCCTCTAGAGTCTGGCTCCCATCTGCTTTTCCAGTCTTATTTCATATCATTCCTTTCATGCACTCTCTGATGCTGTCAAATAGACCCGTTAGTTGTTCCATGCAATATTCCATCTCCCCATGTGTACGCTTTTGCACAGACTGTCACCCATGGAATACACTCTCTCCACAGCTTCATTCACCTCATTGAATCTCCAGCTTCCTTGAAAGCATAGCTCAGGAACCAGCTCCTACATTAGCCCTCTCCTGCTCTCCTGGTTGTTAGTGTCTTCTCCCTCTTGAAATTGTAGTCATATCTACTTTTTCTTCTAGGTATCAGTTACATTCCTCTAGAACAGTGGCTCTCAACCTGTGGGTTGCAACCCCTTTGGGGGTCAGACAACCCTTTCACAGGATTACCTAAGACCATCGGAAAACACATATTTCCAATGGTCTTAGGAACCTCCTCTATCTGTCTCCAGGCAGGTCCGCCCACATGCAGATACACCCTCATATGAGTATTAAAGGGTTGTGCCATTAGGAAAGTTGAGAACCAATGCTCTAGAAGAAGGTACATTCCTTGAGGCAATTCATCCTCCCCTCTCCCTTTTTTTCATCTTTTTATTTTGTATGTAGTAGGCAACTTGGTTGGTGGTGCAGCAAATAGAGTGCCAGGTCTGGAGTCAAGAAGATTTATCTTTCTGAATTCAAATCTAGCCTAAGACACTTACTGGCTCTGTGACCCTGGGCAAGTCACTTAATCCCGTTTGCCTCAGTTTCCTCATTCATAAAATTAACTGGAAAAGGAAATTGCAAACCACATCAGTATCTTTGCTAAGAAAATCCCAAATGGGGTCGTGAAGAGTCAGACACAACTGAAATGACTGAACAAAAGCCATAACATGAATGTGATAAGACTCATTACACCACAAAATATAACAAAAATGAGGAATACAGAGAAACTTGGAAAGACTTCCCTGGGCTGATGCAGAAGGAAAAAAAGCAGAGAATAGCAGAACAAAACACACATTAGATTTCAGACTGAAATAATGACTGAGCTTGATTCCAGAGGACTGATAAATGCAACATACTTAAAGTGTTGTTTTGTTTTGCTTAAGTATTTTCCCTTGTAACAAGGGTAGGTACTATTGGGAAAGGGGTTTGAAATTGACAGTGACATTAAAAAAAAACAAATCAAAAATGGTCAAAGGATATGAAGAGGCAATTTTCAGAGGTAGAAATTAAAGATATCTATAAGCATATAAAAAATGCTCTAAATCACTATTGATTCAAGAAATGCAAATCAAAACAACTCTGAGGTAACACATCTCACCGGTCAGATTGGCTAAGATGACAAAACAGGAAAATGACAAATGCTGGAGAGGATGTGGAAAAATTGGAACACTAATGCATTGTTGGTGGAGTTGTGAACTGATTCAACCATTCTGGAGAGCAATCTGGAACTGTGCCCAAAGGGCTATAAATAATTTCATACCCTTTGACCCAGCAATACCACTTCTAAGGTTGTATCCCGAAGAGACCATAGAAGTGGGAGGAAGATCCATATGTACAAAAATATTTATTGCAGCTCTCTTTGTGGTGGCAAAAAACTGGAAATTAGGGGGATACTCATCAATTGGGAAATGGCTAAACAAGTTGTGGTATATGAATGTAATGGAATACTATTGTGCTATAAGAAATGAGGAGCAGATTTACCTGGAGAGGCTTATACAAAGTGATGCTAAGTGAGAAGAGCCAAACCAGGAGGAATTTGTACACAATGACAAACACAACATATGTGTGACAACCAACTTTGATAAACTGGACTCTTCTCAGCAACGCAAGGTTACAAGACAACTCTAAAAGACTCAGGATGGAAGGAGATGTCTACATTCAGAGAAAGATCTAGAAAGAACAGAGTTTAAATGCAGACTGAAGCAAACTACATGCTCTCTTTCTTTTCCACGTTTGGTTTTGTTTCCTCTTTCCCAATGTTCATTCCATCGGTTACAACCTTTCTATACAACCAGATTAATATCCAATGTAAAAGTATTTGCAGATCCTGTACTTGATTGCATGCCGTCATGGTGGGGGAGGGGAGGGAGGGAGGGGAGAAAATTTGAAATTCAAGGGATTGTGGAACTGAATCTTGTAAATTAAAAGTAAACAAACAAATCAATAAAAAAAATTAAAAAAAACCAAATCAACAAAATATTTGTTAGACATACAAACAGAATGCAATGTGAAATAAGCACCAGACTTGAAAATGGAGTCAGTCAGTAAGCATTTAAGGACCTACTATGTGCTAGACACTTTGCTAAGAACTAGGGATATAAAGAAAGGGAAAAGACAGTCTCTAGTCTGGAGGAGCTCACCATTTAATGGGCTAGACAACTTTTAAATAACTGTGTACAAGACGCAGACAGGAGAAATGAGAGATAATCCATAGAGGGAAGGTAGGAGCACTAAGGAGGACTAGGAAAGTCTTCTCATAGAGTCCAAATCTTGAGTTTTCCCATTTAATGCTTTTGTGGCCTTGGCTAAATCCCTTTACTTCTCTTAACCTCAGAATGACCTGAGGGGAGGTTGTTCCTTACCTGCAAAATAAGGGTTTTGAATTAGATGATTTTTCAGGTCTCTTCCAGTACTAAAGCTATGATTCTATTATTCCAATGGGAGAAAGGGATCTAGAGAGATCCACATGGATGAACAAGGAACTTGGGAAATATTTTTTTTTAAAGACAACTGATACTTTCATAGTCTATGTATGTGTGAATGTGCTTGGTGAGCAGTAGTATTGTGCTGGTAAATGTTTAACAGCCAACTCCCTAAAAGGATGGGGGAGGGGTGGGAAGGTAATATGCCACACAAATATTTTTTAAAATTTATTTCATTAAATATTTCCCAACCACATGTAAAATAAATTTTAACATTCATTTTACAAAATGTTGAGGTCCACACTCTCCCCCGCCCCCTTCCCCTTCTTGAGAAGGCAAGCAATTTGATATCAATTACATACATGAGGTCAGGCAAAACATACCATGTTATGAAAGAAAACACAGGCAAAAAAAAAGAAAAAAGTATGCTTTAATCTATATTGACACTCTTTTGTATTTTATCTGCATTATTAACACTTCCCCCATCACTTTCTTAAGTCTAGATAATTAGCAAAATAATACATCAAGTTCTGATTTGTAGTATTTGTTGATTTCCAGCATGTAAATGCTCACACCTAAAATTTAACAATCAGCTGTCATGTTCAGCCAGTTCAAGCTGTTTCCAACACACTCCTATTGGTAAGTATCCCAAGGGATGCTTGGGGCATCAGTTCATGTAGTGTCTCCCTTAAGCCCTCAAGGAAATAGGGTGTCACTTTATTAACAATCACAGGAGTGTTCATTTATATATCACACACCAGGTGGCACTGTACTCAAGCTTAATGATCACACCAACATCCCTGCTGCATGTACAACTGACTTCCTCTTACCCATCCCATCCCATGCCACACAGCTTGGCAGCTATGGGAAAGGGGGAGATCACTGATGATCAGATATAAAACCTATCTAGTCATGCCATCAATAGTCTCTACCAATCATTCAACAAGCATTTTTAAAATGCCTACTATGTGCGTCCATCCAAAGATCAATGGAGTATCTAGAGGTATGTTGAGGTCATCAAATATTAACGTTTTAGAGTATACTAAGTCTTATCTACTAAACAATTGAATGGCTGTGATCTTTATCATTGATAACACTATGAAGGGACTTCAGAGGCCATCTAGTCTAACTCCTTCATTTTTACAGTTGAGGAAAATCAGGCATAGGAGAGATTAAGTCCTTGCCCAAGGTGACCTAGGTAGTGAATAATGGAACTGGGATTTGAACCTAGGTCTTCTAATGACAAATGCATCACTCTTTCCATTGTACCACACTGACTAAATAGTAGATTGGTGTTTGCATCTTGTTGTCCTACTAAGAACGTAAGCTGTAGTTAATGTAAGGTTGGGGTAATGTCTTATATAAATTTTGTTCCCAGTGTTATACATATAACAGACCCTCAATAAATGTTTACTGAGTTCCTAGTGGTGGCTAAAATAATTAAGAGGTTTCCATCTTATATTTGGATAGGTCACTCACGGTGACTAGAACCCTTTGGACCTTGGTAGGGGTGCCTGGTAATTCCTTGACTCAGATATCATTCAGTCCCCTCTCTTCCCAGTCACATGAGGGGCCACTAACTATTTTGCACAACTTGTATTCTTGCAGTAGAAGATAATAATGAGGATTGTAATAATAAGTAACATTTATATAGTGCTTGCTAAGTGCCACATACATGCTAAGCACTTATAATTATTATTTCATTTGATCCTCACAACTTTGGAAGGCAGATGCTATTATTAAATTCATTTTACAGATGAGGAAACCAAAGCAAACAGGGTAAGTGACTTACCCAGAGTAACATAGCTAGTAAATGTCTGAGGTCAAATTTGAACTCAGGTCCTCCTGAGGTCTGGCACTTTATCCATTGTACCACCTACCAGCCCTAGTTAGAGAAGGAAGGGAGCTCCACTCCCTACATTTCTGGAAGTAGATTCCACATGACGCACTTTGTTTTCTTTCCAACTCTGAGATTTTGTGTCCAGCCACAGCCCCATCCCATACCCTGAGCCAGAACTCCTTCCCATTAATAGGAGTTTCTGGATGTGTCCAGCATAGTTGAGGCAAATATCTTATCACTTCTGCGCTCTTAAAACAGCACCATTGACCTGAGCACAGGGAGCACTATTTCCACAGGCTTAAAATATTCATTATGGAATTAAAATTCCTGAGATGACCCACTGGATTTTTAGGCAGCTCAATTTTTTAGGAAGCTTTCCTTTATAGTGAACCAATACTAATATCGACTCTGTGATGCTGACTCTCCTTTCTCAAACATGAGATCATGAGAGTCTTTTATATATTTGAAGACAGAAATCATTTGCCACCAGTCCCTTCTACTTCAACAAAAATTTATCTTCTCCAGGCCAATAAATATGGGGTTGAACAATCTGACCCAGACAGGGGAGACTAACAAGTAAAATAGAATTTTACTGAGCTGACAGAGCTTAGATGGATGCCAGATACATTGACTGCTCTCGTTCTACATTGGCCAATTCCTGACGAATAAGGCTGAATTCCTGGGACACCTAAAAGGCATGAATGGATCCTTTCAATCAGCCAATAAACAGCCTGCAAAGATTCCTTGATTTGTTTGTTCGCTTTTCCCCCCCCAGAATAATACTGGGCTGGACGGGACTGGAACTTTTTCCTTACAACTTCAGTCAAATCTGTGTTTTAGGCACAGAAATACCAAGGGATCTCAGCACCTCATCATCCATGCTGATCATAAAGAACCAGAGTCTCCTCAGGCTCAGTTCAGTCATTGTCAGATTAAATAATTGCTCTGTCTTTCAGAATTGAGGAATCTTACAGACTATCTTATATAGGAGTTCTTCACCTGGAATCTATGGAAGGGTCCATGGATGGATTTCAGGAATCCATGAGTTTGTATTTCAGGGTAATTGATTCACTTTATAATCTTGTGTATTTTATTTTATGCATTTAATGACAGGATTCTGAGAAATGGACCACAGGCATCAGTGCTGCCAAGGGAGTTCACGACAGCAAAAATGGATAAGAACCCCTGATAGTACTGTGAGCGTCGGAACAGAAATCAGAAACCCTGCCTACAATATATCTGACAATCAGTCATCCAGCTTGCAGTCATAGACCTACTCTAAAAGACAGTTCACTACTACTACTACCACCACCATCACCACCACCACCACCACCATTACTACTACTACTACTACTGCTGCTGCTGCTGCTGCTACTACTACTACTACTACATTTTAATTATTAGGAAGTTGTTCTTTGTATTGAACTGAACTATGCTTCTTCATAACTTCCTATGTGTTCCTCATAAAACCCTCATATCTATGTGCCAGCCCTTTAAATACTTGAAGACAATGATCATTAGCCACCACTATCAGAAGCCTCCTCCTTTTCAGACTAAACATGCCTAATTTTTTCAACCAATCTTGCTCCATCAGTTGTCTCATCCCTCTTACCCTCCAGGTGATTGTTCAGCCAGGCTCCAGTCTATCGCTGTCCTTAAAGTGATCAACCTGGAACTGAAAACAATGTTCCATACTTGTTCTGAGTAGGGAAAAGGACAGCAGGATTATCACCATCACCCTCATTGTAGACTCTCTCTATGCTTCTGTCTATGTAGCCAGAGGACCCATTAGTTTTGTTGGCTGCTGCGCTTCACTGTGGATTTATCTTGAGCTTTAATCCAGTTTCTAAACAGTCTTCCAGGGCTTTCCCAATGCACTGTCTAGTTATATCTCTACCACAGAGCATTTGTGCAGTTAATTTTTTAAAAATAAGTGTAATTCTTTGTCATTATCTTTATTAGATTTTGCCTTATTCTGGCTTGGTCAATAATTCCAGTCTGTCAACATATTTTTGGAATCTGACTCAATTGTCCAGTGGATTACCTACTCGTCCTGTGTTTTCATCAGTCACAAATATGACAAGCATGCCAGCCATACCTTTACAAAGTCATTGATACAATTATTGAATAGATACAACAATGGCACCTCGGAGACATTTCACTAAAGGTTGCCCTATAGGTTGGCAAAAATCCATTTACTTTTTGGTTTAAGTCATTCAAAAAATCAAAATCCAATGAACTGCATTACCATCTAACCCCCATCTTTCTATCTTATCTACAAAATTATCGTCAAATTATCCTTGCTCTCCTTAGTGTCAGAGAGTGAAACCAAGGGAGATGGGTGGAAGTGTAGAGAGGAAGATTTCAGCTCTATATAAGGCAAAACTTTCTAACAATTAGGGCTGGCCAAAAATGGAATAGTCTGCCCTGAAAGTAATGGATTCCCTATCACTGGAGGCTTTCAAGTGGATGCCAGATGGCTATGTGTAAAGGATGTTTTAAAGGAGATTTTTGTCCATTTACCTCACAGTCTTGGATACCCTTTTCAAATCCAAGATTTGTGAATCTGGAGATTTTTTCAAAACCCTTGCTGAAGTACAGCTATGTTATTTATTGTCTATAGCATTTCTAGCATCTACAAGTCTATTAAAAGAGAAAGGAGATTTGTTTGGCATGATTTAAAAAAAAAAACAACAATGTTTTCTTCCAAGACTAAAGGTTTTCACTTAAGAATTTCTAAAGTGGCTTAATTGATTGTGCAACATTTACATTTCTGCCACAGGCAAGTAACTATTATCTGTGTTCAAAGTATAGGCTAGTCCCTTTCCCAGAGGAGGAGGTAAAGGACTTGAGGAATATCTCTCCTTAGTCAGGGACAGGAAGGGGTTTCACTAGAAGGGGGGAAAGGATCCAAAGTGGTAGAGAGGAAATTTGACCCTTGTCAGGAGGTTAGATATTGGAAGAAAGTCATACAGAGGAAGAAGGGAAAGAAAAGCATGGTTGAAACCTTGAAGCTAAAACACAAATTTGAGAATCTTCCCAAAGAGAAGGTAGCTGAAAGTAACTGTTTATCCTCTAAGAAATGCTAAAATAGAGCCATGGAAATTACAAGGGGAGAAATTCTTCAGGGTAAGGGTCAGAAAAAGAAGAGAAAAGTAGTGATATTTTCTGTTCAGAGGTACAGAAGGCAGTTCTAAAGTCATTGAACTATCTGGAACACATATCTCCATCTTCTTTACAAAACAGCATGAGATATTTTATCAAATGCTACATTTAAATCTAGTTTAACTGTAAGTGACCTTATCCACAGTATTCAAAACTTCTCCATTTGCTGTAACTGATGGTTCCACATATGGATAGTGTGGTAGTAGCTGATCGAGCACCTGCGTTTTCTTGGTGTTAATTGTTAGTCCAAAATTAGCACAAGCAGCAAAGAATTGATCCATATTTTGTTGCCTCTCAGCTTCAGAGGCTGCATTGAGGGCACAGTCATCTGCAAACGAAAGAAATCATATACCAACTCTCCCTTACCTTGGCAGTATATTTTCCAGGAATGGACACATTGATCATCAGGTTGAAACACACATTGCCAGAGCTAGCTCAGTGTTTGGGAGGCTCCAAAGGAAAGTGTAGGAGAAAACAGGTATTAGACAAAGTACCAAACTGGAGGTCTACAGAGCCATTGTGCTGACCTCATTGTTGTATGCCTGTGAAACCTGGACAGTATACTAGTGCCATATCAGGAAATGGAATCACTTCCATTTGAATTGTCTTGGGAAGATTCTGGTAGGCTAAAGGACCAGACATTGAGGTCCTTTCTTGAACTAAACTGCCAAGCATTCAAACTCTACTGTGGAGAGCACAACTCCAAGAGGCTGGCTACATTGTTTGAATGCCAAATGTACACTTACCAAAAAGACTATTTTATGGAGAACTCACACAGGGTAAATGCTCACATGGTGGTCAGAGCAAGCAATACAAAGACACTCTCAAGGTCTCTCTTAAAAACTTTGGAATTGATTATGTGACACAGGAGACACTGGCACAGGACCATCCAGCTTGGCATGCCCACATCAGAGAAAGTGCTGTGCTCTCTGAGCAAAGCAGAATTGAAGTAGCTCAAAAGAAACTCGAGATGCACAAATTTAGAGAATCCACCCCAAATGTTCACACAGACTATTTGCGCCTGACCTGTGGTAGAGCATTCCACTCTCTTATTGGTCTGATCAGGCACAGTCTGATAACACAGTAACTTGACTCTAACATAGTGGTATCGACAATCAACCAACCAGTTAAACTATCCTTGCAGAGTTGCCCTGAACTACTTGTTTAGTAATCCTGTCACGAATGGAAATAAAGTTAGTCTTACATGAGCTGGTCTTGATGAAATGAAGCTGGTTCTTTGTAATCGGTGCTTGTTTACCTAAATGTTCTTTAGCCATCAATAAATCAGTAGATATCTGTTGAGTACCCATAACGTACCAGGCACTGTGCTAAGCCCTGGAGCCACAAAGAAAAAGAAAAAGGTCCCTGCCCTCAAGAAGTTTACATTCTTTTGGGGAAACAAGATATACTTACACGTACTTATAAAATACATAGAAAGTAGATCTGAAGTAAACTTGAAGGAGAAGGAATCGTTTCTTCAGAGAACCTGTTCTAGAATTTTCCCAGGAATATGATTAATTGATTTGCCCAGGGTCACACAAGCATATAGAAGTAAGATTTGAACCTAGGTTTTCCTGAGCGTAAGGCCAGTCCTCAACCTATGTTAGGCTGTCCTCCTTTAGATGGTGATGGAAGAATACTGGTGTAAAAAAAAAATCAGTTTTTGTTTCAGAGAGAAGTTCGTGGGGGTCATTAAAAAACATCATTAAAAAACTTCCTAAAGACAGTCCAGGGGGCGGAGCCAAGATGGCGGCGTAGAAGCAGCAACATATCGCAGCTCTCACATAGCCACCCCAAAATACCCATAAAATAGGACTCTAAACCAATCCTGGAACTCCAAAACGCACACAAAGATACTTCCCACTAAAGTCAG
>CM053582.1:128451444-128519633 GCA_028627135.1 Pseudochirops cupreus | reverse complement strand
TGAGATGATTAACCCCATTCTGTCTCTCCCTATCTCCTCTCATTCTATTCCTTTCCCACATCTTAATTACACCTTTTAAAATATCATCCCTTCATATTCAATTGATCCTGTGCCCTCTGTCTACATACACATAAATACCCGCACTCACATATGTATTCATATGCATATATACCCTCCTATATAGACATATGCATATGTATGCATATATATACATTTATATTCCCTTCACCTATCTTCATACTGAGAAAAGTTTCACAAGTTACAATTCTCGTTTTTCCATGTTGGCATGTAAATAGTTCAATTTTGATAAGTTCCTTATGATTTCTTTTCTATGTTTACCTTCTCGTGCTTCTTGTGTTTGAATGTCAAATTTTCTGTTCAGTTCTTCTCAAGAATGCTTGGAAGTCCTCCACCTCATTGAATGACCATATTTTCCCTTGGAACATTATACTCAGTTTTGCTGGGTAGGTGATTCTTGGTTTTAATCCTGGCTCCCTTGATCTCTGGAATATCATATTCCAGGCCCTTCTGTCCCTTAATGTAGAAGCTGCTAGATCCTGTGTTATCCTGAGTGTGTTTCCACAGTATTTAAATTGTTTCTTCTTGGCAGCTTGTAATATTTTCTCCTTGATCTGGGAACTCCAGAACCTGGCTATAATATTCCTAGAAGTTTTCTTTTTTGGAATCTTTTTCAAGAGGTGATCAGTGAATTCTTTTGAGTTCTATTTTACCCTCTGGTTCTAAAATATCTGGGCAATTTTCCTTGAGAATCTCTTGAAGGATGCTTTTTAGGTTCTTTTTTTGATCATGGCTTTCAGGTAGTCCAATAATTTTTAAATTATCTCTCCTGGATCTATTTTCCATGTCAATGGTTTTTTCAATGAGATATTTCACATTGCCTTCTATTTTTTCATTTGTTTGGATCTGTTTAATAGTATCTTGATTTCTCATAGTCATTTGCTTCCATTTGGCCCGCTCTAATTCTGAAGGAATTATTCTCTTCAGCAAACTTTTGAGATTCTTTTTCCATCTGGCAAATTTGACTTTTTAAGGCATTCTTCTCCTCATTGGCTTTTTGGGCCTTTTTTGCCATTTGAGTTAAACTATTTTTTAAGGTGTTATTTTCTTCCATCAGGTTGTTGACTCTCTTTTCATGATGTTCTTGCATCATTCTCATTTCTCTCCCAAATTTTTCCTCCACTTCTCTTATTTGGTTTTCAAATTCCTTTTTAAGCTCCTCTATGGCCTCTATCCAGTTCATAGTTTTCTTGGAAGCTTTTGGTGTGGGGATTCTGATTGTGTTGTCTTTCTCCCGTTCCATGGTTTGGTCCTTTTTGTCCCCCAAAAAAGGAATCTAAAGTTGGTTTGCTGGGCTTGCTTTGCTTCCTTTGCCTGCTTATGTTGCCAGTCAATTACTTGGCTTTTGGGCTCAGTAGTAAAACTCTGGTTTCAGAGGGGACAGCTCTGTCCCAAATGGCTGGGGTTTTTGCAGCTACCAGAGCTATCAGGAGGCCACTGTTTTTTGTAGCCCCCACCAGCTTAGGCTCACTGAAAACGCATCTCCGGACCACCACCCAAGACCGTGATTGGATCCAGACAGCTCTAAGCAAGAGCACTTAACCTCTGAATAATGGCTTGACCCCCCTGCAATCTGCAGGCCAGGAGCTTCTGAAGCAGCCACATGGAGGTGGCTGAAGGGCCACTGCTTCAGACTGCTGCTAGTTCTGGAGGCAGTTCAGCTGGACCCTCTTCCCCAAATTTAGCTGAGTTCTGCTGACCTTTTCCCTTTGTCCTTGTCTCTTGTGGGTTGGTGATTCTGGAAATTGCCACGGCTGCTGATAATCCACTCTCCTGAATGCTACAGCCACAGCTTCTCCTAGATGCCCTGGGGCTGAAACCGCATAGGGCTGGGCTCTGCTTCCAGTATGCTGCCATGACTGCCTGCCAGGCCGCTCAATGCGAAAGCACTTGGCCTCTGAACGATCGCTTGGTCCCCCTGCAGTCTGTAGGCCGGGAGCTCTGAAGCAGCAGTATGGAAGCAGGTGCAAGATCTCTGCTTCTGCGGCTTCCTTGCCCTGGAGGCGGTTTGGCCAGACCTGCTTTTCTCCCCTGATTTAGCCCAGCTCCACTAACCTTTCACTTAGACTTTTTTTTTTTTCCTTATGGCTTGATAATTCTGGAAATTGCCACAATTGCTGCAGATCCGCTCTCCCGAAGCTCCAGCTGGGGCTTGGCTCATCTTGTCCAGCTGCCTCCAGGGCAAAGCCGCAGTTTCAGGCTGGGCTGATTTAGGCTTGCAGAGCTCAGATGGTTCCTCGTAGCCAAGCTGCCTTTAGTAGAAAGTATATTTGTGTGCATTTTGAAGTTCTAGAATTTGTTTAGAGTCATATTTTATGGGCATTTTGAGGTGGCTATGTGAGAGCTGTGATATGTTGCTGCTCCTACGCTGCCATCTTGGCTCTGCCCCCATCACATGATGTTTGATCACAAAATATACCAAACTCTCCAGACAGAGGACAGAACTGAAACATTTATTGGACACCAGAAAACCGAATTCCAAAACCAGTAAGCCAATTCTATCATAGTACCAAAGATATTTGGAAGCCATAATAAAACTGAGAGCCACAGAATCCTTTAGCCTTCCCACAAACCAAAAACAAGATCAACATCTACTCACAAACCTCTCTAGCTCCTTGCTTCAGCCTTCTCTGTCTCCCACTGTCTAGCTAGCTCTGACCAGCTTCCTGTGGGCTCTGCTTCCCTTCAGCAAACTCCTCCCACCACAGGCTCCATGTGACTACATTCAGCCTATCAGGGGCCAGAGTTTATCTTCACAGCAGGGAAGCTTTCTGTGGGCTCTGCTGTACCCTTCAGCAAATTCCTCCCATCACAGGCTCCATGTGATTACATTCAGCCTATCAGGGGGCAGAGTTTACTTTCAAAGCAGGGAAGGTCTTCAAACTCCCTCCAGGCCTTTTAAGGGGAAGGGAAGATCTTCAAATTCCCATTCCTATTACAAATAGGTTGCTCAAGAGGTAGTGGACACTCCTTCAGTGGAAGTTCTCCTTTAAGCAGGCCACTAGATGGTAAAAAGATGCAGTACTGAACTTGGGAGTCAATCCTGCCTCAAACACTAGCTTTGTGAGATGGGCAAGTTATTTAATGGTCTTTCAGCCTCAATTTCCTCATCTATAAAGTGGGGACAATAATAGCTCCCACCTCGCCAAGTTCTGAGGATCAAACGGGTTAACACATATAAAATGTTTTGTAAATCTTAAAGTGTTACACAAATGCGAGCCACAGAGGTAGCTAGATGATATGGTAGGTAGACCAGTGGCTCTGGAGTCAAGAACTAAATTCAAATCCAGCCTCAGACTTTTGCTAACTATATGATGCCCCTGGGAAAATCTGCTTCAATTTTCTCATCTACAAAATGGGTATCATTATAGCACCTACCTTCCAGGGTTTCTGTGATGATAAAATAAAATTATATTTGTAAAGCACTTGGAAGATCTTGAAGTACTATATAAAAAATGTGAGCTATGTTGTATCTGATTCCAGGACTATAACTAAGGGCAGAGTTCTTCAGAGCTGAGTAGACAGCAGGAAAAGGGTTTTAAGGCAGTGGTCTCCAAAGCGGGGGAGTCCCAGAGGACTGTGACATGGCCTCAAGTTGTAACCCATCTGAGGTTGGGAAGATGGATTACATTCTACCCTCCCTGTGATGGTCAATCCAAGGTTTCCACTACAATATCCTCTTTAACCATTATAATGCAACAATACCCGAGTCTAACCCCTCCAGCAGCTGGTCTCCCATGGCTATGTAAGCTCCCAATCTTTCCCCTGGTTGATTTAACAGAGACCTAGGCATGCTACAGCAGCTGCACAGGTAAAAATTGCCCAGCCCCCAGCTTTCCTTGTGACAGCCACAAGCATTCCTCAGAAGGCAGGCCTTGTGCTTTGGGGCAGGAGCTTTTTTATTTTTCAAAGGAAAATAATACAGGATGAACAAGTGCAGAGGAGTTGTGAACTATATCAGAGACCTTATTACAACATCTTCCCTTCTACCCCCAACTCCACCCTTTTCTATTTCTCCACCCTTCCCTATTTCTATTCCTATCAAGGATGTCACCAGCCTTCCAGTCTCCCAGATTCTCAGCCTCCTTCTCATCTTTGTCTCTACTCAATTGAAAGGCTCTCTCCAAAATTACAAATGGTCCTTTAATTGGCAGACCTGTTGCCCTTACCTTAGTCTGCAACTTTTCTGAATTTTCTGAAGCACATGATACTTATGACCAAACTCTCTCCTAGATATTTCCTTTTCTTCTCTAGGTCTTTAGAAATTATTTTTCACCTACAAAAATTCTTATATTGGCATGCCTTAAAAACCTGGAAATGGAATTTCCTAACCTGTTTTTGAAACTTTCATTTGAGGAGTTTCAGTGGGTTTTGAATCCATCCATTAAAAATACAAAAATACAATTCCATATGATTAGTTTACAGGAACAAGTGATTGACATCAGAGAAGATAAAAATTTACCAATCAAATTTCAACAGAAAACTTTATATAATCAGTGAACGAATTAGTAAATGCAACTGATGCTTCATATCTTCCATTTGAATCTACATATTTTTATGAAGTCTCTTTTTCAGCTCTGGCAACCATTAAAGCTAAGAAGGGAAATAAATTAAACATATTACCAAGTCTCTATAGTACAAAGTATTAAATCAAGATTTTTAAAATTAATGGAGCATAACCAATCATATTATTCTTACTAAAAATATCATTATTAATAATATTTTAGGGAAAGCAAAAAGGGTTTTTATACTATTAATAGATTTTTACATCTTATCTCATTCTTTAATTTCTATTTTTGTATAAGTTGTACAATGAACACACTTCTTAGTACATGCATACGCTGTATAAATAACTATATATGTATTGCGGGGCATGCTCATATTTTACTCATAGGGCTTTGTGACCAAAAAAGTTGAGAGACCACTGCTTTAACATTCTGAATTAATGCACAAAATTAAGCTAAGTGCAAAGAGCTCCATTGCTGGAGAGCTAGCTGATTTTTTTGCACACACCAATTCACAAGTCACCTACTAAGATTTGGAGACAGTATGATAATGCTCTCACATTGATAAAATCATGGATATTTTGAAGCATTGAAGTTACTGTAAATTACTTCATTTTTCAGATTTAACAAATCTTCTCTTTGCATGCATGATAATTTCTGGCACAATCATGATGGCTGCCAGATTAACAAATCTTTCAAGGAAAGCCCCTCATTCAAGCTCAAGAAAAATATAGCTGGGGACCCTTGGACTAACCAGAAGGCTTAGATGCCATATGAACTCATGAAGCTTTTAAATATATAAATGTGTACTTATACATATGTGTGTGCATATACATATGTATACATATATGCATGTGTATATATGTGTATGTATGTGTATATGTTATATATTTATATATTTTTATATATACATTTGATATCTCATTTTACTAAATCACCTCTTGTTGGACACCAACAGTGAAATGTGTAATTAAGGATATGTGATGGATAATAGAGAGAGGGGGATGGTTCACTGTTCCCTCAGCTAGCGCAGAGACTGCATTTCAGTCTTTATTGATGGCAAATCATCATAACCATTTTTTCCACCCAGGCTGGCATAGGGAGACCAATTGAAAGGTCTGCTAATATTGGGTGAGGGAGGTCTGGCCAAGAGCCTGGAGCCTCATGGAGCCCTCCACAGTTCAGGGAGAGGACATGAACCAGAATAAGAGGAGATCTAAGAACCACTCTATATTGGAGCACCAGATGCAGAGTCTGGGAATGGGTGCCAAGTGGCAGCTTTGTCACCCACTACTCAGATCTGGTTCATAGAGCCCGTGTGTACAGAGGATGGGAATTGTGTTCCTGGGAAGGCAGCAGCCATGGGTTCTGAGCTGTATACCAAGCATGGAGGAAGTTCTAAAGCAATCAGCAACAGTACCCCAGGAACAGAGTGTAATATCATCCCCAGCCTCTAGCCCAGTAAGAACTTGGAAAGGAATAACCAAGGCAGGAATCACAGTCCAAAGGGTAACCTGAAGTTGAAACAATCCAGATAAGCAAAGCTTCCCAGCTGACTGTTAAGGGCTGAGTCTACCAGCAGAATCGTTGCTGAGACCCAAACTCAGGTCAGGACATTGCAGAGTTTAGATCAGAGAGTAAACAATCAAGACTTTGCCCTGTATCAGACCTCTTCAGGGGCACTAAAAGCTTACAGGTCCCCAGTTTGAACTGTCACTGAAATCCTGGACTAACACCATACTTGATACCCCCAAAAAAGTCGCAATAGAATCAGTCTGTGCTTTCACTCCATAACTGTTCAAGGCCCGACCCTAATATGAAATCTACAGTCAGGAAATAAGTTGGAAGAAGAAGTAAATAACAAAGAATCCCACTCTAAAAAGCAATTATAGTGACAGGACTGCTCAAGGTACAAACTTAACAAAGAGAATGATTCTAAAAACCTACAAGCAAAATTTCAAAAAAAACCCCAAACCAACACAGCCTGGGGACAAATTCAAGTAGAATTTCTGAAAGAGTTTAAAGTAAGAGGTTTTTTTTTAAATGATCATAAATAAAATATGATCTGATACTTATGAACTATTTGGGAAAACATGCAAATAAGAGGATTCTGGGAAGATGGCAGAGCAGGTCAGAAAATTCCAAGCTCTCAAGATTTTCCCCCACAAGAGAGACAAAATAGTGGCTTAGGGCAAACATAGAGTGATAAAAATAAATAAGAGTAGGGGTAGAACAGCTGAAAAAATCTAAAGAAAAATCCCAGGACCAGGTTTTATCCCAGTGAAGAATAAGAGTAAACACCTCCAAGGCTAGGGACCACTTAAACAAGCCTTGAGCCCTAGGGTTAGCAGTTGGGAGGCTGCCTCAGCACCTACCACGGGATCTTTTACTCCTGGGGACAGTGAGGAGAGTTAGGTATCTCAGCCAGGGAAAGACTGAGGGAACCTCTGCTGACAAGGAACTCCAGACCCAGCTGTGTTGCAGAGACATGGCCAGAGGTGAGAAGGAACCACCAGGTGAATATAGAAGCAGTGGGGCAGGGACACCACTGACTGTGAGCATTTATAGGAGCCTGGAGGTCTTAAATTTCGGTTCCAGGGTAGAGAGAAACCTGAAGGAGGATCTGAGGCCAGAGGCACCATCCCACCATACCTCCAGACTAAAGGTAATTATAAAAAACCAAGCTATTATAATTTTTTTTAAATGCACAGGTAAAGGAGAAAGAATTCAACCATTGAGAGAGTTACTATGGGTATAGAGAAGACCAGGGTTCATATTTAGAGGAGGATACTGATGCAAATCAATCTTCTTCTATCCCAAAGAGTAATGTCAAATGGTCATCAGCCCAAAAGGAATTCATAAAAGGACTTAGAAAAGACTTTAAAAATCAAATGAGAGAGATTAAGGAAAAACTAAAAAAATTTAAAAAGAACAATTGAAGAAAAACAAGAAGATTATGAAAAGAAATCGATCAATTACAAAAGGAGATCCAGAATCTTAAGGAAGAAAAACAACTCCTTGAAAATCAGATTTGGGCAAGGGGAAGCCAGTGAAGTTATAAGAGATCAAGAAATAACAAGGCAAAATAAAAACAATGAAAAAAGTAAAAGAGAATGTGAAACATCTCATAAGAAAAACAACTGATCTGGAGAACAGATCAAGAAGAGAAAACATTAGAACGATCAGAATATCTGAAAACTATGATTAAAAAACAATCTTGATACAATAATACAAGAAGTAATTAAAGAAATTTATCCTAAAGCATTAGAACAAGAGGGGAAAGTAGAAATAGAAAAAAAAATCCACCAATCACCACCTGAAATAGATTCTACAAAGAAAACCCACAGGAATATTACAGTTAAATTCTGAGATTTCCAGCTCAAGGACAAAATATTACAAGCAACAAGAAAAAAAATTAAATATGGTTATGCCACAATTAGAATCACACAAGACCCAGCAGTGGTGACACTAAAAGACCATAAGTCTTAGAACACTATATATTGAGTAAAAGAACTGTGGTTCTAGTCAAAAATGTCATACTCGGCAAAGCTAAGCATGATCCTAAATGAAAAAAAAAAATGGATATTTAATAAATTGTCAGACTTTCAGTACTTTGTTAAAAAGAAACCTGAACTTAATAGAAGATTTGACATGGGCCAAGAGAATTATAAGATACATACCAAAGACTAATGACAAGGGACTCAATAAGGACAGACTGTTTATCTTTCATGTATATAAAATGTAAAATGTAGGTCTAGGATTGTTATTAGTAATTGAGTGATTCTTAAGAAAGATTGGGGTAGACCTGAGTGTGATATGACTTCAAAAAGTAAAACTTTTTAAGGGATAGTTAAAATGAGTAATTATCTCGTACAAATGAGGTGCAAGAGAAAGAACAGGGGAATTAGATGGGGAAGGAGGATTGTTAGTTCTGGAAACCTACTTTCATCAGGAATGGGTTCAAGAGGGAACAATACTATATATCTAAAAGAGTAAAAAAAGTCTTCTAAATTCAGAAATAAATAAAATGCTAAGGGGATAGGGAGCAGGGAGAGGATAAGGGAGGAATCTCTAGAGGGGAGGGTGAAGGAATAGGTTAAAGGGGGTATAGAAGGGTGTTTAGATTTATAGGAATGGGAGGACAAGAGAGGGATGGGGGGAGTAGGTTAAGTAAAAGGAGGGCAAGGTAGTGGGTAAAAGTAAAGTAGAGGAGTCAGGAGGCATAGGAAATAAGAGATATGCACAAACATGAAACAAAGATCAGGAGCAGAATTTGTTAGGGAAAGTATATGTTTATATACATATATGTGTGTGTATCTATATCTATATATAAATATATCCACACTTAATTATAGCCTTTGTGGGAGATGGAAAGGAGAAAAAGAACAAAGTAATGTGTACAACAGAGAACAAAAGGAAACTTGAAAGAGCAAAAAAAAAAAAAGATGGATCACTCTCAACACAATGCATAGTATTTATTACATAGACTTTCTTGGAATGGAAATTTATTGCTATATGTTTTGAATCTTCTCTCATGTTCTGTGCATAGGACATTTTTTTTTCTTTTCTTATTTTGTATTTAAGTTTTAATATTTAAGTTTATAATACGTTTCTTTTTCTTTTTTATTATGCGTTTAAGTTATTTTAAAATTTTACAAATAGAAAAAATAAAAATAGGCAAATAAAGAGGTCTTTTATGGCACAAATTCCTTTTACAACACAAATATGATGCTGGTACCTAAACCAGGAAGAGCCAAAACAGAGAAAGAAAGAAATAGACCAATTTCCCTGATGAATATTGATGCAAAAGATTTAAATAAGATACTAACAAGGAGATTATACCAATATACCACAAAGATCACACACTATGACCAGGTGGGATTTATGCTAGGAATACAGGGTTGGTTCAATATTAGGAAAATTATCAGCATAATTGACCATATAAATAACAAAACCAATAGAAATCATATAATTATTTTTAAAAGATATGGAAAAAAACTTTTGACAAAATACAACACTCATACATATTAAAAACACTAGAAAACATAGGAACAAGTAGAGCATACCTTAAAATGATAAATAATATTTAATTTAAAACCATTAGCTAGCATTATCTGTAATGGGGATAAACTAGAAGTCTCCCCAATAAGATCAAAGGTGAAGCAAGGATACTCGTTATCACCTTTATTATTCAGTATTGTACTGGAAATGCTAGCTATAGCAATAAGAGAAGAAAAATAAATTGAGGAATTCATATAGGCAATGAGGAAACAAAACTATACTCTTTGCAGATGATATGATGGTATACTTAGAGAATACTGGAGAATCAACTAAAAAACTACTTGAAATAATTAACAATTTTAGCAAAGTTGCAGAATATAAAATAAACCCACAGAAATCATCAGTATTTCTGTATATTACCAACAAAGTCCAGCAACAAAAGACAGAAATTCCATTTAAAATAACTGTAGACAATATAAAACACTTGGAAGTATACTTGATAAGACAAACCCAGGAACTGTATGACCACAATTACAAAATACATTTCACATAAATAAAGTAAGATCTGAATAATTGGAAAAACTTCACTGCTCATGGGTAGGCTAAGCCAATATAATAAAAATGATAATTCTACCTAAATTAATTTATTTATTCAGTGCCATACCATTCAAACTATCAAACTATTATTTTATAGAGCTAGAAAAAATAATTTTAAAAATTCATCTGGAAGAATAGAACGTCCAGAATTATCAAGGGAATTAATGAAAAAAATGTGAAGGAAAGTGGCTTAGCAATACCAGATTTCAAACTGCATTATAAAGTGATAATAATCAAAACAATCTGGTACTAGCTAAGAAATAGAGTGGTGGATCAGTGGAACAGATTAGGGAAACAAGACACAATAGCAAATGACCATAGTAATCTAGTGTTTGACAAACTCAAAGATCCAAGATTTAGGGGTAAAAACTCATTAGTTAATAAATAAAACTACTGGAAAAATTCAAAAACAGTTTAACAGAAACTAGGTATAGACCAACATCACACACTGTATACTAAAATAAGGTCAAAATGGGTACATGACTTAGACATAAAGGGTGATACCATAAGAAAATTAGGAGAGCATGGAATAGTTTACTTATCAGATTTATGGAGAAGGGGAAAATTTAGGACCAAATAAGAGACAGAGAGCATTACAAGATTATTTTGATTACATTACATTAAAAAGATTTTGCACAAACAAAACCAATGCAGCCAAGATTAGAAGGAAAACAGAAAGCCAGTGGGAAGGGAGGTGGGGAGATTTTACAGCGAGTGTCTCTGATAAAGACCTCATTGAGTCAAACTTATAATACAAGTCATTTCCCAATTGACAAATAGTCAAAAGTATATGTCCAGGCAGTTTTCAAGTGAAGAAATCAAAGCTATCTCTAGTCATATGAAAAAATGCTCTAAATCACTATTGATTAGAGAAGTGAAAATTAGAACAACTCTGAGGTATCACTTTACACCTATCAGATTGCCTAATATGGCAGAAAAGGAAAATGATAAGTGTTGGAGAGAAATTGGGAAAATTGGGACTCTAATGCAGCGTTGGGGGAATTGTGAACTGATCCAACCATTCTGGAGAGCAATTTGGAACTATGCCCAAAGGGCTAAAAAAAATTCGCACACAATTTGACCCAGTAATTCTACTACTAAATCCATATCCCAAAGAAATTTTTTAAAATGAAAAGGACCTATTTGTACAAAAATATTTGTAGCGGTTCTTTTTTATGGTGGCAAAGAATTGGAAATAGAGGGAATGCCCATCAATTGGGGAACTGAAAAGTTGTGATACATGATTGTAAAGGAATACTACTATGCTATAAGAAATGATGAGCAGAATGGTTTCATAAAAACCTAGAAAGACTTACATGAACTGATGCAAAGTGAAGTGAGGAGCATCAGGAGACAGTTACAGCAATATTGTATGTATGATGATCAATTGTGAATGACTTAGAAATCTTCAACAATACAATGATTCAAGACAATTCCAAAGGACTCAAGTTGAATTATCCACTTCCAGAAGAACTGATGGAGTCTGAATACAGATCAAAGTATACTATTTTTAAATTTCTTTAATTTTTATGTTTTTGGTCTATGTTTAATTTCACATCATGACTAATACAGAAATATGCCTTGAATGACTAATTTGTATAACCTATATTAAATTGCTTGCTGTCTCAGAGAGGGAGTGAGGTGAGAGAGAAAGAAAGACAGAATATTGAACTCAAAAATCTTTTTAAATTAATGTTAAAAATTGTTTTTACATGTAATTGAAAAAATAAAATATTCAAAAAATAAATAAAATGAGCGTTAGAGGGGGAAATGGAAAGAAAAATTAGAAATATGGAAGAAAATATTGGAAAGAGAATTAACAGCTTAGCATAAGAGGTACAAAACCTTGCCCAAGCAATAAACACTATGAATATTTCTTGTCCATGGGACTAGAAATATTTTTTTTAAGTCAAAAGACTCAAAGATAGACAAATATGTAAATTATCTCATGCCAAAGCAAATTACCTGGAAAACAGATTAAGGAGAAAAAATTTTATGAATCATTGGACTACCTAAATTTGTTTTTCCCTCACTTAATAGTATATTATTTTTTTCCAATTATATATAATGCCATTTTCAACATTCACTTTTATAAGATTTTGAGTTCTAAATTTTTTTCTCCCTCCCTCCCTGTATCAACAAGGCAGTATTCACAATGCCTACAGTAACTATAAGTATGCTGATATGGTTATTAATCACAAAATGTAACAGGCTCTCTACATGGGAAATATAGCTAGAGCATTTACTAAAATACCAGAAAACTGAGTCCCAAGACCAGAAAGTCAAAGCCAACACAGTAGTTATGAAGTTGGCACATGTAGTTAATGTAGTAAACACCCACATTCTCAAGCCTTCAAAACAGGACAGGCTACCTCAAGCAAAGATCCTCCTCTCCTCACTCATGCAACTGCTCCATGTCCCAGCTCTGGCCCCCCCGCAGTTCCTGTCCCTGGCCATCCTCAGCAGGAGTCCTTAGCAGAGATTCTGGCAGGCTCAAAGAAAAAGGAGTTCGCACCACAACCACAGCTGGCTACCGCTGCTTCCAGTCACCACTTCACGGACTTTAGCTTGGCTTGGCTTCCTCTTGCTCCACCCCTTCCTGCTATGTCAGCAACTTCAAGGGGCATGGAAGATCTTCAAATCCCATTATCATTATACTCCCTTATGATGAAAAATTTTATCCACTTCCAGAGAAAGAACTGATGGAGTCTGAATGCAGATCCAAGCATACTGTTTTTCACTTTCTCCCCAAGAAGGCAAGCAATCTGATACAGATTATGCACATATTACCATATTAAACATATTTCCACATTAGTCATGTCGTGAAAGAAGAATCAGAACAAAAGGGGAAAACCATGAGAAAGGAGAAAAAAGTGAAAATAGTATTCTTTGATCTGCATTTAGACTCCATAATTCTTTCTCTGGATGTGAACAGCATTTACCATCATGAGTCTTTTGGAAATGTCTTGGATCATCATATTGCTGAGAAGAGCCAAATTTATCAAAGTTGATCATTGCATAGTATTGCTGTTACTATGTAAATGTTCTCCTGGTTTTGCTCACTTCACTCAGCATCAGGTCATGTGAGTCTTTCCAGGTGTTTCTGAAATCTGCCTGCTCATCATTTCTTATAGCATAACAGCATTCCATTATATTCATATACCACAACTTGGTCAGCCATTCCCCAACTGATGGGCATCCCCTCAGTTTCCAACACTTTGCCACCACAAAAAGAGCTGCTATAAATATTTTTATACATGTATGTCCTTTTCCCTTTTTTATGATCTCTTTGGGATATAGACCTTGTAGTAGTATTGCTGGATCAAAGGGTATGTATACTTTTATAGCTCTTTTGGCATACTTCCAAATAGCTCTCCAGAATGGTTGGATCAGTTCACAACTCCACCAACAACACATTAGTGTTCTAATTTTCCCACATCTTTTCCAGCATTTATCATTTTCCTTTTGTGTCATGTTAGCCAATCTGATAGGTGTGATGTGGTACCTCAGAGTTGTTTTAATTTGCATTTCTCTAATCAATAGTGATTTAAAACACTAAATTTGTTGTTGTGCAGTCATTTCAGTCACGTCTGACTCTCCGTAATCCCATTTGGGGTTTTCTTGGCAAAGATACTGGAGTAGTTTGCCCTTTCCTTTTCAGCTCATCTTACAGATGAGGAAACTGAGGTAAACTTGGTTAAGTGACTTGCCCAGCATTACATAGCCACCAAATGTCCAAGGCCACATTTGAATTCTATTCCTCCTGGCTCTAGGCCCAGGTCTCTATCCACTGTGCCACCCTACTTCGCAGAACCACCTAGATACCAAGACAAAAAAAAACAAAAAATAAAGAGAGCCTTGATATCATATATTATGATATCTTAAAAGAAACCTGTCCAGATTTCTCAGAACAAGAGGACAAGGTGGAAATACAAAGAATCCGCCAGTCACTTCCTGAAAGAACCCCAAAATGAAAGCTCCCAGAAAGATTATAGCCAAAATTGAGAGATTCTAGGTTAAAGAAAAAATACTTTGAGCAGACAGAAAGAATTCAAGTGCCAAGGAGCCACAGTCAGAGTCATAAATGATTTAGCAGCCACCACTATAAAGCAAAGAGCTTGAAATAAGATATTTCAGAACACAAAGGATAGAGGCTTACAAACAAGAATAACTTACTCAGCAAAATTAAGTATAATTCTACAAGGAAATAATAGATCTTTAACAAAATAGAGGACTTCCAAGCATTCCTGATGAAAAAAAACAGTGCTACATAGAAACTTTGAAGTACAATCACAGGAGTTAAGAGAAACCAAAAAATGTAAGCATGAATAAACAATAATAAGGTACTGAATAAGAGTAAAGTACTTACATTCACATATAAAAAGATTTCACATGTCTCTTCCAAACCTATGATCATAGTGAGTCATAGAGAGAGCCTATTTAGATAAGGCTAAGGAGTGGCTTGGTCTTAATGATCTCAAGAGAAGAATGAGAAGAGAGGAGAAAGGGAACTTACTGGGAGGTGGGGAAGGGAAAAGTAGGGGAAATTATCTCAACTATTCAGCAGATGAAGGTAAACATCTATACAAATAAGGAGGGAGCAAAGGGACAGGTGGCTGACACAAATTTCACTCTCATCTGAACTGCTCAAGGAGGAAAGAATACCCCCTACAAATACACACACGTGGAGTTGGGTACAGAAATGCATGTTACTCAACAAGGAAATAGTAGTAAAATGGGAGAAGGGAGAATTAGAATGAGGGTAGATTAAGGAAGGAATTAGTCCTAAGAAAAATAAACTCTAAATAAGAATGTACAAAAATATTTAGAACTCTTGGTAGGTGGCAAAGAATGTGAATCTTGGAGTTTTGGCTCTAAGTTGAAGAAAGATTGTACAAGTTATGTTATATAAATATGATGGAATGCTATTGTAATATAAGAAATGATTAAGGCAATAGTTTTAAAGAAACCTGAGAAAATTTATATGAACTGATGCAGAGTGAAGTGAATAGAACAAGGGAAACAATTTATACAATGACAACACATAAAAACAAACAACGTTGAAAGAATTGGGGACTTTGTTGAGCATAAAGACCAACCATAATTTCAGAGGACTAATATTGAAACTTGTTTCCCCACCTCCTGATAGACAGATGAAGAATTAAAAGTTCAGAATAAGACATAATTTTTTGGATGTGGCCAATATAGAAATTTGTTTTGCTTGACTAGATATGTTCATAACAGATGTTTTGTTTTTCTTTCCCTCTCAATTTGAGGTGGGAGGTCTGGAGGGAAAGAAAGAAAGCAGATTTCTTCCGATTGAAAATGTGTGGGAGGGTGGAACCAAGATGGTGGAATGAAAGCAGTGACTTTCTTGATCTCTCCCCCTCAAATCCCTCCAAATATCTGTAAAAAATGACGCTAAACAAATTCCAGAGCAGCAGAACCCACAAAATGACAGAGTGAAACAAATTTCTAGCTCAAGACAACCTGGAAGGTTGATAGGAAAGGTCTGTTGCACCAGACAGAAAGAGGAATGCAATCCAGCATAGACTGCATCAGCATACTCATAGTAGGTCTCAAGGGACTCAATCACTGGCATCTGTGGTCGTTTCCAGACTTCTCAACCCACCAATGCCAAAGTCAACTTAGAAGGTCAGTAGAAGAGCTCTGTCAGACCTGAGTGAGAGAGGAGTGTAGTCATAGTCCCAGGGTGGTGGTGGTGGTGGTGGTGGTGGTGGTGGTGGCAGCAGCAGTAGTGGTGGCAGCAGCAGCGGTGGTAGCAGTGCCTGCTTCTGGAGCTCTTAACCCACAAATGGTGAGGGGATAAAGCGACTGATCAGAGGGCAATTGCAGGGATCTCTTTGCTGGATATGAGCCAGGATTCTCTTGTTTTATCTATGCCTGGATGTGGGTCTCAGTCCTGGGTGGCAATCCTGGGACAAGGAGGAGTGCTGGTATGGCAGAACTTGTGGCAAAAGTGAAGAGGGAATCCTCCTCATGTTCCAAGGCAGGAAAGAGTGCTTGTTGTCACTTCTAGACCAGAGGACAGACCAAGAGAGGAGTAAACACCTCTCCTTCGATCATACCAAGTTGGAAGAACTGAAAATTTACAGGTTCCTAGAAATATCTCTGAAAACAGCTACCCAAAATCCCTGAAGCCTGGGACAGTGTACTCTCCACTCTGAAAGCAGAACCCTACCTTAACAAAGACCTAAATAGTCAAATAATTGGCTGGGAAAATGAGAAAACAGCAGGAAAAAAAATCAGACTATAGAATCTTACTTTGATGACAAGGAAAATCAAAACATACAACCATAAGAAGACAACGAAGTCAAAGCTCTGACATACAAGAAAAATAATAATTGGTCTCTGGCCATGGAAGAGTTCAAAAAGAATTTTAAAAATCAAGTAAGAAAAGTAGAGGAAAAATTGGGAAGAAAAATGAGAGTGATGCAAGAAAATCATGAAAAATGAGTCAACAGCTTGCTAAAGGAGACCTCCCAAAAAATACTAAAGAAAATAACACCTTAAAAAATAGACTGAGGGGTAGCTAGGTGGCACAGTGAATAGAGCAATGGCCCTGGAGTCAGGAGGACCTAAGTTCAAATTCGGCCTCAGAGACTTAACACAAAACTAGCTATGTGACCTTGGACAAGTCACTAAACCCCAATTGCCCTACCTTCCCCCCTCCAAAAAGGCAAAAAAAAAATAGACTAACCCAAATGACAAAAGAGGCCCAAAAAGTCAATGAGGAAAAGAATGCCTTAAAAAGCAAAACTGGCCAAATAGAAAAGGAGATCTAAAAGCTCACTGAAGAAAATAATTCCTTCACAATTAGAATGGAGGAAATGGAAGCTTGTGACTCTATGAGAAAGCCAAAAATTATAAAACAAAACCAAAAGAATGAAAAAATAGAAGACAATGTGAAATATCTCATTGGAAAAATAACTGACCTGGAAAATAGATCCAGGAGAAAGAATTTAAAATCTATTGGACTACCTGAAAACCATGATCAAAAAAAGAGCCTGGACGTTCTCTTTCAAGAAATAATCAAGGAAAACTCCCCTGATGTTCCAGAGTTAGAGGGTAAAACAGAAATTGAAAGAATCCACTGATAGCCTCCTGAAAGAGATCCCAAAAGGAAAACTCCTAGGAATATTGTTGCCAAATTCCAGAGTTCCAAGGTCAAGGAGAAAATATAGCAAGCAGTAAGAAAGAAACAATTCAAGAACTGTGGAAATACAATCAGGATAACACAAAATTTAGCAGCTTCTACATTAAGGGATCAGAGGGTCTGGAATATTATATTCAGGAGGTCAAAGGAGCTGGGATTAAAACCAAGAATCACCCACCCAGCAAAACTGAGTATAATACTTCAAGGGAAAAAAATGTATATTCAATTAAATAAAGGACTTTCAAGCATTCTTGATGAAAAAAACAGAGCTGAATAGGATATTTAACTTTCAAATACAAGGTTCAAGAGAAGCATGAAATGGTAAACAGGAAAGAGAAATCAAAAGGGACTTGTTAACGTTGAACTGTTTACATTCCTCCATGGAAAGATGATATTTGTAATTCATGAGACCTTCCTCAGTATTAGGGTAGTTGGAGGGAGTAGATAGATAAATAGATAAGCAGGCAGGCAGGCAGACAGACAGACGGAGAGATAGATAGATAGATAGATAGATAGATAGATAGATAGATAGATAGATAGATAGATAGATGGTACGGGGTGAGTTGAATATGAAGGGATGATATCTAAAAAAGAAAATTAAGGGGTGAGAGAGGAATGTAATGGGAAAAGGAGAAAGGTAGAGGTAGAATTGAATAAATTATCTCACATAAAAGAGGCAAGAAAAAGCTTTTACAGTGAAAGGAAGAGGGGGGAGGTGAGAAGGAATGAGTGAATCTTACATCCCAGATTTGGCTGAAGGAGGGAATAACAAACACACTCAGTTGGGTATGGAAATCTATCTTACCCTACAGAAAAGCAGGGGAGAAAGGGATAAGGAGGGGGGATGATGGAAAAGAGGGCAAATGGGGGGAAGGATAATCAGAAACAAACATTTTTGAGGTGGGACAGGGTCAAAAGAGAGAATAGAATAAATGGAGGGCAGGATAGGATGGAGGGAAATATAGTTAATCTTTCACAACATGACTATTAAGTGTTTTGCATGACAACACTACACATGTATAACCCACATCACATTGCTTGCCTTCTCAATGACGGTGGGTGGGGAGGGAGGAAGGGAGCAAATGCAGAACTCAAAGTTTTAAAAACCATGTTAAAAATTATTTTTTAAATGCAACTGGAAAATAAAATGTACAGGCAATGGGGTATAGAAATCTATCTTGCTCTACAGGAAAATAGAAGGGAAGGGGATAAGGGGGAGGGGGTGGTGATAGAAGGCAAGGCAGATTGGGGAAAGGGGTAATCAGAATGCATGCTCTCTTGGGGTGAAGGAGGGGAGAGATGGGAAGAAAATTTGGAACTCATATTGTGGAAATGAATGTTGAAAACTAAAAATTAATAAAAAAAATTTACAAAGAAAGAGGAAATATGCATATGTCTGTGTATTTTTTTTATTTTTTATTTTTTTGCCTTTTTTGGAGGGGTGAAAGCAGGGCAATTGAGGCTAAGTGACTTACCTAAGGTCACATGGCTAGTAAGTGTTAAGTGTCTGAGGTCAGGTTTGAACTCAGGTCCTCCTGACTCCAGGGCTGGTGCTTTATTCACTGCATCACCTAGCCACCCCTGTGAATAATTTTTTAAAACCCATTTTCTACTCATTGTTGTGAAAGGTAGATCTATTCCTCTTTTAATTTTTTAAAAATGAAATTATCTTTAATATTGAAGGTCACATATTCATTTAGAATGTATTGTGAAATATGGTGGGAAATATGGCTCCAAGCCTAACTTCCACCAGCTTGCTTTACAGTTTTTCCATAAGTTTTTATCAAATAGGGAATTCTTTTAAGTTATTTATGCTTTCTGGTTAATTGGGCACTGAGTTTTTGAGTTCTGTGTTTCTAATTTTTCTTTGTCTAGACTGTTACCAAATGGTTTTGATGACTGCTGCTTAATAATACAGGGTTTGAAAGGACTTATTCCTTTTTCCCTCTCTTTTATTTCCTTTGATGTTCTAGGTATTTTATTTTTCAAAATGAATTTTGCTAGTCATAAAGTTTTATAAAGTATCCTTTTGATATTTTGATTGACAAAGCTTCAAAATTGTAAATTAATTTTGGTAGTATAAATTGTCATTTTTATCATATTGATCTAGCCAGGAGCAATGAATATTTCCCTCAGATATTTAACTAGCCATTCAATTCTTCAAGGAGCATTTTAAATTCAATCTATATAAGTATTTTGTATGCTTTGGTAGACCTATTTTCAGATAGCATATGAATTTTTGTAGTTATTTGGAAAGAGATAGCAAGAGCTATTCTTGCCAATTTAGTGAATACGTCTTTCTAAAACCTAAGCATGGCTGATTAACCAGTATCAACTGACAATGATGGTGGGAAGCACACCATTGGCATTAGATATAAACCCTATAACATTAGATAAACCTCCCAAGACCTCAGAACTACTCTTAGTGCCCTGAAGGAATGTTAGTTGTCACTCTCTAGGAACCTAACTTTTAGAGTAGGAGCTGAGATAGTTGCTTCAGAGGTGCTACACAAGCAAGATAAATTAAAGATCCTAATGTAAGAAATCACATTTGACCTCATAAGTTATTACTGAATTTTGCTGTGATGATACTCCATACTGGAATATGGCTATAGAATACTTTATTTAAAAGAAATAGGATAAGTACAGGGGTAGAGAAAGGAGTGTATCCACTCCAGATACCACTCCAAGGCATCTGTACCTTGACTCCACCTCAGACACACATAAGGTCAGTAATCCCCATGATCTCATCACCCAGAAGCAGCCCATCTCTATCATTCAGAACTCTGAAACTCCCCTCTAACCACAACCTCCTTTTTCTCTCCTGGTGCTTCATTCTCCAACCCTGCCCCCCACCCCACCCAATACCTATCTTTTGTCCTCATGGCAACATTTATTTACTTCATCCCTTCCTGCTTTTCCAGGCTTCACTCATCCCCGTGTTTTCACTTTTTTTCCTTCAAAATTTTGGTTAGATAGTTAAATCAATTCAATTTTACACTATTTTCTACTTACTGAATGAATACTTTGTCTCTCTGTTGTGTTACTGTTCATCTTATGCCAAACTTCATCTCTTGTAACTCCCTAATATTATTCCTTCTTCACTGCTACTTTGTATTGTTAAGTGGCACAGTAGATAGAGTGCCAGGCCTGAAGTCAGGAAGACTCATCTTTATGAGTTCAAGTCTGGCCTCAGAAACTAGCTGTGTATGACCCTGGGTAAATCACTTAACTCTGTCTCAGTTTTCCTCATCTGTAAAAGGTGAGGGAACTTCATTATCTTTGCCAAGAAACCCCCAGGTGGAGTCGTGGAGTCATGAAGTCAGATATGACTGAACAACAAAATCATAAGTAGTCACATAACCCTATCGATTCCACTACAAGTTTTTAATCTAATATCAAATGGGTCCTCACTGCTTCACAAAGATCCTTTTACCCCTCCTGATTCTGTTATCTTCCTTAAAGCATCTGTTTTGAACCCTTTTTTTCCTCAGATTACCTACACCACCTCCTTTTCCCTCCTCTCTCTCGAGGATCCTACTTTATATTGAGAAAACTGTGGTCATCTGTCCTGAACTCCTTCTTACTCTCAGTCTTGTGCCTCACATCTTTTCAATGTCATCCTCCATTCTTTCATTTGCTTCAGTCTCTTGAGGAAGAGGTGGGCCTTTGCCTTGAAAAGGCTTACTTCTCTACCTATGCTCTTGGCCTCTTTACCTCATGTCTCCTCTGATAGCTTGGTCTTTCTACCAGGATTTCAAAATATCTTGACAGGTTAGAACACTGGGCCAAATCAAATAAAATGAAATTTAATAGGTATAAACACAAAATCCTACACTTGGGTTCAAAAAACCAACTCTACAAGTACAAGATGGAGGAGGCAAAGTTAGACAGCAGTTCATTTGAAAAAGGTCTGGGGACTTTATAGAATTCCAAGTTCAGTATGAGTCAAAGGTCTGCTACAGCAACTGAGAATATTAGTATAATCTTATTGAGAGGCATAGCATCCAGGAATAAGGAAGTGATTGTCCTTTTGTACTCTGCCCTGGTCAGATGGGATTCGTTTGTGGGTCCATTCTTAGAAAGCATAGCTATATGCTGGAGCATCCAGAGAAAGGTAACCATGACAGTGGAGGGTTTAGAGATCATGCCTTAAAAGGATCAGTCGAAGGAACTGGTGATGTTTAGTCTGAAGTCAGGAAGACTGGATGGACATGATAGTCTTCTAGGATGTGAAAAGTTGTCATGTGGAAGACTAGATTTGTTCTTATCTCAAGAACGCAAAATTAAGAACATTGCATGGAAGTTTCATAGAGGTAAATTTTAAGATCAATGGAAAGACAAACTTGTTAACAATGAGAGCTGATCAGGAATTGAAAGGGCCAGCTACCTTGGCAAGCAGTAGTTTCAACAAAATGGGAAGTCTTCAGAGGCTGATTATGTCAGGTATGTTGCAGAGTGGATTTTTTGTCAGGTACACATAATTTGGACTGGTTGGCAACTGAAGTCTCTTCCAAATCCAAAATTCTGATTCTGTTGTTAGTCTTGTCAGGTCTAGTCCAGAGGAGTGCCACCCATTGAAATAAAATGGACAAATCTGATAAAGGTAGTTCCTAAATGGCTCCATGATCCGAGGGGAGCATAAGTACACTCTTATCCCTGATTATGCCAGGGTGAGAATGAATACTAGTACTAGCAGAATACTAGCAGAGGGTGAATAAAAGGTCCAGAACTTTGGGGAGATAGGCTAAACCAGGCAACTCCCCAATATGCTGATTGGAGACTGTCCACCCTGCCCCTGGAACCTTAATTTCTTCCCCTACACCGTTTTCCACTTGTCTTCTCCTGGATTTTTCAGTTTTGCAAACACCCTGGCGCAAGACTGGATTGGCTTATTTCCTAGTTCTGATTTGGCCCCTATCTCTGATATTTCCAGGTGAGGATTGCCTTCCTCCCTCTATGTTTGACTATTGGATGTTTGATCCATAAATGTCAGACTTGCTTCACGGTAGTTGTTTCAATTCTCCAGTTGTGTTGTCCCATCTTTGGAAATTAAAGATAAATTGTAACTCATCAATAGTGTCAAGACTGATATGATTCAGTTACTCCAACAGTGTATTTGCTTGGTAACTGGACAAGACTTAGCATTTTCTGCCCCCTTTTCTGCCAGTCTGTCAACATCACCACAGAAATAGTAGACCATTTCCCCCCCCCCTTTGTTTCATAGGTTGTTATAGCCAAAGAACACGACCAGTAGCCAAATTGGTTACAAGCCTTTTCATACTTGGCTAAGTTGATCCTGAGAAAGCAGATAGAATCTTTTGTTGGAATAGTACTTGAAGTCTTTTCAATGTGATAGAATCAGCCAGAGCTTGCACTTCACCAGCCTAGACTGTGAGCAAAAGGTCACTTGGATGCCATATTGGGGCATCAAAATACTTGAATCAGGAAGATCTGAATTCAAACTCTGCCTCGATACTTACTGTGCAACCATGATTAAGTTACAACCTCTCTGTCACTGACAAAATGGAGTTATCTATTGGTACCTTCACTCAGGTTTGAGGCTTGAATGTAAATTTCTTTGCAATGTCCCACATACCATTTTGGTCATTACAAGTATTGTAAGGAGATAACCCTATGACTGGAAAACAAAAGATCAAAAGATAGGCCAGTTACACAAGACGGAATAACTTCTGAACAGCTCTCACTTCCTCTGCTGGCACCCATACAATACCAAGAAACATGAAGAAGGCTATTATCTATAGGAAGACAAGGACAAACGTCAAACAAGATGAACAGGCATGGCTAAGTTGTGATCTGTATCACTTGAAGAAGTAAAAATACTGATAAGATGGCAGATACTTTGGGGTAATACAACCTACCATACCAGCACATCAACTCCTTCATGGGAACAATTTAGTAACCAGATCTAATTGTATATCTTGAGGCATGAAACCTATTTCCCTTGGCCTGGGAATTAGCTGAAGTGTTTCTCCCCCATACTTCAAATATCTGATTAACAGCATCTTCAGCTCCCTCATTCAACTGGGATTTCCAGGATTCTCTCACACTCACACACACACACACACACACACACACACACACACACACACACACACACAAATTTTCCCCTGTCAACCTCAAGCTCCTCACAAAAATCAAGTTGTCTTTCCACTGCCCAGCCATCTTTGATTGTATTGCTGGGTCTACTATATTGTATTGTCCCAAGAATGTCTCTGAGGATCCAGGAAGACACATCATTTAGAAACAAATCCACCCCAAAACTAGCCCCTTCCCAGATTATGGAAGTCCATCCATATGAAATTTCCTCTAGAACTTTATTCCATTTTGTTCCTCTTAATTCCTTTTCTGGAGTTCAGTCTTTGCAGGTTAGGAGTATGGCTGTGTGTACATGTGGTAGCACCCTCACAATTAGGTCCTAAGTCTGACTTGTTCATACTTTTATTGAACTACCCAGGCATCTCCTAGGAGCCTGACTAGGTTTGCCCACCGCGTTGGTCCAAATATCAGGTGTTAAGTCTGTGAAGTTATTCCTGAAAACCCCCCTTCCTCAGGGTACAAGATGCCCAGGGCAGCTGTCCCACTTGCCATAACCTTCTTTATCGTCATAGCCCTCTGGCCCTTCTCAACAAGCCAGAACTTGCCCTCCAAGACCCTTTCTTCTCGTGATGCTGAGCCTATTTCATTCCTGTCCTCATCTCTACCCAGGTGATGACTATTCTGATGTTGCTAGGAACTTTAGATCATTCCAGATTCCAGATTCCCTCAGGTCCTTTTACCTATAACCAGGGATAGGGGATGAAGGAAAATGAACGGCAAACCTACAGTCTCAGAGGGAACCCTCTCCCTCACAGCCCAACCTTAGGAGAGCCTGCTCTGAGCCTGCTTTCCTCCATCCCATTACTCCCCCTCTTTTAAAGTCTCTGGCCCTTCTCCTCACACCATGTTCCTGGGTTGGGGAGGTGCCCGAACCAGCATCAACCCCCTTCTCCTCCAAGAAGGATCAAAATGGAAGCCACGGAGACCGTTTATTTTGTACACTGAAGCGGGCCGGGCAAGGGTATTACTGTCTGTCAGTTTGTCTGAGAGGACAGAGGAGCAACCATGGCCTGCCAGCCTACGGTACTGCCCTGTGAAGCAGCTTGGAGGCAGCCAGAATCCTTGGCTGTGAAGGCCCCAGGCTCCTCCTGGAGACAGCCCAGAAGAGCTGGCAGCAACTCATCTATGTGATGGGGCTAAGACCAGGCCTAAAAGGGGTCTAGACTCCCACTTGGGGTATAGGTCCAAGTGGGGATAGGGGTTAGGAGTGAAGCTTAGCACATTCTTGTAGAAACCAAAAACCATGTGGGTGAGTGGGCAAGTGGTCAGGCAGCAGGATGGTAAGCTCAGGGAGATTTATAGGCCTCCCAGCCCTGGTCACCTCCCCCACAGCCTCCCACCCCAGTCACCAAAGCAGGAACCGAATAAATAAAGTGCAGCGTGAAGGGATGGGGAGGGGGGGAAGGGAGGAGGATAAAGGTCAACTGGTGAACATGGGGAGATCCCTGGGGAAGGCCCTGAGGTGGTAAAGGGCACATGGCTCCCACATCCATCACTCCCTGATCTGGCCCACAGTGAAGGGGTCCTAGGCCCATCCCATCCTTGGAGTGGTGGTGTCCATCTGTCTATCCATCCAGGTCTGAGTCAGCAGAGCAGCTACTGGAGGTAGCGATAGGCCTTGAAACAGTGGTTGCCTGCATCGGCCACTACCACGTGGCCATCAGAGGTCAGTGCCAAGCCCTGAGGGCCATAGAGTGGTTCTGCAGTGGTGTTGATATAGGATAGGAAAGAGCCTGTACTGTCAAATACCTGTAGGGTAGAGCGAAAGTCAGGGAAGTTCAGCCTGCCCCCTTCCCCTATCCTCCCAGGCCTTCAGGGACTGGAGACCATAAAGACTCACCTGGATGCGGCTGTTTCCCCAATCTGCCACAATAATGTTCCCATTTGAGTCCACGGCCACACCAGTAGGGGCATTGAACTGCCCATTACCCTCGCCATGAGAGCCAAACTTGAAGAGGAAATCTCCATCTGCACTATACACCTGGGATGGGAGGGGACTTAGAGCCAGTTCAAAAACACCCAGCATGAGGGACACTGGGCTGGGAACTGAGAATAGCAGAATTCAAGGGAAATAGAGGGGAAAAGAAATGGCTTTGGGAAGGAAAAGAGTCATGGGAGAAGGGTGGCCTAGATCCAGAGTATAGGAAGGGGAGGGAAGATATAGAAGGATATTTGTGGGGATGTCACTAACCTTCACTGAATGATTATGAAAATCTGTCACCACAATTTCATTCTTGTTATTCACAGCAACAAAGTGGGGACCTTAAGACACAGGAGAGAAGAAGCAGTTAAAAAGAGTTTCTATATAGAGATGGGGTTAATAGACCTCACAAACTGCTCAGAGATTCACTGGGAGGTCCCAGGACACTGTGTGTCTGTCTGTCTGTCTGTCTGTGTGTTTGTGTCTGTGTGTATACACTCACATATACAGTGGAAGTAATGAACAGGGTGGGCCCCTATGGGGAAAGGGGGGAAAAGGCATATGAGAGGGTGGTAACCCAACTATCTGGACATCTGCTGGACTCCTCTCTCTTATAACACATGCTTGATTTGCTTTAATGATACTTCTATTTTTCAGAAAGCAAAGGAAGCAATTAAGAGAACTACTACATAGACTTTATTCCAACTAATGTGGAGGAAGTTTATGAAATATTAAATAATTCTAGTATTATACAGTACCATAAGAAGCTAGACTATAGATTAAACTTTGAGGATTATGGAATTGTGTGATTAGGTTAGGAGCAGTTGTAAAGACTGACAAAAAAAGGTGTTTTGTTTGTTTGTTACACTTGATATGAACATCCATGACCATCTGCTAGGGAAACAAAATGGAAAGCCTATATATTGGGAGGTTGGATTAAGTGACATCTATGGTTCTTTTTAACTCTGGGTCTGTCTTCTAAAGTAGATCTAAAAAAAACACATATACAAACACAAAACCAAGGTATTTTGCTGCTATTTATTACAAGAATAGAAATCTTGGACTAAAAGAAATAGATGAGGGTTAAATGGTTCTCTGATAATAAGAAGATATTCCACTGTGAAAGCTTTGAGTGAGTGCTTGAAAAAGCAAGGAAAAGAATTATGTAAAGAAAGTCAATCTAAAAGGATTCTTACCATTTTCTATTTCAGAGAAAGTCATGTTAATTCAGTGTGACCTCCTCCAGGAAACCTTGCCCAATCCCCTTTCTCCATTAATTTCTCCCATATTTACTTATCTTTGTACATGCTGTATTTCCCCAGGAGATTATAAGCACTTTGAGGGCAAGATTTGGTTTGTGTATCTTCTTTGTATCCCTAGTGCCCAACATGCACCTTGCAGGCAGATGGTATTTAACAAATGAATACATTAAGTTTAACTGCACTGCAGGAGAAGCGATAAGAACCTGGCAGGATAGGACAATTCACTCTATCTTAAAATTCTTGAAAAGAGGAGACGAAAGTTAGGCCCAAATGAAGGCACTTTCTATTTGAGAGAATATATTTCAAAGCACTCTTTGAAAAGAGAGATAGGAGTCAATGGTCTGATTTTTTTGCTAGGTCAAAAGAAGGAATATTCTTAAGAATAAAGTACTTATAACACAAACATGAACACCAACCAAATCAGATGCTAAAAAAGACATTATGAAAAATAAAAAATAGAGACAGCTAACTGATGATTAATACAAGAGTGGCATGATTTTCCAAAAACAGTGTCAGCAGTTGTAAAGCTCAGAATGTGTTGAAGCTGATGATGGCCAATAAAAAGAACTAAAAGGGTCTTTTTTTTTTTTTTTGCTTTCTTGGTAGCAAAAGGAAAAACAAAAATCTTACTTGAAGGCCTTTGTAGAGATCATTAGGGTTTGCAAAGCACAGTACCCCTTCTGATCCTCACAACTGCCCTGGGAGGTCACTGCTGTTTTTATCCCTACATTCCAAATGAGAAAACTGAGGTGGACAGAAGTTAAGTGATGTGCTTGTGCCCACACATTTACATTTGCTACTTAGAGTAAATGGGATGATGATAATGGACAATGGAGGGAAGAACTAACCAACCCATATTCTACTCCTGGTTTCTCTGCCAGTAGATAACATTTGGACTAGGAAGAATAAATAAACAACGGTAAACAGAATGGAAACCCAAACAGGAGGACAGGAGAGCACTTAACCTGGACTGTGTATCTAAGATTCTAAAAGAAATGAGAAATGCCCAGAAAGGAAAATGAGAAGGTGACAAGGAAACAGGGAGATTTTGGTAAAGTAAAAACACACATTTTTTTAAAAAAATCAAACTAGACATAATGGAAGTTTGTGGTTTCATGTGTGATCACTTATAATTAGTTTTTTTTCTTTTACCTTATTTGTGAAATATGTTGACCATAATATAATACTTTTTTAAAAAGAAAAATCATGAAGAACAAGAGAGGTGCTACAAGACTAGAGAAAGAGAAAATGTCATCCAGATTTTCCAAAAAAAAAAAAAAAAAAGGAAGGAGGTAGAATTTTCAAAATAAGCCTGTGAGGTTGTCTTATCAATCTCTGACAAAATCCTATATCACAGTTCTTAAAACTTTTCTGTGTCATGGATCCCTTTTGGTAGCCTGGTAAAATCTAGGAATCTCTTCTTGGAATTACTTTTTTTAGGTGCACAAAATAAAATTTTTAAGGTTTCAAAGAAAATTAATTATACTGAAATTGTTTTCCACATATTTTTAAAAACAAGTTCATAGACCCCAAACCCTGTTCTGGAGCCTAATGTTAAAGAGACAGATTTCTGGGCATTTAAAAAAAAGATGCAGTGACCACAAAGAGCCAGAATAGCTTCATCAAAAACAGGTCATGCCAGACTAACCTCATTTCCCTTTTTTAACTATCACTAGTCTGGTAGATCAGGAGAATGCTACAGAGACTAAACACTTGAATTTCAGCAAGAAATTTTGACAAAGTTATGCTATTCTTGACCAAATGATAAGAGAACAGTGAGGTGGAATCTGAAATGGTATGATGAACAGACCCAAAGAGAAACTACAATGGGTCAAGATGAACTCAGAGAGGAGTCTTTAGCAGGGCCCCGGGATGTACCCTTAACCCTGTGTTATTTAATATTTTTATCAATGACTTAAATGAATGGTATCTTTATCAAATTTGTTGAGATACAAACCTGGAAGGGATACCTAACATACTAAATAATAGAGCAAGATTCCAAAAAAAATAATGTGCTAAATCTAATAAGATGATACTTAATAGGGAAAAATATAAAGTTCTATATACACAATCAACTGTATTAGTATAGGATAAGGGGGAAATGGCCAGACAGCAATTCATGGAAAAGATAACTGAGGATTTTAGTGGACTGCAAATTTGGTAAGTAAACAGCAAGAACATAACCACAAAAACTAATGGGACCCTAGGCTACATTAAAGGAGTCATTGCTTCCCAAATGATGAAAGTGATGGCCTCACTACTCCACCCTGATGAGATCACCTCTGGATGACTAGCTGGAGCACATCTAGAAGGGGATGACCAGGATGATGAGGACAATGGAAACTGTCTCACATGAGAACTGGCTGAAAGAACTTAGGATATTTAGCTTGGAGTGAGGAGAGAGATGAGACATGACCTTAGCCCTTCAAGTATTAGAAGACAGTAAACAGAAAAGGAACTAGATTTGTTCCATTTGGCCCTGGAGGAAAGAACTAGGAGTAATGGGTAGAAGTTACCGATAAAGAGATTTAGGTTTGACATAAAGAGAAACTTCATAGTGGTTGGGTTTCTGAAAGGAAAATTAGCTGCTTTGAGAGATAGCAAGCTCTCCATGTCTGAAGGCCTTCAAACAGAGGCTTGATAACCCTTTGTAGGGGTTTTGGTGGTTAGGTACAGGTGCCTTCTGCTTCTCAGACTGTGGCAGAGATTCCCGGCATAGTGGGTATTTGTGGATAGGGTGGCCTCAGGTTTAATGTGAAGATGTGACACAGTCTCCAATGAAGAAAAAGTCTCGGGGTAGTGGGGAATCTTTTAGTAATTTTCAAGGTTTCTTGGTTATAACCCTATCTCCCATACCTGCAAAATGGCGATCAGTGGCACCACGGCCCCCAAAGCGACCCACTAGCTTTCCATTGGGCTGGAAGGTGAAGACGCAGCAAGCCTTGTTGTCCACCACAATGATGTGCCCATTTCGGTCCACAGCCACGCCTTTGGGTCCCATAAGCCTCCCGGCTCCAATCTTGGTCTACAAAAGCCCAGAAAGGGAAGTTGGGGCTAAGCTGGTCAATCCAGGATAGGGTAAGGGTAGGGAAATCATCATGTCCTAGCATAGGTTCTTATAGACATACTATCGTAGAAATAGGAAGGATAAAAGGTAGAGGAAGAGCAAGAAAGAAGCAGAGTAAGGCTTCTCCGATGTCACTCTTCCTCTGTCTCTCCAAAGAGGAGTATTAGACTCCTAGGCTCCAAGCTCCATGAAGGAGAGAGAAGAAAATGTGAGAATACAGAGTAGAGGAGACTGGAGGGCTCTACCAGAGGGCCTAAGGGCCCTAGCTCAGAGAGAGGAAACCCTCAGGAGACCCACAACCAAGAAAAGTCCAGGAAAAAGGAGTTGTACAAAGAGACTCCAGCTGGGAGAAATTAATGATTTAAATGAATGTATCTTTATCAAATTTATTGAACACTTTCTTACTAACTCCACAGTTCAACCGTGGATCCAGTCTCCTAATGCACCACTGCTTAACTTCTAAATAGTCTCATCGCTTTTCCCTTCTCAGACTCAACACAGGGAAGGAGATGGAAACTAATAAGCCATGTCTCTCACCTTGAACTTGCCTTCAGGTGAGAAGACACTGACCCAACGGTTGTCATAATCAGCCACAATAATGTCACCATTGGTGTCCACTGCCACACCTGTGGGACGCTGCAGCTGCCCAGGAGAGCGGCCTCGTACACCAAAGCGGAGTTTGAACTGGCCCTCATTAGAGAACACCTAGGAGGAGCAGTGAGAGACCAAACTCTTGTGGAGACAGACTAAGAAGAAGGGGACATAGTTGACTGAGATGATGGATAGACTTCCCTAGCTATAGACCCCAGACCCTTCTACGCAGTCCATCTGCTCTACTCACCAGTTGTTAAGGAAGAAGAGAGCAAAGGTAGAAGAGGTGTCCTCATTCTATTAGACTGAGCCCTGCCCTAGAATACATATCTACTTCTCCATGATCTTATATTCAAAATCATCCATATTCTCAACTTCCCTCTGAACGCACTCCTTCCTCTCTGCCTACACGTATATTCAAGTCTTCCCTAGTCAAAAAATGCTCCTTGAGTCAGAGCAGAAGCCAGCTCTACCTAATTTTTTTGTACTTCCCAGGGTGCTCAGCAAGCTAAGGGCTGGGTAACGGCAGTACATTCGATGAAATCCTAAATTGCTTCCATAACCTGGTTAGTGGGTTGGGGTAAGGCTAGCATTACCTGAACACCTGGTCTTTCGGAGGAGGCTGGTGTTTGGGGTGGAGGGGTGATCATTACCTGGACGCACTGGTTGTTGCTGTCAGCCACCACGATGCGGCCGCTACTGGCCGCAGAGATGCCCTGCAAGTTGGTAAACTCGCCCTTCTCTCGCCCACGGCTTCCTGCAGGAAGAGCACTGCTCTGAGGAGGTGTGAAAATAAGTCCTGAAGCCAGACTCTCCTCCCCCCTCTTGGCTCCCAGCCCCCTACCCCACCCCAAACACGCCAGAGACACTGCCTGGGCCTCAACCGTCCCCATGGGGGCTAGCTGGGGTGGTCACTCACCAACTCGAAAGACCAGTTCATCTTCAATAGGGTTGTCCTTCCGCTTGCCTCCCGTGCTATACATGGAGCTGGGCCGACGCACAGCCTTCTGTCGCACGTGGCCACCGGGACCACCGGGGGACTTGACCCGGCGCTTGACATCATCAGGAGAGGGGGGCAAGTCTCCAGGGCGCAGAGCACGCACGCGGAAGGGGCTGCCCCGTACAGGCTGCCCATACAGTAGTACAGAGAGGAGAAGTTCACCCTCTGCCCGGGCTGTGTAGACCAGCTCGTAAGTGCCATTCTTGTGGTCCAGCACATGGGCTTCAAGGCGAGCCCCATCAGGGCCCGTCAGCTCAGCCCGAAGTTCCGCACTACCTGTGCGCACAAGCTGCCCGTCCTTGTCTTTGGTGGTGATAGTCAGTGAGGCTGGCTGCCCCACCAGTGCCTGGCGAAGGCCCTCACCTGTGGCCACTGTCTCGTGGGCTGTAGCACTAGTGGTAAGGAGTGCACCCAAGTTGAGAATAGAGCGGCGCAGGCCATCCGTCTCTAGAAGAAGCTCCAGCTGCCCATTCTCATGAGGTCGCTCAGGGAAGGCTTGGCTAGCCAACGCCGCCAGTCGCTCCCCCATCTGCTTGCGCACGAGCAGCACTTCCGTCTCTGAGCCTAGCCGCAGGGCCTGCTCCGCAAAGCTGCAGCTGCTCCCAATATGCTCCTGGCCCTGACGCAGTGTCTCCAGCTGGGCCTGCAGCACCTGAGGGCATGGGGCGGGCACCGTGGGGGCATAGATAGGGTACCATAGGGGCACTGGGAGGGTAACATGCAGAGGACACCAGGGGGATATAGTGAGTGCACCTTGGGGCACAGCAGGGACATGGAGCATAGGGATTTGGGGCAGGGGTACCATGATGGCACAAGGAAAGCACCATGCAGAAGGCACTGTGGGGTGCAGGGAGAGCACCATGGGGCACAGAAGAGGCACTCCTATAGGGTTTGGCAGGAATAAATACTATTAGGGCACAGAAAGCACTATGGATCACAGTAGGGATGGTGCTAAGGACAGACCCAGAGAAAAAGAAGAACCCAAATGAGGAAGGGAATAAGGGAATGGGATGGGGAGAACGTAAAAAGGGAACAGGATGGGAGAAATGGGGAAAGGAGGGGCAAAGTGGGGGCGGAAGTTGGGAAAGGGGGCTGGGCGCCCACCTTCTGCTTGGCCCCACAGATGGCCTCCAGGTCCCTGACCAGTGCCCCCTTGCGCTGCTGCAGAGCCTGCTCCAGTTCCTCAAAGGCCCCACTGATTTGGGCCAGGGCCTCAGCCTTCCGATCCACCAGCTGCTGGCTGATCTCCCCCACCAGGGCAATGGCTGCAGTCAGTTGGGGCAACCTAGAAAGGGAACAGGCAATCACTAAAGGCTATCATTAAAGGCTATCACTGAAATCCATGAGAGATCAAAAGATCATAGATTTAGAGCCAGAAGAAAACTCAGAAACCATCAAGTCCAATTCCTTCATTTAATAACTGAGGAGGCAGAGGTACAAAGGACTTGCATGACATGACCTGGTAATTTTCTGAGACACGGGATTTGACTCCATTGCCTCACGTGATCAAGGCTGACAGTGAGGCCAGTTGAGCAGCCTTTCTTCTCCTCTTTCCCAGGGTCCCTTATCCCCACAGCCCCAGCATAGCCTGACCACTCCTACCGGCTGCGCACGGTGTCCAGCTGTCTCTGCAGGGCTGCCTTGTGCTGCTCCACCACATCCCGGAGCAGCACAGTGCGGTGCTCCCCATGTTCTCCGGCTCGACATTCCCCACACATGGCTGTCTCACATGACTCACAGTAGAACTCCATTGTCTGGGAGCAAATAAGCAGAAACTAATGGGCTAGAGCCCACAATAGCTAGCCACCCCAGTAATCTCTTAGCCAACCCCTGCCCAGTATTCCCCACTGGTCTCCTTCAATAAGCCAGAGACCCCAGCCCTCTCTATCCCAACTGTCCCAAATACCCCTCAACCTACTCCTGTCTTTTCTTCATCCCCACCCCTTTCCCATCCCTATCCTTGTATTGTCCAGACAGTCACAGCCCTGGCCTCACTGGCCCTCTCTTGGGCCCACCTTGCCTTCATGGTTGGGACAGGAGAGAGGACGCCCAGCCACAGCACAGAGTGGGTGAGGAGCAGTGGGATCACGGCCTCCATCAGGGGTCGTCTGCATTACTTCTATCAGGTTGCTGATAAAGAAATTATTCTGCAAAGCAGAAACACCCTGCTCGGGGAGGATGGAAGTCTGGCGGCATACAGGACATGACAACGTCAGACTCTGTGCAGGGATATAACTCTGCAAGCACCTGTGAGGAGGAAGGAAAGGTGTCAGCAGAATCATAATATGAGCAGAAGGATCTGGGGTCAGAGTCAGGGAGAAAGGACACTGTGGTTCCCTCATCACCTCCACGTATATATATATATCTATGCTGCTTACCTCTCACAGAAGGTGTGCAGGCAGGGCAAAACCTTAGGGCAATGGTATCGATCAAGGCAGATGCTGCATACCAGGAACTGCTTGTCAATCTGTCGAACCACTGGGCTGGTACTGCCTTCCCGCTTCGCCATGGTGCAGACAATTAGCTCCTCTCCGTCAGGCCAGTCTTTAGGGAGAGAAAAACACATGTCAAGTCAATCCCCTTCTTCTTCCATAAGAGGTGCCGCTCATAGGCACAGCAGAGTAGGACAGAGGGTGTCTGGCCTGTCTTCTCTACCCTTTCTCCTTTTTCCCCCAAATGGTTTTCATGGGCATGTTCCTTCAGATCTATTCAGCAAGCAGTCCTATCTCTTAGTAATAGTATCTCCTCCCCATGTGAACTCTGTAGACAGTCACACAAACTCCCTCTTTTTGAATCCCTTCCTTCTGATAACATGGATGGTTGCTAAAACTGGCTCTCTGTGTTCGCAGCAAACCAAAGATGGAGTGGGGAAATCTGGGACATCCAGTGCAAGAGAAAAAGATGGGCAGGCTGGGATGCAAGACCATCCATGCATCATTGCTATTTGTGCCATTTAAAATTGTAAAAGGGCGCTCAGGTGGCGCAGTAGGTAAGAGCACCAGGCCTAGAGTCAAGGTGACCTGATTTCAAATCTGGCCTCAGATATTTACTAGCTATGTGACCCTGGGCAAGTTACTTAACCCTATTTGCCTCAGTTTCTTCATGAGCTGGAGAAGGAAATAGCAAAGCACTGCAGAATCTTTGCCAAGAAAATCCCAAATGGGATCACAAAGAGTCAGATACAACCAAAATAACTGAACCAAAAAAAACCTCTAAAATGGAAATTCTAAGAGACTGCTTTCCTGGCCAGAAATCCTAGGGGCTCCTAAGGGATAATAAGCAATTAAAATGGGTTGGAGAAATGGATGAAGGACTGGTAACCTGGGATAAAAAAGAATGTGAATAGCCATTTGGCTCAGATTGTACCCATCATCTTAGCTATGGCATTAAATAAAGAATATAACATGAGAAATCCAACTGGAGTAGGAATCTTGAAGGAAGAAAAAAACATCTAAGTAAAAGCACGCAAGGGGTCAGGTCTGATCAGGAATTGAAATGAAGCCTAAGAATTAGTGGGGAGCAAACTTCATTGTGTGAGTCCTAACATAGGGTTTGTGAGCATGCTCCAGGCAAACAGGATGGGGGTCAGAAAGGCCCAAAGTCACAGAGACCATCAAGTAGCCAAGGACATTTCAGCAAGGTCAAAGCAGAGTGACCTGAAACCTGGTATTTGGGGCCAGAGTAGGAAGAACTATCCTCACCTGAGACCCCTCAAACCAACCTGAGGCAAGAATAAATATAGAACAGAGCCTCCCTAAACAGTGTTAGAAAAACTGATGTAGGGATGAAGGCAAGATAGAGCCCTGTGTTAAGCATGAGATGAGGAGGAGGGACCAGGTGGTGGGAGAAACAGAATTCTTCAAGAAAAGCTGGAGGAAGACTGGGCCTTATTTACAAGAGGAGAGGAAGCACAGAATGTCAGAGTCGGAAGAGGTCTTAGAAACCAGCTAGTCCAACCCACAACTGAAAAAGGATTCCCTCTGCAACACAGCTGGCAAATCTGCCCTTTATCTGAAGGCCTGAAGAGAGGGAGAACCTACTATGTCCAGAAGCAACCCATTCCACTTTGGGATAAGAGAAGGATTATAACTTTTAACAAGTTTTTAAACCAAAATTTGCTTCCCTTTAGCTTGCACCCACTGCTCTCAGCTCTGTTCCCTAGGACCAAGCAGAACAAAGTCAATCATTCTTCAACACTCTTCAAATACTTGAAAAGAGATATCAAGTCACCTATAAGTCTTTTCTCCAGGCTAAAAACTCTGAGTTCCCTCAAAAGATCTTCAGAAGGGCAGCTAGGTGGCAGTTAATAGAGCACCAGCCCTGGAGACAGGAGGACCTGAATTCAAATCCAGCCTCAGACACTTAAGCTTACTAGCCATGTGACTTTGGGAATGTCACTTGACCCATATTGCCCTCCCCTCCTCGCTCCAAAAGGGAAAAAAAAAAGACTAAAAGAATTAAGAAATAAAGAGATTTAAGCTTTCCAAAAAAAAAATCTTCAGAAGGCACAAACTTAAGGGATGGATCAGGGAGGCCAGAATCGGGATCATTGTGCCCCTAAGCTCTAACCCACTTGGCGGAGGTCAGGGGACTGAGAAAGGGAGGGTGAAGATGCTGAAGTCCGCAGGCTAGGAAGGCTTGTACATGAGCTAAGTATGGAACTTTGGCTCTAAAGTTTCAGATCATGGCCCAAGTGTTTAAGCGAGGAGTTCAGGGCTTGGAGTATTTAGGCTCCATGGGAGCTAAGTCAGGAGGGTGGGATGAAAAAGCTAGGATCAAAAAATGTAAAGCCATCAAATCCAACCCCTTTATTTTATATGAGGAAACTACCAGAGAGAATTAGTGACTTGTATGAGGTCACATGGCTACAAAATATCAGACGCAGGCTTTGAACATAGATTTTTTTTTTGGACTCAAGGAACTGAGTAAAGTGGGAGAGGTGGAAGAGAGGAAGGGTATTCTGGGACCTGAGTAATGAAAAGAGTTCAAGGGTATTTAAACCAAGGCAAAGGGGCTGCAGAAAGGGATACAGGAACTGGAGGGATGTGATTGAACAATGAGTAAAGGAGGAGACATTCAAATGATTGGAGAACTTTTGGGGAGTTTAGGGGCTCAGAGTTTAGTCAAGGCACACACAAGGAAGCAGGTGTTTAAGGGACCTCGAGAAGGGCCTCTAGGTACTGGCATAAGGAAAGCAGCATGGTATGGTGGAAAGGCTGCTGGATTTAGAGTCAGAGGACCTGGGTAAAAATCCCAATTCTATCACTAAGTAGCTGTATGACCTTGGACAAATCACTAAGCCCCTCTGGGCCACAGTTGCTCATCTGTCAAAGGAAGGGGTTGCACTAGATGGTTGAGCTAGCCTCTAAGGTTCTTTTCAGATCTAAATTTCAAGATTCTGTGATGGGGGTAGAAGGAGAGCAGGCTCAGGAGACTGCAGGAGAACAACCAGATTCTGCCTGAAGGGGATACACGAGCTGAGTAAGGAAGGACGGCTGGGAGACTCAACAGCAGAGGAATGAAGCAGGGGAAAGGGCACAGGAAGCAATGGAATAGCACAGACCCAAGGACTGGGGTACTCAAGTCTGAGTAAGGGGGCTGACACAGGGAACAAGACTTGGATGAGGAGAGAGTGATGAGGATGTCAACCCAGGAGGATTCCACATACACACAGGGACTGGGGGAGGAGTGGATGAAGCAATCTCAGGAAAATGAGGCTTCATGCCTCCCTGGACTGAGAAGTGGTCAAGCTATGGGAGGGAGACAAGCTTAGACAGAGTCAAAAGGCGACTAGGTTAAGCAGCTGACAACCTAGTATTCAGTCCAAGCAGCCCAAACCCCGAGCCCCACTCACCACCCAGACCCAAGAGGGGACAGAGGTTGTCACTCTAGGGCAGCACAGTGGCCGTGGGGCAGCAGACAGTGAGGAACAGCCAGTGCCAAGGCCAGTGCTGCCTGGGGTGGGAGGAAGAGGACTGAGAGCCAAGCTGCGGCTCCTCCTCTTCCTCTTCCCTTTTCCCTTTTTCCCTTTCCCTTGCCTGCTGCAGAGAAGCATTCCGCGCTTCCTCCCGCTGGCACCCCCGCCCTCACCCCTGCTAGGTTCAATGGCTAGCCTCGAACCCTCTGGGACTCTCCTCCCCTCAAGAGTACGAGATCCACTTCTGTATGCCAGAGTCATCAGACGGGAAAGGGGGGAGGAGGGAAGTGAGCTCCCCTCCTTGGGCTCAGCTTGGAGACTGTGGGATGGGGAAAGGGAGTGTTCCTGAGCAGCCAACAGCTTAGGACTGGTGGGGATAGGGTCTAAGATCATGGCATAAGAAATCTTAATCAATTGGAATTGCAGTGAAGGAAGATGGGTGAAGATCCAGAAGAGGGGGCAGCGACTGACTGAGGTGCAGGACATGCAAGCTGGGGTCTTCAGCAGCAGAAGGGAGATAGCGGCAGCAGGTTGGGTCTTGATCAAGGAGGGCTAGTTGGAAAGCATAGGAGCCTAGGGTTAGGAGGGCTAGATCTGGAGGCAGACCTATGTGGCAAGGATTTGGAGGAGCGGAAGCAGAATCACTGGCAAGAGCATAGATTCTGTGCCCCAGATGTGGGGTACCGTTTGGGCAGTGACTGCCCCCTACCAGTCACCCTCAGCTCAGCTTGAGCACCTCTCCAAAGGCTCTTCCTTGTTCCTTTCTCAAACCATATTTCTGATCCCCTTCTTTCCTATCATCCCTTACACCACATTCTGCTTTCTCATACACATCCACATATGAAACAGAGCTCCTGGCTGTCTTGGAACATGCCTTACATAGTCATGCCCCTGCCTCTTTGGCTCACACTGTTCTATCTACTTTAAAATGCCTTTCCCTACCACCACACTCATGTCTGTACCTGTCAAAATTCTACCCAGTCTTCAAGACCCAGCTATTTACCACCATATCCATTAAGGCCCTGATCTCCCTCCAATAAACTCCTATAATTTCATGACACATACCACATTCTTCCTTGTTTTACTGCTATTTGTGCACATATCACAAACAGTGAGGGCACTGGAAAATATTCCATTTGAAGCCTGGTTGAAGGAACTGGGAGTGAATACTTGGCCCAGAGAAGAAAAGACTAGGGGGAGGAGGGGGCAGGATACAACAGCAGGACATTTGGTTTGGTTTAATTATTTGGAGGCTGTCACAGAAGAGGGCTTAAACTTATTCTTTGTACCCATAAAGCACAACCAGAAGCAACAAGTAGAAGTTACAGAGAAGCTGATTTTTGACTTAATATAATTTAGAGCTGTCAAAAATTGAAAGAGGTTGCTTCAGGACATAGTCCATCACTGGGAAACAAAGACTGGGTGATCGCTTAACTAGAATGCTATGACTCTAAGGTTTCTTTCAACTTTTAAGATTCGTATTATTCAATCCTTAGACCTGAGTCATAAACTCAAAGCTGGAAGAGACCCTGGAGGTCATGTAGCCGAACTCTCTCCCTTGATAAATGCATAAACTTGAGGCACATAGAAGTGACTTACCCAAGATCACTCGGGCATCAGTGTGTAGTCAAGGCACAGGGCACTGGCAAAGGAGAATGCAGAATGACACAAGCCAGAGCCGAGACAAAGACATGGGCTTCAAAGTTCACTGTCCCCAGCTTGGTATCTGGCAGCCCTTTGGTTCCTCTCACTGCCTACTACCCTGTCCTCACTTCAGACCTCTCCTCCTTCCTCCCAGACGCCACCCATTCTACTGTTAGCAGATGATCCTCCCTCTTCTAACACTGTGTTCCCCTCTCCTCACCCAAAAGCCCTCTCTTTCCTCTCCACTGATCCTGATCAAATGAGATAATGTATGGAAAGGGTTGGTAAATCTTTAAAGCTCATTTCCTCAACCATAAAATGAGGAGGCTGGACTTGATGGGTTCCAAGGCCCCTTTCAGTTCTAAAGCTATGCTCCTCTACATCAAGGTGTTGTGGCTTGGAGTCAAGAGACCTGTGTTCAAATTTCACCTTTCCCTGACAAGTTATAGCACTATGAGCAAATCATTTAACTCCTCTGAACTTTCAATTCTTTGTCTGATGGAGAATCTCAAAGGGGGATAACACCATCTATCTCATGGCATTGTTGTGAGGAACAAATGAAATTATACAGGGCATTCCAAAAGTCTTAATGCAGTTTTAAGGATGGGGGAGGAAGGGGATGCATGCACATTTATATGTGTGTGTATGTTTGTATGTATGTATGTATGTATGTATATATAGTGTATAGATATTCATGTGTATATATGTACAGCTATAGATATATGTGTATATATACATACATGTGTATGCTATGGTCTACACTACCTAGGAATATGGTATACATATGTACATATGGATAGATATTACTTATATGTACACATATGTGCAATTTTCAAAAAGCTTAAGAGCCATATAAATTTCAGCTAATAGTTTAACCAGCACTATCCTCCTCATCCTCCTAATCATCATCACTATCTGTCAAGACTAAGTTCTACTCCTAGGTCCTCCAAGAAGCTTTCTCCCAATTCTTCCAGTCCATTCATTTAACAGACATTTTACTGAACACACACAAATACTCCCAGTTCTATGTTAGGCCCTTTAAGGGTATAGTAAGAAAGAAGAAGACACTGTCCAGCCAATCAGAGAGCCTGCACCTTAGCTGGAGAAATAGAACACACACTCCAATTTAATTAGCTAATAAGTCCTTTCTTATAACAATGACTAAACACAGGGAAGTGAAAAGTTCTACACTTATCAACTGTACAAGAACAAAAAATGCTAGCTACCATTGAGACTTTGCAAAGTGCTCTACTAATATGACCTCATTTTATCCTTATAACAGCTCCCTAGGAGGTAGGTAGGCACTAGTATGACCTTCCAATTTGATGTATGAGAAAACTGAGGCAGCCTTTCCCAAGGTCACCCATATAGTAATTGTCTAAAGTCTCATTTGAACTCACGTCTTCCTGACGCCTGGTCCAGTGCTCTACTCACTATGCCTCCCAGGATAGGGAAATGTAGTTAGACAATAGTAACTTGGGATATAGAAGGTTTTTCCTCTTTAGAGAGCTTCAAATGAAGACTGGCTGATCACTTTTGGAAGATGCAGTAGGCATAATTCTCAGTCAGATATGTGGCATAGCTAGGTACAGCAGACAGTGCCCTAGGCCTAGAGCAAGGAAGACCTGAGTTCAAATCCAGCCTGAGACACTGACTAGCTATGTGACCTTGAGCAAGTCACTTAACCTCTGTGTGCCTCAGTTTCCTCATCTGTAAAATGGGGATAACAATAGCACCTGCCTCTCAGGGTTGTTGTGAAGATAAAATGAGATAATATTCGTTAAGTGCCTGGCATATATTTGGTGCTATATAAATAAATACTTCTTCCCTTCCCTTCTTTTCCCTTCCCCTATGTATTGAACTTAGATGGACCCTTACGGTCCCTTTGGCTCTGAGATTCTGTGAATCTGTAAAGTGCTTATTCAATGTGGGGGGCAAAAAAACATCTACAAGCCCAATGAGTCAAAGAGTGAGCCAGCAGCCAAGAAATGTTAATGCACTCTTGGGCTACATTAACAGAAGAATATTTGAAAGGAAGGGGGTGACAGTCTTGTTTTGGCCTGCTCTGGTCAGACCACATATGGAGTGCCATGAACAGTCCTGTGCACCAAATTTTAGGAAAGACATAGACAAACTTAAGCAGAAGAGGGCAACCTGGTTAGTGAAAGAGAGACCAGACCAGAGAACAGTTAGAGGACCTGGGAGTATTTAGCCTAAAAAAGAAAAGGCTTAGAAGGGACATAACTATCTAAATGGTTGTCATGTGGAAAGGGTATTAGATTTGTTCTCTGGAGAGTAAAACTAGGAGTCATGAAGAAAAGTTGCAGAAAAGCAGTTTTTGATTAGATTTAGGATGTAAATTCCTCCCACAGAACATAACCATCTCAAAGGAAGAAACTATTTCATGTCTGTGTTTGTATCCTCACTGCCTCACACAATTCCCTGGAAATAATAGGCAATTGATGTTTATTAAATTAAATTGATGGAAGGAAAAATATCTTGTGATTAGAGTTATTCAAGAGCAGAATGAGTCTTATGAGGCAACAGGTTCCTCATCCCTGAAGGTGTTTAAGTGAAGGACAAGTGACCACTTCTCAGGAAAGGTGAAGGGGATTTATATTCAAGTATAAGTTGGGCTATAACTGACCTCTGAGGTTCCTTCCAACTAATTCCACCAATGACTCTAAAATAGTTCCTTTTCTTCTCCATTAACTGCCACTAGCCTCAATTAGGCCTTCATTACTTCTCCCTACTACAGTTAATATTCTCCTTAACAAGCCATCTCATTCCAAGCTCTCTTTAATGCACAAGGTCTGAACACGTCACTCTCCTGCTCAAAACCCTTCAGTGACTAGCCTCTTCTTATAAGACAGAACAGAAACCCAGCCTGGCATTCAAGGCCCTTGACAATCAGCTCCATCCTACCTTTCATGGTTTCTCTCATAGAGATGCAGTGGATTGAGTACTGGACTCGGAATAAGGAAAACTTGAATTCAAATCCAGTCTTAGATACTTACTAGCTATGTGACCGTGGGCGAGTTCTTTGGCCTCTCTCAGACTCATGTGTAAAATGGTGATACTAGCATCTACCTTGGTTTTTGTGAGGATCAAATGAGATAATGCTTTGCAAACCTTAAGGTAGCATAAAATGCTAGTTATCATTAATTATTCCTCTTTGTGTACGGTATAGTTCAGCCAAATACCATTCATCATCCACAGATCTTGTCCTACCTTCTTCTACATCAATGCATTTACTCCACTCTCCATGTCTTGAACAGACTCCTTCCAAACACACACACACACACACACACACACACACACACACACACACACACACACACACACCTCCACCTACTGAAATTCTTCCTTAAGATCCAGCTTAGGGCTCACCTCCTCCCGGAAGCCCGCCCTGAGACAAACATGAAGTGATCTCTCACCTTTCCTATTTTCACAATAATTCTCTCTCTCTTATTTAGCAGCTATTTTATGTGCTCATCTCCCCTTTTAGAATGTAAGCTCCTTGGGGGCAGATTATTTTGTTTTTCATTTTTGCATTCCCACTGGTAAGTACAGCAGAAAGGAAGATGAAGGAAGAAGTATTAGTTGTGTATGAAGAGCTTTACACATGTTATCTTATTTGTTCCTCACAACAATCTTTGAGGACATACATATAGAGTAGCTTGCCCAGGGTCATACAGCTACTACATGTCTGAGGCTGGATTTTAACTCAGGTCCTCCTGACGCCAGGTTCAGAACTCTACCTATTATACCACAAAGTTGAGCTCTCAAGCACAGGACCTATTGCATAGTAGGCACTTGATAAAAGGGTTGAACAGGCTCCAAGGCCTACGTACCATTAATACAAGCCCCAATATGTGAAAGAATTTGGTCCGTTTGACACCAAAGTATTAGAACCACTAAAGGAAATGACCTCCCAAATAACCATTCATGAAGAATAGAGCCAATGGTTCCATGCCTTAAGCATCCTTCCCAGCAATGGTGAAATGCAATGAGCTAACATATTTGAAAATAGATATTTGGATGAAATTTCTTAAAGTGAAAGTGTTGTTTAAAAAATAAAACAAGCAAATTCCAGTAAACATTCTTGTTCCTTCATGGGGACTGTGATATTTCTGAATTAAATTAAATTAAACCAGTGTTTAAATAGTCATTACCCTTTTACCCAGAGATTCGACTATTGTGCACATACCCCAAGTAAATCAGATTGAAACAAAGGTCAAATATATGCTAAAATGTTCACAGCAGCATATTGTGATGACAAAGACCTGGAAACAAAATGGATGTCCAATAATTAGGAGATAGCTAAAAAAAAATATGAAATCTGAATGTAATGGAATATTATTAGGCATTAGAAATGACAAGTATAAGAAATTTGGAAAAACATGGAATGATTTGCATGAACTGATGACAGCACCAAAAGAATGTCACATACAATGATTATGAAGATGTGAATGAAAAGATACTAAAAGGAAGTTAAATTGGAGGTAAAAATCTGTGAATTTCCCGGAGAAGAGATGACATAAACCATCAAAAAAGTAGGCTGGCAGAGGAGAGTGTCCACTATATTTTAAGGTGAAATCATGGTAATGGATTTTTTTTTTATTATTTTTCTTCATCACATGGGAGGGTCTACTCTCAGAGCTATTTTCTTCCCCTAGAAATGACTGTGACACTAAACGAAAAAATATCAATAAAATATATTTTAAATGTTTAAATAATGGCTTGTTCAGAACCTTAAGCCATAAACAAATAAGTAAAATAATTTTTTAAATTATTCATAGGGTTGTGGGTTTTGTCTTCATTAATTTTGAGAAAGACAACCCGTTAGATTAGAGACAACACTGAACCGGAAATCTGCTACAAACTTTGAAAATTTAAACAAGTCATTGCCTTTTCTGGGTCTCATTTTTATAAAATAAGGCTCCTGGGCTAGATAAGATACCTACTAGCTCTCAGGTTCTATTACCTAGATTCAGATACATTCCTAGGTGCTAAAGGGACATCAGATATGATTTCAGAGTCAATGTTGATATAATCTTTGAGAAATCATTGAAAATGGGAAAGGTTCCAGATGACTAAAAAAGGGCAAATGCCCAGGTTTTCTAAATTAAGGAAGAGATGCATTACCAAAAGATGGGATGGTAAATTTGACATAACTCCCTGGCTACAGATTATTAAATGAGTGTTGGTCACCATTTAGAAAAGAATTTGGTATTTGTTTCTCCATTAAAATCCTGTTCTCACCATGCCATGGAGGTGACCCTGGACTCTTAAAAGTCTATGACAGTAAAATGCAAGCTCTGGCAAGTCCCACACCAAGCTGGAAAGGCTTCTTGTCCAAGCCTGGTGACAGAATGTATATGTCATCTGAGGACCGGCCTAGTTAAGTTCAGAGAGTTTCATCACCACACTGCTGGTTGCCAGGTATTAGATTTTCTTCCCCTCCACACGAAACTCATGAAGACCCTCTACTAAGGCATTTTACCCCCAGTGAAATCATAGAGCTTCTGAAATATTAGAAAGTGATAGGAGACAGTTTAGGTACCCTAAATACAAGTCACACCACAGTAATATTTTCTTTTCTTATACAGTTACTATGTTGGTAAGATTAGGAGTTACATATTGTATATTCTGTCTTGATTTATGCTAAACATTTGACAGTCTTTCATGATACCCTTAACAAAATTTTAAAAAAAATTTAGGCTGAACAATAGTACAGTTAGACAGATACACAACAACCAGTTTCAACAACCAGAGCCAAAGAACATTGTATAATGGAGCAATATCAATTTGGATGGAGGAAAGTGTCCAAGAGAGTGCCACAGGGATCTATCCTAGATCCCATTCTTTTCCAAGATTTCTTATCAAAGACCTAAATGAAGGCATAAACAGCTTGCTTCTCAAATTTATGGAAGTAAAGAGAGATTGCTAATATGTTGGATGTCAAGATTAAGGTTAAAAAAAACAGACCACTCCATAAACAGCATAGACTGACTTATAAACCTTAATAATGACAAATGTAACATCCTGCTCTTGAGTTCAAAATTCAATTACATAACAAGGATCTAAGACAACTCCAAAAGACTCATGATGGAAAATGCTATCCACATCCAGAAAAAGAACTATGGAGTCTGAATGCAAATTGAAGCATATTAATTGCTCTCTCTTTTTTTTTGTTTGTTTCTTCTTTTTCGTGGTTCCTCCCATTGGTTCTAATTCTTCTTTACAACATGACCAACATAAAAATATATTTAATATGAATGTATATGTGGAGCCTATATCAGATTGCTTGCTGTCTTGGGGTGAGGGAGGGGAATGAGGGAACTCAAAATCTTATGGAAGTGAAAGCTGAAAACTAAAAAATAAACATTTTTTTAAAAAAGATCAATTACATAAAAAAGAATGGGGGGGGGACACAATTAAAGCCAGCACTTCACATTAAAATTCTGGGGGGTGGGTGTTAGTGGACTGCAAGCTCAATTTGAGTCAATATTCTGATGTAGTTAACAAGATCATGGACTATATAAATAGAAGCACAGCATCCAGAAAACAAGGGAGGTGATAATCTTATTATCTTTTGCTCCAATCAAACAACATCTAGAGTTTTGTGTTCAGTTGTGGGTAGGGCACATCTTCAGAAGGACATTAACAAAGCGGCACAGTACGAGGATAGTGAAGGAACTCAAAACCATGACATCTGAGGCCGAGGTAAAGGAATTAAGGATGGTTAGCCTAAAAAAGGAGAAGGCTTAAGGAAAAGATGGGCCCTTCAAGACCCAGCTGAAATGTCAGTTCGTCTGTGAAGTGATTTCTCCCTCCTCTGAACACCCTAACACTTTCTTTGTGTCTCTCTTACTGCATTTTCACATTCTACCTTGTGCCTATGTCTTTTCTTCTCGGGTAGATTTAGCTAAAGATAGAGAGAGAAACACACACAAACACACCATTCTTTTTATTGCCTATTATTAGGAGACAGCTAGTAATAATGAGGAGACACCGTGGATAAAACACTAAACTTGGAGTTAGGAAGGTCTGAAATCAAATCCAGACAGTTACTTATGTGACTCTGGGCAAGTTTGCCTCAGTTTCTCATCTATGAAATGGGAATAACAATTGTACCTACCTCCCAGGGTAATTGTGAGGATCAAATGAGATTATATTTTTAAAACACTTTGCAAACCTTAAAGAACTCAGCAAATGCTAGTTATTATTATTAGGGGGCCAAGAACATAATCTTCAGTGAATATCTGTGGAATTAACGACTATTTGAAAGGTTGTCATAGAAGAATAACTGATTCTGTTTACCCCAGAGGACAAAACTAGGACCAGTGGGTACCAGTTATAGAGTTGCTGATTTTGCTTAAACATAAGAAACTAACAATATACCTGTACAAAAATGAAAGGGGAAGTTTTGAGAAATAATGAGTTCCCCATTACAGAAAATGTTGAAGCAGAATTGCAGGAATTTCTCCATTAATGACCTCAGAGGTCCAAGTACTGCAGAACCATTGATAGATTTTGATCTGGAAGTGACAAAGCTATAGTCAGAGGGAAGATGCCTGGGGTGGCTCAGAAGGAATTCTGTGATCTGATTTGTGTTCAGATGATCAGAGCTGTGTTCTAGCAGTGTATATGCAGGATGGATCAGACAGTAAGAAGCTAAATTAGAATGATCACTTCCTTCCCTGACCTACAACAATAACAGTCTACATCACATGTACAAGCCACAATCACAGTAACTGGGGGAGAGATGAGAGGAGCCTCACATCTAAGGAGTACCAGTTAACACCAGACGGCAAACCAACATCAGTGTTAGAGATACCAATCCTACAGCCCCCTCTACCAGAGTTTAACCAGGCCTGGTAGGGACTTGCCAGATTGGGTGGGCCAGGGCAGGGAAATAGGCAGGAAGCCAAGGCCAGGAGGAAGGGAAGCTACAAAAGTCCACAAACAGGGAGGGGCCAGATATGGGGTTCTGGTGAAAAAACAGATTCCATCTAAGATGCAAGGGCCCTGGAGCCCCTTCCCTTCCACCTAAAAGGAATCTTCTGGGAGAGGGGGAGGGGACAGCCCCCTAAAGAATACAGAGAGCCATCTGGTCAAGTTCCTGCCTCCCAACAGGCTTCCCTCAGAGCCACTTCAGGCATGGGCCAAGAGGTGGGCCCAGATTTCCGACTTTGGTAGGCAGACCTGCAGAGGACCTAGCTCCTATCCCACCTACCTACCCCCTCCTGGCACCCAGGCCTTTGAACTAAGGAACTGGGAGACGCATTCATCTTTCCTCCTTGCGGTGAGGGAGGTGGGAAGGAGGTGAGAAAAGAGGTCCCGATGGGCAAATGTCAGCAAAGGTTGGGCTAGCAGGAAAGGCGGGGGGCAGAAGGGATGGGCGTACCAGGCAGTGGCACTGTGCCCCGAAGCAATCCCATACCAGCTGTGCCCTAGGGATAGAGAGGCCCTTCAGCATCAATACCACCCCACCCCACACTCCAGAGCCCGAGACGCAGGAGCTCAAACATACATGCGTACATACCTACACCCGCAAACAGGCATGCATAGCCACACAGAGTCAGCCACACAATTAAACTCGCACGCACACAAACACACCCTGCAAGGCACCGCGGCCGCCCACCCTCACCCGCAGCACTCACCCCAGGCTGAGGAAAGCTGGGAGGGGCGGGAGCCAGGCTCCCCGCCTTGCTTTCTGTGCGGCCCGGCCGGGCTCAGGCTCACGTGGTGCCAGCAGCGCTGTCCCCGCTGTCCCTGGGGCCGTCACTGCACCAGGCTGACCGAACGGCGCCGCGCCGCACCCACGTCCCAGTCCCAGCGCCCGCCAGCCGGGCCCGGGCTGCACACGGCCGGGAAGGCGGGAGAGAGGGGCGGGGAGAAAGGGAAAGAGAGGGAGGGGCTGCCGTTGAGCTCTTCGACTCCCGGCCCCGCCCCTCAAGGTCCTCCCCACTCCCCACCAGCCTACCCTACCCCACCCTGTCACGCCCAGGACTTCAGGGTCCGGCTCCACCCACGTCCTAGGCACCTCTGGCCCCGGGGAAAGGAGGGGGGGGGGAATGGGTGGGGCTGCCCGTTGGTTCTCCGGCTCCACCCCAACAGCAGCAAGGCTCCCCCACCCCGCCCCGCCTCTCACCAAAGGGGGAGGGGAATCAAGCTCCGCCTACGGCTCCCCAGAGCCCAGCTCCGCCACACCACCCCCCGTTCCCGGACCGTACACACTCTACAAGGACCCACCAACCCACTGCTTGGCTTATCCCAAGGCCTGCCTCTCAATCTTACACCTCGGCTGCTTCCCGAGCTTATAAACTCGCTTCTACAGTGTCCCTCTCCTCCCAACCCCCATCTCCGTCTGTTCCCAAATTGGCTCAGCCCACTCTGGCCTAAGGTTCCTCCTCCCAAAAGCCCAGGCACACCCGCCATCCTTCCTCCAAGCCTACCCCCATTTAGCCGGGGCTCCGCCCCATCTAAGGCCTATTACCCTATGCTGAGCTCCGTCTCTAGCTCACTTACCCCTCCTTCTGAGTAAACCCTTTTCCCCACCCTCATTCTAGGTACCATCTAGTCCCACGGTCTCTCTAAATCCCAGCACTCGACCCAGCCTTTCTCCAACCCTCCAGCTTAAACCTACCTGCCCATTGTCTAAACCAACCACCCCGTTGAGACGTGGCATAGCTAATCCAACTAGCCATGGCCTGCTCTTCCCCCCCCCCCCCCCCACGCCGCAGGACAGATCCCTAGATCCATCAGTGACTCATCCATCTATTGTCTCCACCTCCCGATCTAGTCATCCCTTCCCCCACTGAAATCTCTAATGTACCCCCCCCCATAACACTCTATTGTTCCTTCTCTAACACACGGAATTCCCACAGAATCATCTATTGTCCCCACAATACAAATACTTCCCCATGAATCGTTTATTATTTTGACAGATTTCTCCCCTTTCAAAACCTCCCCCACATAGATCACCTTCACTACCCCCACACATAGGGGAGTATTCTGAAGACAACTCTCTGTTCTCCTCTCCCGAACATATAACCCTCCCCAACTCAATCCTTCTTTATTGTCCACATACATACCACCTCCCACTGCCCCACCCTTATACTGCCAACCCAAGGTTACTCTCTACGGCTCTTTATTGTTCCCTCTCGCTTCCCTCCCCCCCTCCGCCCCCCCATACCCATTAGATAGATGCTTAAGTAGAGTCAGTCTACTAGAAAACTTATCCTCAGAGCCAAGAAGACCTGGGTTCAAGTGCAGCCTCAGACTCACTAACCTGAGTTCCGTCCTTCCCTTCCCCCCAAACTCTCTTAGATTATAAAGCTTAGAGCTTCGGAAGATCTGCATTGGTAGAAGGGGTTTCCTTCACCAGGAGTACTCTAAATCAATAACATTACCATTCCAGTACAAAACAAGACCATATGAATGTCTTGCCCAGAGACAGCTAATGGTATCCTCATAGAATTCTCTCCCCACTATCATCTACTCCCACAAAGATCCTCTGTAAAATTGTTCATCCTCTTTGTCCCCCCCATAAACCAATGACTCCCTACACACAGACCCCTTCCAGTTTCCCTTATGCTGTTCCCACACCCAGACTTTCCCACCTTCTCCTCTGAAATGGACTTCATACATTCCTACATAAGGAGCTTTCTATGCATCCCAAATATTAACTTTTCTCTGTCTTCCCACACTTAAACATAACACTAACACCCTCCCCCAGACACCCTTGTTTCATAAATTTAAGAGCTGGACATGACCTCCAGGGTCATCTAGTTCATATTCATTATTTTGGAATGAGGAAACTGAAGGTACAATATGACTTGCAAATGACAGAGCAGAGAGTTGAACCAACCAAGTCCTCTGTCACCAAAGCCAACATCCCTCTCTACCCCTTCTCAAACAATTCCCACTTTTCCCAAATGGAGAATCTGCAACTTCACTCTGTATGGTCTCAGATCCTCTACAGAACCACCAGCTGCCATTGCTCCCTGTGGAATAGACTGCATTATCTACTCTCAACTAATCTCTACCATCCTCATCCCACTGCACATAAGTCCTCAACCCTGGTAGATTTCTCCCTGCTTCAATTACAGTATCCAGTTGCAGAGGCTTGTGGATTGTTTCCTCACAACTTAAACCATATCTGATCATTTTTCTCCATTTACTCAGCCATCACCCCAGTTTAAGCAAGAATTTATCTCATCTCACCTAGGCTATGGCAGTAATTCCTAACTGGTCTCCCACTTCTAGTCTTTCCCTTTTCTACTACTTCCTCCACACACCTGCCAAAGTTATATGCCTAAAACATCTGGCCATGGCACATCCTTCCCTCCCCTCCCCCAAAAAGTTATCAATGATTCCTTATTGCCTCTAGAATATAATACAAACTCTTCAGTCTAACATTTTCCAAAATATAACTCCTATTCACATTTCCAGCTTTTTTTTTTTTTTGCTTTTTGGATGGGAGAATGCAGAGCAATCTGAGGTTAAGTGACTTGCCCAAGGTCACATGGCTAGTAAGTCTTAAGTGTCTGGGGCTGGATTTGAACTCAGGTCCTCCTGATGCCAGGGCCAGTGCTCTATTCACTGCCCCACCTAGCCATCTCCCAGTTTTTTCTATTACTATCCTCATCCATTCTCTCTTTGACTCATAGTGACCTGCCATTTCTCTTATAAGAAATTCCATCTCTTACCTTCATGAATGCCACTGTGTAGGCTGTAGGCACGCCTTCCTCAAATTCACAACTTATGTGCCACCTCCTAAATGAGGTCTTTCTTGACAATGACACCCTAACACCTTTGTACTCTTTACTTCTTGAAATTTCACTTAATCTATAACAATAATTAGTTTATTTTAAGCCTAGGGAGCAATAAAGACCAAATGTCACTGGATCATAGAGTATGCTTATATAGGTAAAGTGTAGGAAATGCAGGAAGGAACCAAGTTATAAAGAACTTTAAAAGCCAAACAAAAGATCCTATATACTGCATCTATATTGTTCCTCTACCAACTTTCTTCTTTCCTCTACAGATCCATCACTGGGTCTCTTCACACACCTGCAACATGCTCTCAAAAGTCCTCGTGACATGCGTCTTCACCATACAACCTTCCATTGTCTCCTACACAGACTTCCCCATTCATACTGACACTATCCACTCCAAACAACTATCACTATTCCCCAATACAGAACACCCACAATTCAGCTCTACATTTTCTCTCCTACAGATTCCCACCATCACCACCACCACCACTAACAACAACCTCTCCATAATTCTCCCTTCCACTGCTTCCACACAGAATCTCTCCCACCCCATAGTATGTGTTTAATAAATTTTTATGGAATTCAATTCATTGTACACCTTTAGAGGCAGCAGTGGTGCAGCAGAAACAGATTCAGACCTGAGGTTCCAATCTTGTCTCTCATACTTACTAGCTGTATAACCACAGAGAAGTTGGAGCACTTAGGTTCAAATCCATTTACTACTTATATGACCTTGGCCATCTAAGCTCTCTGAGGTAGTTTCCTCTCCTGTAAAATGAAAGGGGTTAGACTAGAAAATATTAGAATATCCCTTTCAGTTCTAAATCTGTGATGCACTCTTAAGTCAAATATTTAACCTCTATAAGCTTCAGTTTCTAATTCTATAAGATATAAACATAATAATAATAAATAATAAAATATAACATAATAATAAAATATAAAATATTCACTTCATAGGATTGTTTTGGAGTTCAAATGAAATAAAGTGTTTTTCAAACCTTAAAGTACATACGCATGCCCTAGGAATAGCACCCTCTTCCTAGACCACCAGGATAGCTACCACAGCCATCACCCAGAGGGAGCAACACCAACTGAGAAGGGACCTGCCATCCCTACCACACTAACACCGCCATCCAGGTAGCAAGCCAGACTAAATGAAACACCAAATGAACCTGGGAAGAGACAAGGGATAGGATTTGTCAGGTAGGGCAAATAGCCATCAACTCCCTCAGACTCTGCTGCTGGCACCTCTGAACTCTGCACTTAAGAGACCCAGGAATATAATTTCTCCCTTTCTCCTAACCTTAGACCCAGCTTCTAGCCTGGCCATTCATAGCTATCATTTGGGGGAAGACCTTTCGATGGGTCCCACCATTCCTGCCACAGCCAACACCAAAAGCTGACCAACTGCCATGATAATTGACCAATTGCTTCCACCAGCAAATAACCCAAAAGCCCTTCAACCTGCTAACCCTACCTCCAATTCTATGGTCATAGCCATCATCCAAGGAAGCAGTCCTTGTGGGAATCATACTCGACTGGCAATTGACTTCTGCTTCCTTAGCAGCCACAGATACTGAAGGCCCAGTAAAGAAATTCTCTATGCCAAGTTCTTAGGACTGTCAAAGGTCGAATATCAGAAATGGATCAGAAGTGGTTTTATCAATGGAAATGACATTAAATCAGAACAATTACTGTTTTGCTACTACACTGCGAAGGACCATTGGGCCTTTCCACCTGACTTGCAGCTGGAAACCTCCCTTCTATCTCTATGTGCATTGTCTCCCCTGTTAGAATATTAGCATCTTGAAACAGGAGCTGTCTAGATTTTCTATCTGTATCCCCAGCATTTAGCACAATACTTTGCACATAGTCAGCACTTAATAAATGTCTTACCATTCATTTCATTCATGACAACTATTATGCACATCCCCTGTGGTTTCCTCTATACAGATCTCCCTATTGCTCCCATACAAAGTCTCCCACTAACCAACTACTCTTTCCCATCCAGACCCATAACACTCTCAAGGTTCCTATCATAGGATGCTTCATACCCCATACCTTCAAGTCAAAATATAACCCCACTGCCTCCACACAAGTTCCCCCCCCACACCTCTGACCCCTATAGACCTTCCCACACACAGAATCACCACTGTCACACACATACACATGACCACCATCAATGCTCCACAACAAAATCCCTCACTTTTTCACACATACGTTCACACCCACACAATCAATTCAAAACAACCCCAATCATTCCTCCTACCCCATGCAAAACCTCTGCTGTTCACTTCCTACAATCTTCATTACCAAGATCCCTCCCCACTATTTCAACACAGATTTCCCCATCCTGACCCAGTGTAGAAAATTAATAAATGTATCTGAATTATCTACTTCCTCTGGTTTCTCCTACATAGTCTCTCTGCTGCCCCATCCCCAACCTCATACAAGCCCCTCCAATTTTTCCCCCACCAACTCCCTACTCCCTGCCCTATTGTTGACCCCCACACAGACCTATTGCTGCTACCTACAGATCCTTAACACCCTACACACAGTACACAATAACCCTCATAAGATACTCACACTTTCCATCAAAATCAGGTCCCCATTGTCACTTTCCAGACCTCTCCAACTCTCTCTCCACACAAACCCCCAGCACTGTGATCACCATTAATCCTTCCATATTGAAACCTGTGTCCTACTGTCCCCACCCACCCACCAAGACCCTTCTCCTACATAGTTCCTGCTCCTGTCATAGTCCGTTCCCCTCATCACCACATACATGCAGTTATAGATACACAAAATCTCCACTGCTCCTCACAGATTCTTATACCAGCCTTGAATACAGATTCCCCCTCTTTACCCTGTGTAAAAATTAGCATTATCCCCCTGCTGAGACCCTATCTGGATCTCTCTAATGCTTTTCCAGATTCCCTCCATTTCCCCTCATATCTTGATCTAAATTATTAAACTACTTCCCTTAACTATCTAATCTGTTCCTTTGGTACAAAGTCAACCTTTCCATTGTTACATTCCATTCATGAGTTACATTCCAGCAAGTCTCAGAGATACCTTTGAGGTCCTATTTACCCTTCTTGAATTCCAGGCTCTACCTTTCTTTGTTTAGCAGCCCTACTCCTAGAATCAATGAATATATCTTTGAGCTCATGAATATTAAGCCTGCTCTTCTTCCTGTGATTTTACTGGACCTTTTTTCACTGCTATTCTTATCTCATCTGCTACTTTCTATGGAATTTCATTTACCTACCCCATAGAGACACTTTTCTCCCTGTATCTCTGAATTGAGTTTAAATCTTTCTTTATCAAACCAAGTTTAATCTCCAAGCAAATACCTTCTAAAATGTATCCACTCCCTGGTAAAGAGTCTATTACTCCTATGTCTTACACATTGGGCCACAAAGACAAATACTTTTATCTGACGCTATCTTCTTCATCCGAAGGTAATAAAGACAGACAGTGGAGGTCTCTGTAAGGGAGTGGGCAGAAGTTTGGAGTATTAGGATCTTTGTGTGTATATGTAGGGTAGGGATGAAGTTGCAGTTGATTCCACAGAGGAAGAAAAGAAGGAAATGGCTAAAAGAAACTGGTATATCTGGATGAAAGATATGCCCCCAGGACTGGAAACCTGCTGGTGTACTGATTTTTCCAAAAGCTGGATTCTTGATGCTATAGAAATGAACTTGACTTCAAGTCTTAGTACAATTCTAGAACTTTCTATTAAAGGGACTCCTTGTGAGTACTTAGAGAAGGCATTGGTCATTAACAGCTAAAAATGGGTTCATCAAGAGCAGGTTATCTAAACCAGTCTCATTTCCTTCTTTGATGTAATGATTAGAGTGGTAGAATGGCATAGAGATATTATACCTGAATTTCAACTTGGCATTTGACAAAGTCTTTTACAACATCTTGGTGTACAAGACAGTGAGTTGTGAGTTGGGTGATAACACAGCTTATTATATTCCAGAGTTGATTAACTGAACCTTTAAAAATACTGATTAATGTAATGATAGCAAGCTTGAATGAAGTTTTTAATGGAATGCTGTAAGGATTTGCTTCTTTTCTAGGTAACTTGTCTATCAATGACTCAGATACTCACTCTCACTTGAGGCCAGAACTGAATCCCCTTTGCAGAAGCTCTGGACCCTAAGAAACATCTGTTAAAATTAGGGGATGGAACTAGATGATCTTTCAAATCTGACCCCTAAATCTATGAACCTGGGTTCTAATCATGCCTCTGTGACCCTTGAAAAAAATCACTTAACCTCTCTCAACTTTTCCTTACATGGTTTTTATGAAGAAATGCCTTTGTAAACTTTAAATTACTTCAGAAATTATTATTGTTATTATTATTATTATTAATCCTTTGTGAATAACTTTTCTGCTGATGCTATTTGTTTGAGAACTATAAAATGTCACAATCTTCAAAGGTCAAAATCACTAGAGACCTAAAGGACAATGGAAAAAATGCAGGTTGGGAATAAATGGGATATGTTCATGATGACTGGTGCTCAAGAAGCAGTACAAAATCTATGATCTAGGCATCAGGTGAGTAAAAAAATAGACATGTTAGTCATATAATGAGCCAGAGAGGTAACAAATGGATGACCAGAGTCATGCACTAATACCCATAGGATGTTGAAGGAAGGCTTCCAGGGTTTTTCGTAGATGGTCTAGAGGATTTAAGAAAGAACACAGACAAGGCTTGCACAGGATGACAAGAAGGCATGGACAATTTTTCATCTGCAATTTCAGAGGGAGTATTCACATTGAAGAGATCAGAGATCCATTGAAATAATGAAGTAGTGAATAAACTCTGGACAATGTATTCTTGTGGTTGGAACTGGGTACTCGTGCTGGGGCCTCAGGAATGGAGGTAGTGGCAAAAGGAGGAGGACAAGCAGCGTAGGATTAGACATGATAGATCTCAGATCCTAGAGCCAAATCAATTCAGGTACCAGGGAGGTCATAGGCACAATGCCTTAAGCCAGAAGTTAGAGATCAATGAAGTTTAAATTATAAGAATTCTTCACAGACCTCTCTCCCCCATCTTCTTTTTTGTAGTCCTCTGGAGATCCCTATAACTCAGCAATATCCTTCCACCTTTTTCTCAGTCATCACTGTGATCTTCCACAATTTTAAACTGACAATTAACACCAAGAAAACAGAATTTGTCCACCAGCCAGCACCCCACCAGGTCATATATGGAACCATCAGTTACAGAAAATGGAAATCTGTGGATAAATTCATTCACCTTAGCAGTATGTTTTCCAGGTATATACACACTGATAATGAGATTGATACACACATTGCCAGAGTTATCTCAGTGTTTGGGAGGCTCTGAAGGAAAGTATGGGAGAGAAAAGGTATTAGGCTGCCTACCAACCTGAAGACCTATAGAGCCATTGTGCTGACTTCATTGTTATATGCCTGTGAAACCTGAATGGTCTACCAACACCATGCCAGGAAACTGACTCTTTTCTATTTGTGTTGTCTTCAGAAGATTCTGAAGATCACAGGGCAAGATAAAATACTGGACACTGAAGCCCTTTCTAGAGCTAAACTGCCAAGCATTTAAACTCTACTGCAGAGAATACAACTCTGTTGAGTTGGCAATGTCATTGAAATGGCAAATGTACATTTGCTAAAAGACTATTTTATGGAGAATTCACACAAGGCAAGTACTCACACAGAAATCCAAAGAAGTGATATGAAGACACTTTCAACATTTCTCTGAAAAACTTTGGTATTGATTGTGAGACATGCGAGTCACTAGCACAGGACCACTCAGCATGTTGTGCCTGCATCAAAGAAGGCACTGTGTTCTATGAGCGAAGCAGAATTGCAATAGCTGAAAAGAAATATCAGATGCACAAATGTAGAGACATCTCCACAACAAATGTTTATATGAATTATTTGTGGCCAACTTGTGGTAGAGCCTTCTGTGTGTACTGGTCTGATCAATCACAGTCAGACACAATGTACCTTGACTTCAACATAATGATGTCATTTTGATCCTCTTTGAGCATGAAGGACAAAACCACCAACCACGCTTCCACAGACACCTCTCCCATTGTCCCTGATAAACTCATAAGATCCTGTCCCCCCAGATCTCCCATCTGTCCAACACCAGCTCCCTACAACAAATTTCCCACTTTCTTTTCATCTATAAACTCCCTTCTCTGTAGATGCCCACTACTTCCCAACTTACTGAATGCCCCACAGAGTCCTATGTCCTCATACAAAATACTCCACTGACCCATAATACTGTCTGTCTCCTACATACAACCTCTTAGGCTGTCTCTCACAAGCTGACCCAACCTTACTTCTAAAGAGAGCCTCTATTTCCTCATCTATAAAATGAAGGAGAGAGATAATCTCTAAGGTTCCTTTCAGTACTAACATTCTATGATTCTATCCTCCTATTACTTCTCAGGCCTCCTTCTACTCCCATCCACAATATAGACACCACACTGTATCCATTACAGAGATTCCCCCATTGTCCTAAAGGTATAGATTCCTTCTGCTCTCCAAAAGAACTCCTATAGCCTTATTGTTCTCCTGATATATCTCTACTGTTCTTCACACCGACCCATTTCCCTTTGTTCCCTATAGATCCCTACTGCTCCCCCTCCACACTTAAATGCCATCCTAGATTCCTCAATGTTCCTCTTACTGAAACCCCAAAGCCTCTTTCCTTGCACCCAGCCTGTTTTCTCCTACCTTAAGATTCCAGGATGTTGCCACTACTTTTAAAGCTTCTTTGGCAGGGATGTGGGTGGATCAATGGGTAAATTGTTAGGTCTTGGGCAGGCCCAGCTAAAGTTGACCTTTCCTCACCACAAGGGCAAGTGATATGACTTCAACTCATTAATCAATGTGTCCTCCTCACAGGTCCTGCTTCTAACATCAAGTCTTCTGAAAGTCTTTTTTTTCTGAGTGCTCCTCTTTGTTCTTTGGTTAAGCCTCTTTTCCCCTAGTCTGCCTATCTGTCCCCAGTAGTTCCATTTCCTTCTTCAGTTTGATCTGTCTTCTGGTTGGCTTACAGTTAGTGTTTCTGTTTTTGGTCATTAAGTCTCTCCCTTGTGGAACTTTCTGTCTTCTGTTTATTCTGTCCTCTGGTCAACATCTACCTTTTTCATTTGGTCCATCTGTCTCTGATCGGTTTGGTACATTTGTCCCTTGGTCAGTCTGACCCAAGATGGTTTGGTCCACATACTACCAGTTAACTTGTTATCTCTAGTCAGTTTGGACCATCTGATTCCTGGATAGTCCATCACTAGTTGGTTTGGTCATTTTATCGCTAGACAATTCATTTGTTGCTATTTGGTTTTGTCTGTCTGTCTCCTCATCAGTCTGCGTCTACACAATGGTTAGGTCTTCATTGTCTCCTGGTCATTCTCTCTGTCCTCATTTGTTTGGGCCATTTTTCTCTTTGTCAGTCCATATCAATTGGGTTGGTTTGATTCATCTGTTCTCTAGTTGGATTGTATTTCTCCAGTCAGTTTGGTCCCATTTGTTCTGTGGTTAAACTATCTCTCCTCAGTTGGTAGGGTCTGCTTGCCCTTAGCTAATATGTCTATCTTTAGTCAGTGTGTCTTTGACTGATTGTGTCCATGTATCCTCTGGTAAATCTTGCTCACATGTGTCCTGGTCAGTCAGTACCTACTTAGTCTGGCTCATCTGTCATGCAGGCAGTCAGGGTATCTTTCCTTAGTTGGTTTGATCCATCTCTTTCTGTCTATTCTTCTATGTCTGATAAGTTCAACTGGCCTTTCTCTTTTGAGTCAGGTTTGCCTCTCCCTGGTCAGCCTATCTAACCTGGTTTGCTTGATTTGAACCATCTAGTTCCTAGTCAGTCTGTCGGCTCGTGATTTAGTTGATATATCTATCTGATAAATTCAGTGTTCTCATTCCTCATAAATCTGATCTGCCTGTTCCTGATCGGTCTTTTAGTTCTTAGTTAATTCGGTCCATATATCCCCTGGAAAGTCTTCCTGCTCCTGCAGTGTCTTCTGGTCCACCTGCCTGCTGCCTGCCCACTGGGGAATGCCCTTCTTGTGAAGGTCCTGGATGGGTATATGGCATTCCCTCTCTAGGCAGAAAATAGAAAATAGTAGAAGATGAAGGAAGACATCAGAATAAGCAGGAGGAAGGTGAAAGCAACCAGAAAGAGGGTCAGGGTGGATAAGCCAGAGGACAGACCCCAGAGCTGACAGAGAGACCCCTTCTCCATGGTCCCCTCCCTTCCAACTGCTGATGAACCAATAACTTCCACGGAACATTGAGGTCAAGGTTTCAAAGACTGCTTAAAGGGGCCTACTCCAAGTCATCACTCTATTCTCCAACCATGTCCCTATGCCCTAGACCCTGGCCTATAAGAGGGACTCAACCTCCTCTTCCTATTTGTGGCAAAAGTTATCGTGGGGTGATCCCTGCATATTTGTATATAAAACATATGTGCGCAATCCTGCTCACAATCTTGGTGTGAGCAACCCCTGTTGTGTGATCTCTTTATATGCTATTCTTGTGTGAATGATTCCTTTAGGTGCAATCCCATGTATGTAACCACTGTGCATGTGGATTCTCTGTGTGTGACCCTGTGGGCAAGTATGTAACCCTTTTCTGAAGCACATTTCTGTTTCATAGCTTAAAACTTTCTCCTTCCATGTCCCCCTATATCTCAGGCACCTAAAAGAGGAGAAAATACAGTGGGTAAGGTGTCAGAGGCGATATTAAAGTTACCAGGAACTAGGTACTGACTATTCTTTGAAAGGACATTTTTAGGGCTGTTCACACTGCTGGTGGTTGACTCTCTTGGGATTGTAGGTGCATCTATTACACAATGGCAGGAGATTTAAAGAAGGAAGCTGGCTACATGGGCAGCCTGCAGGGATTATTTCTCTAGGGCCAGCCTACTTAAGTATTGTATAGCAGGTTTTGCCTGGCTGCCAGCCAGAAGCAATAACCTCTGTGGGAGCAGTGAGATGGTGTGAGGCCATTGTGGTGAAACTAGACTTCTCTTCTTTTGATCTTTAAGACTAAGAATGCTTAAAACCATTCCTCAAAAAATGGTCTTTGAGGAGCCACCTATTACAGGTTACCCGTGCCCAGATATAGGATACAGAAGACAGAGAGTTGGAAATTCAAACTTTCCTAGGTATGACTAAATTCATCCAATTTGTAGTTTCAAAGTATTATATTTTATTTTCATTTTCAACTGAATTAAATGCATTTAGCCTCTGCCAAATAAGTGGATTCTTTTGTGTCTGTTCTAATAATGGGACAAGATTAAGGATCCAAGTACATAGAGATACGAAGCCAAGAGAGTTTTGATTTATTTGGGGGAAATTAAATCAAACCCTTAGAAGGAATGCAGAATTTAGAGAACTAGGGGTTACAAATGGAAAAGCTAAAAACAATGGTGTTTTTTTGCACATGCTCAGTTTGAAGTGAGCTAGTGAACTCAAGCTTTGAGTACCACCTGGTGGCTTGCCCAGATATAGCACCCATACTGTTCCAGGATACACCCCCTCTAGTGCAAGCAACATTTGTCATGTAGGACCCAAAGTGTTTCATATTCATCCTGGGTATGGCAGTGTCCATGCACAACCCCATACCTATGAGATTCCTGTGTATGTACCTCTAGGTGTGGGCAATATCTCAATGCCATTCCTGAGAATGCAAGTCTTATGTGATTCCTGTGGGTGACTCCTGTATGTCCAGTCCCAGCTCACTCTTCTAGTGGAATCTGAGTGAGGACCAGGACCTTGTGGTTTGGGAAGAGGCAGTTAGAGGGCTGGCATGAAGCCCCATCTTCCCCACTCACTTAAATTACTTTTAGCCTTGTGTAGTTGAGCTTCCCCCAAGATGAACTGGGCTCTAACAAATTGCTAGTGATTAAAGGATACAGTCTAAGTGGCCAGAGCCTGGGATAAAGAGACCAAGAAGGACAGAGCATGAGCTGAGCAACCCAAGGACTGAGCCCTGGAGACTACCAAAAAAATGTATAAGGTAGTGTTAGATTAGGGCCTGAAAGGGCAAGGCTAAGGCAAGATCTGAGTTGGTCAGAGTTGGGAGCAGTCTTGGAAGGGGCCTGATCTAGAGAACAACCTGAGAGGGCCTGAATTGGGGCAGAACCTAAGGACTTGGGTCCTGGAGAATATAAGGTACCATAATCTGAGGAGACCAGGACTGCAGCAGAGCCTGAAAGGCACAGGACTAGGTTAAAACCTTAAAGTCCAGGCTGAGGCCAGGGCTAGAGAAGAATATGAGGGACCGGGGCTGGGCTAAGATTGGAGAAACCAGAGCTATCATAGCATTATGGCGGCAAGCCTGGAGTAACATCTAAATGAGTTGGAACAAGACCTGATTTGGCTAGGTTGGTGGTAGAATCTAAGGAGACTAGGGAAAGAAATGAGAATGCCAAGGCAGGTCCTGATAGAGGTCGGAGCAGAACCTGGGAAAATCTCTGCAGACAGGGTAGCGCTACAGGATGGCTACAGAATGAAGGGACTGTGAATAATATATCTAACAGGGAGGCAAGTTCCGGGAGGTACTGAGGATCCGGCTGCACCTGGCAGCAGGGCTGCTCCCAACCACCACCAATGAGGAGCCTGAAAGCTTATTCTGGCTTCTAGCCCAAGCAGGGTGAGGCAAGGAATAGGAGCAGGGGTGGGGCTGCATACTGGGCTAGCCTGGTACATTTGTGGCCAGTCCTTAATCGCTTTAGGAAAGGACACTCCAGGTCCTATAAATTCACAGTAATTAAAAAACTTTATCATCGTCCCAGCTCCATCCATCACATTGTATAGTAGAAAGGGCTCTGGAGTCAGGAGACCTGAATTCTGATCTCAGCATTGCCATTTACTAGTTGTCTGATCCAGGACTTTGAAACAGTGTTTCAAAGACTAAAAGACTAGCAAGATATCTCTCTTGCATGTGTCAAAATTATACAAGATTCCTTGAAAGATATAACAACAGACATAAATAACCTTGTTTGACGATCCTCTGATCACTAATACCAAGCAAGGAACAGGTATTTCCCACTGTAATGGGGGGAAATCGAGGGCAAGTTAAAGAGACAGATAATGGGTTTTCCCAAAATGCTCCTGTTTCTAGGTAACATTGTGCTTATTGCTTGGAATGTTGCAGAGCCGCCTAAATGAGACATAATCATACAAAACAATTTGGCCTAACTATTCCACATTGGAAAAACCAAGTGGATGAAGGATGCCTATTGTCCAGACTATTATCTATAAGCTTTTTTCCCTCTCTGTTTGTCTATTTCCCTCTCTATCTCAATCTCCATTTACTTATCCTCTCCTCTGCCTGTCTGTCTGTCTCTCTCATATCTTTATCTTTCTAGGACAAACACTAAAAATTTAAAAACAAAAACACAGTTGTGCTCAGAATTGAACAGGAAGAACAGATTGAGCTAGATAGCCTTTTGAAAAATATTGAGTTGTTTTAAGGACCCTAAACTTCTTCTTGAAATGAAGGCCCATTTTTAAATACCTATTTTTCTTCTGGTGAAGTTTTATGGCTGTGATTCATGGAACACAACATGTGCCAAAGAATTGAAGCTGAAGAGCACCTGAAGAGCACTGGAGATGTAAATAAATGAGAGGCACTATTGGCTCCAACACGCTACATATCAGGATTTGTGAAGTAGAAATGCTATGAAGCAGTTTCATTGAACTCAATTAGAAATGGGAGCCACTGATCCAAATATAATGATCTCTGTGGGTTGCATGCTGACTTAATTTAAAAATGAAGTGTTATCTATATTTTCATTTATTTGGTTAAATATTTCAATTCATGCTCGCAGATTGTTGTGTGTTTGACAGCTCTGCTGTCAAGGATACCATCAAAGCTATTCAGGTCACAGGGTGAGAGTAAGAAATAACTGAGGAATGAATAACCTATATGATCCATTTGCCTACCTATAATGTCAAGAGAACCCAAGGAAAGTCCTCAGCCTGCAAATGTATGGGAGGACATGCACTAGAGTTGCACAGCATAGTCAGCCAGATATGGTTTACAATCTCCATCATTGGAGGGAATACTTACAGCAATGAGAACACAGATTCATTAAAGAATTAGAAAATGACTTTGCATAAGCCACTCAACTTCTCTGTTTCTTCACCTGTAAAATGGGAATAATAATTCCTGCCGTACATACCTCACAGAGTTGAAGTGAGGATCAAATTAAACAGTGGCTGGGGAAGTGCTTTGTAAACTATAACTCGGTAAAGAAAGATAAGGTGGTACTGTTATTACTGTTATCAGCCTCAGCAGAATCACACCCTTTTTTGTAATTTCTCAGCACAAGCCCTACCTCTAGAGACCTGCTGTGATGCCAACAACAATTTTGTTAGGTAAGATGGAGTGAAAGGAAGGGGAGACTGAGGCAGAGAGAGAGGGGAGACAAGAAAGAAAGCTAGAAGTTGGTGCTGCTATAGATGCTGCAGAGTTATCCTGCTGGGTTGCTGAGGATAAAGAATTAGGGAACCGAGTAAGGGTTTGGGGCAGGGAGTGACAGGTATGTGTGGAGCAGAGAGTAGACTGCAGGAAGACTGGCCTCAGATAACTTTCTTACATGCAGCAACTTCTGTTATCTGGAGCTCCTTCTGAGATGTAAGTACCTAAGATCTGCCTGAGTCACCTGCCATCAGCATGTCCTACCTACTCCCTCCAGGATCTCACTCTGGTGGGAGGGAGGGAGGTAGAAGATTAAGGATAAAGCCTTGTCAATGAATGGAGAAGGAAATTTAAGAGGAAGGAGGTAGGGAGTGTATGGAGGAGAGTTTCTAAATGGGGTTAACTCCACAAGAAGGTACCAGAGATGCGAGGAGTTGGTGAAAGGTGCTCAGAGATATTAAAATCAACTCCATTCATGTTCCAAGAAAGATCAGGGAGAATGCTGATCATGAGACTGTTTATGACTTCTTAAACTTTGGTAACCTAGAATCCTCCAAAGGGTCTGTTTGTTCAGGACCAGGTGGGGAAGATTTAGGAGATTGTATCCTTTCTTACAGTAGCTCCAGGAGAGTATCTCAGGTGGAAGAGCAGATAGTGGCAGCAAAGTAGGGAAGTTAATGGTGAGTTCCCTGAGCCTACAGAGGGAAAACCTTCTAATCAAAATGAAATAAATGAAGTTGGTGACAGGAAGTCACATGAGGACGCAGGAGTAATACCAGGTGAGTTCTGAGAGAGGATCCCTAGAGTCTTAAGCAAGAGATTAGCTGTCAGTGACTATAGAGAGTTAAGAAGAATGAGGTCCAAGGGATCTTTTCAGAGAGAAAGCTCAGAGTTGGGTCGCTGAGCAGGTGAGATAGATGAGGTGAAATAGTCCTTCTTCTGGAAAAATCTAGCTCTCTGAATGCAAAAGTCACAAATCTAGAACACTAAGGAAAGAGTAAGAGGGAGCAAGACAAAGAGAACTACAGAAACAACATGGGCTTAGATTTTAATCATCTATCAAGAGGAAATGGAGGCAAATCATCTCAAAATATTTTCCTGATAGGCAGAGTGTGGATTTCATATATTCCTGTTTTTGTGGGAACATACAGCAAATACACAGATTTCCTAATGGAGAGTTCCTTCCATTTCTAATAGGCTGCTTATTAGCAGGTCTTGTCAAAATTTTATATTTAGTAGTTCTGGATATAAAATACTCCTCTCTCCCCTTTAATCATTGACTGACCAGGACTGCTATGTCATTCTTCAAGGAGGTCAGACATTCTTACAGAGCAGGGGGGTATGTCATGGGGAGCCTGGTCTTCAAACAGGAGGGGGAGGAATAGGCTGGACTAGCTAGGAAGATGACAAATTTCTTAGAGAGGGAACCAGGAGCCCTAGGAGGAAAGACAGGAAGTAAAATAAACTGAAATCCAAAGATGCTAATATAGAATCATTGTAAGAATCTGGGGCATTTTAATTTGAAATTTTTCTGATCAATCAACTGATCAGGCTAATTCAGACCTCCCAGTCTCATTCTAGATTGCCTAGAATGGTCAGAATGGAAAAGAGTTTCCTCCTTAATGTTAAGAATTCCCAGTCTGAACCCAGAAGGTGCCAGCTTTAAGGAGCAGGTGATTATAAATGGTCTATCTCTCCCTCAGAAGTGGAGTATAGGAATAAAGTTTTGTGGTTCAGAAGACAAAATAAAGCCATATGGGAGCTTATCTTCCAGGAAAGGAATGACAAAATCAGAGACTAGTAGGTAAATCTTTTTACTGAAATTGTTACTGAATAAGCAACAATTGAATGGATAGGTAGGAAACAGAGGGATAGATCACAGAACGTTTGGAGTCAGAAGAAACCTCACTGGCTACCTAGTCCAACATGTATCAAAAAAGAATTCTCTCCAAGGTACATACATGACAAATGGTTGTCCTGACTTTGCTTGAAGATCTCCTGTGATAAGCAACCCACTACCCTCTGAGACAAATTGTTACACTTTGAAATGACTCAAAATATTAGGAAGCTTTTTCCTTTTATCAAGCTTACATTTGCCTTTTTAAAGTTCTATCCACTGCTTCTAGTTCTTCCTCCTGGGGCCAAAAGGAACAAGTCCAATCTTTCTTCCCACAATCTTTCTATTACTTGTAGATAGCATCATATCTCCCTTATCTCCAGTCTAAACATCACTAGTCCCACCGATCTTCATGTAGTACAGAATTGAGACCCTTTACCATCCTGGTCACCTTCCTTTACTATCCCAAATTTTCAATGTCCTTAAAATGTGGTACAAATCGTATTACTCCAGATGTGGTCTGGCCAAGGAACAAAACAGTAGGACTATATTACCTCCTTATTTCTGGAACTTGTGCTTTTCTTAGTGCAGCCCCAAATCACATTTGTATCCTTGGCTGCTATATTTGCTTCCTGTTGACTCATATGGGACTTGCAGTCTAAAAATCTTAGATCTTCAGATAAATCACCATCTAGTCATATCTCCCTCATCTTTTACTTGTTATGAGGCCAACAGCCTTAGGAGATGTTTTAGATGCAATAGAAGGTGGTCATGACCTCAGAACAACTTTCTTGAAAATAATTTGCAAGCACTGTGACTGAAAGCCCTTAGATCTGGCTAGTCTGTGAATGGGGAAGGGCAGAGTTCATAGGTACCTTTCAGGCTTGGTTAGAAATTATAGAGAGCAACTTTCTATAAGCTCTCAGAAAGAACAGATACTGGATGTCTAAGTCTGAGCTTTAGAAATCTACCTGTGACTTTTTGTAGTAGCAAAGAACTGGAAACAAAGTAGATGCCTTCTGACTAGGGAATAGTTAAGCACATTTTGGTACATGAATTTAATGGAATATTATTGCTCTGTAAGAAATGACAAAAAAAAATGACAAAGATAGAGAAGCATGAAAGACTTAGAATTGATGTAGAGTGAAGTTAGTAGAACCAAGAAAACTATATACATGATTATAACAATGCTAGTGGAAAGAACAACAACTGCAAAACAGTAAAAAAAAAATGAATTTTGTAAATTTACAAAGAAAATGCTTGGCCCTATAGAAGAGATATAAACAGAACTATGGTGGCCACTAGGTGGCACAGTGGATAAAGCACCAGCCCTGGGGTCAGGAGGAACAGAGTTCAAATCCAGCCTCAGACACTTATCAGTTGTGTAACCCTGATTACCTCCAAAAAGTCAAAATAAACCGCATAGAACTGTGTGCATGTCCACAGGGATGGAATGGAACATTGAATGTGTCAGACTTTTTTTCTGACTTACTGATTAGTTTTGTTTAATTTCTCTTTTAAAAAAATTCTTTGTTATATGGGATGGCTTTCTGGGAGGGGAGAGACACAGAGGAAATTTAGGCAATACAAAAACAATTTAGATATAAACTTATCTGGGGAGCTCAATCCAGAACCCCTGGAACTGCTGAAGAGTCTGCTGAGGTAAGAAGATTCCCTAATTAGAATATTAGAGACTTAAAACTCCAAAAAGGAATGGGTGGTCAGGTGCAGAGAAGACTACAAAGAGAGTCGAGGCATCACTATTTTCTCTTTCAGAGGCCATCAGGCAAGAACTTTTAGCCCAGGGGACTCAAAGATTCAAGTTGGGAGAGGTAAGGATGTGTGACCAAACAATGACTGCTGACTAAAACTGAAATGGAGGTAACTTTGGGAAGTAGTGAGTAGAACATCTTAGAATATATGGTGGATAAGGAAGGAAATGCCAGGTAGTCTGACATGTGGTCCAAGCTTTGGGAGAACAGATTTCGAAAAATCCAAAAGTAAACTAAGTAGACTCATATAGCCCAAGACTCTAAAGGGGTAGTAAACTCAAGAGGGATTGGAGGCTCTCAAAAAAACAACTGGGGGTGGGGGGACAGAGTCAAGATGGTGGTGTAGAAGCAGGAGAACTCCACAGCTCCCCCCATAACAACCTCAAATAACTATAAAATATGACTCTAAACAAATTTTAGAGCTCCAGAACCCACAAAATTACAGAAAAACACATCTCCTGCTGAAGGCAGGCGGATGGGAAGAGCTCATTACAGAGCACTGGGAGCCAAAAGCAGCTGGGCCTGAAACTGCAGCTTAACCCCAGGGAGGCCAGGACAAGCCACAGCTGGAGCATTCGGAAGAGTGGATCACCAGCAGCTGTGGCAGTTTCCAGAATTATCAACCCATAACAAACAAGGGCAAAGTGAAAGGTCAGTGGAACTCAGCTAAATTTGGGGGAAAGAAGCAGGTCCGGCCAACTGCCCCCAGGGCGAGAAGCTGTGTGGTGGCCCTACAGCCACCTCCATGTGGCTGCTTCAGAGCTTCTGGCCTGCAGATTGCAGGGAGGCCAGGCAATCATTCAGATGCTAAGTGTTCTTGCCTTAACCTGCCTGGGTCGGGACTGCAGTCTTGGGTGGTGGTCCTGAGGTGTGCAACCAGTGGGCCAAAGCTGGTGGGGGCTGCAGAGATGGCAGTCTCCTAATAGCTCCAGCAGCTGTGAAAACCCCAGCAATTTGGGACAAAGTGCTACCCTCTGAAAGCAGAGTTCTACAGAGCCCAAAAGTCAAGTAATTGACTGGCAACATGAGCAGGCAAAGGAAGCAAACCAAGGTCAGCAATCCAACTTTAGATTTCTTTTTTGGGGACAAAAAGGATCAAAGCAATACAACACAGTCAGAATTCCCACACCAAAAGCTTCCAAGAAAAATGTAAACTGATTACAAGCCATAGAGGAGCTTAAGAAGGATTTTGAAAACCAAATAAGTGGAGGAAAAACTGGGAAGAGAAATGAGAATGATGCAAGAAAATCATGAAAAGAGTCAACAACCTGACTGAAGAAAATAACGCCTTAAAAAATAGATTAACTCAAATGGCAAAAGAGGCCCAAAAAGCCAATGAGGAGAAGAATGCCTTAAAAAGTCGAATTTGCCAGATGGAAAAAGAATCTCAAAAGCTCACTGAAGAGAGTAATTCCTTCAGTATTAGAGTGGAGCAAATGGAAGCAAATGACTTTATGAGAAATCAAG
>CM053582.1:128432261-128450944 GCA_028627135.1 Pseudochirops cupreus | reverse complement strand
GAGGCAAGGGATAATTATTACAATGGAGGGTAAGAACAGGAAGACAAAAGGGAATGGGTCAACCTTACTCTCATTGAATTTGGCTTAGGGAAGGAATGACATACACTCTAAATTGGGTATCTTGCCCTACAAGAGAGTAGGAGGGAAGGGAATGAGAGGGGGGATGATGGAGGGGAGGGGAGGGTGGGGGGAGAGGGTTGTTAGAAACACACACTTCTGTAAAGGGACAGGGACAAAGTAGAGAACAGAACAAGGTGGGGGGGGGTGGGAGAGGAAGGAGGGAAATATAGTCAGTCTTTCACAATATGTCCATTATGGAGATGTTCTGCGTAACTACACATGTACAGTCTGTATTGAATTGCTTGTCTTTCCAGTGGGGGTGAGTGACAAGGGAGGAAGAGAAAGAATCTAGTATTTACAGTTCTGTAATCAAATGTTAAAATATGTATATGTGTGTATATATATATATATGTATATATATAATTATTATTATTAATTACACGCAACTGGGAATTAAGATATATAGGCACTGGGGTAGAGAGATCCATCTTGCCCTACTGGAAGGTCAGAGGGGTGATGCGGGAGGACATAGGAGAGAACAAATTGGGGGTGGGGGTATACAGTGGGAATCACTGTTTTGGGGTGGTGGGTAGGGGAAAGATGGGGAGAAAATTTGCAACTCAAAATCTCATGGAAATGAATGTTGTAAACTAAAAATAAATTTTTAAAAAAGGCAACATAATGCATTGGAAAGACTGTTGGATATGAATTTGAATAAGTCCCTTTACCTCTCTTGAGACTGTGTCCTCCTCAGTAAAATGGAGGAATTGGACTAAATTACTTCTGAGGTCCTTCTCAACTTTAAATCTATGATCCTATGAATGAAGCTGAAATTGATTTAATGAGAAAAGAGAAGAGGGCCCTAAAGAGTATGGTGTCTGGACTGGTTGCAAATAGTAGAAGTAGAATGAAGGGTAGGAAACAAGATGAATACAAAAGAGTGATAAGGTCTTAAAAGAAGAGTCTTGGAAGGACTGAAGCTCAACGTGAAATGAGATTTGCAATGGATGCTTAAATTAATGCTTGTTTGCTTTTTTTTTTTTTAAGAATAGGTTTTCTTTAGCTCTTTTAGGTCAGGGCAAAGACCATAGACCCCTTTGGGCATCTGGCAAAACCTATGGATGACTTCTCAAAATAACGTTTTTGTTTGTTTGTCTTTTTAGTTTTTAATTGATATATTCTGTTTCTTATATCACCATAATGTCCTACATATTCCTCCTCCTGCTCCTCCTTCCGGAGAGCCATCCCATACAAGAAATACTGTTTTAAGGAGAGGGAAAAAAATTCAGCACACAGATGGTTGATTGATGCATTGAAAAAGTCCTGAAAGATGTGAAATGTGTAAATCTGGGGACCTCCCACCTCCATAAAGGGGTTTGGGGGTATCTTCTCACATCTTCATTAGAATCCTGATTGTCACAATTTTGGATTTTGGGGTGGGTTTTTTTTGGTGTCTAATTCTTTCCATTTACATTGTTGTAGTTATTGTATATATTATTTTCTTGACTCTGTTTACTTCACTCTGCACCAGTTCATATAGATCTTTCCATGCTTTAACACACATTGCTTCTTACAGCACAGTACTACTCCAGTAGATTCACATACTACAATTTGTTTAACTATTTCTCAATTGATGGGCATATACTTTGTGTCCAATTCTTAACTATCACAAAAAGTGCAGCTATAAACATTTTTGAATGTATAGGGATTTTTTTTCTTACTGATAGCTTCCTTGGAACATAAGCCCAGTAACCATCCCTAGTTCAAAGAATATGGGCATTTTAGTCACTTTACTTCCATTATTCCAAATTGCTTCAAAGCTCCAACAATATATTTAGTATGCCTATCTTTCCACAACCCCCCCAATGTTGACTGTTGCCATTTTTTTTGTCATTCTCTCCCTCCTCAATTTGCAGGGTGTAAAGTGCACATTTTTTTAAATTCATAATTTAAGGAAATGGTAAATATCAGTTAGAAGTTAGTGAAAATTAAGATACATATTTTTTCCCCACATTCAAGTTCATGGACTCTTGAAACTCACCCCCCCATGAGGGAAAATTGGGATAGATATGCACTGTTGGTAGAGCTGTGAACTGATCTAACCATTCAGGAAAGCAATTTGTAACTCTATCCAAAGGTCTATAGGACAATGCATACATACCCTCTGATCCAACAATACCACTATTAGGTCTATATCCCAGGGAGATTTTTTAAAAAGGAAAAATAATCTATTTGTACAAAAATATTTATAGCAGCTCTTTTTGTGTCAGCAAAGAATTGGAAATTGAGGGGATGCCTGTCAATTAGGAAAGGACTGAACAACTTGTGGTATATTGTCATGGAATACTATTGTGCTATAAGAAATGACAAATAGGATGATTTCAGAAAAACCTGGAAAGATTTGGACAAACTAATGCAAAGTGAAGTGAGCTGAACCAGAACACTATACACATTAACAGTAATATTGTATGATGATCAACTGTGAATGACTTGGCTATTTCCAGAAAAATGATCCAGGACAGTTCCAAAGGATTCATGATGAAAAATGCTATCCACATCCAGAGAAAGAACTGGAGTCTGAATGCAGATTGAAGCATACTATTTTTCACTTTATTTTTTCCTTCTGTTTTCTTTTACCACATAACTAATATGGAAATGTTTTATATGCCTGCATATGTATAACCTGTATCAAATTGCTTACCATCCAAGAGACGGAGGTGAGGGAAGGAGAAAATTTGGAACTCAAAATTAAAAAAAAAGAATATTAAAAATTGCCTTTACATGTAATTGGGGAAAAAAGAAAATACTTTTTTAAAATGAAATTTATTTCTAGATTTCCACCCCCACCTCACAGTCCATGAACTCTAGATTAAAAACTCCTGGTCAGAATCATTACTTGGCACAGATGAAAAGAGCAGAAAGCAGAACTATTCAATCCTACTTTGCTCGCATTCTTTATCAATGAGAAAAGTACTAACAATGCAAATAACAGAATGAAACGGTTGAGGGAAGTAAAGGAAGCATTTAGTTGTCTTTAATAAGTTCGAGGTCTTGGTCTGGGATGAACTACTCCAAAAGACACTGAATACGATTGCTGAACTGCTGCCTTTGAAAATATGTAGATGGAATGCCATAAGACTGTTTGGGGCCCAATTCTGTTCAATTTTATCTGAGCATGACAAATAATAGTTTGCCTTTATAAATGTTTAACATATATTACCTCAAATGATTTTCATAATAACCCTCTGAGAAGGTGGTACCATTTCTATCTCATAGATGAGAAGACTGAAGCTCAGAGAGACAGTCATTTGCCCGGCATCAGAGCCACTAAATGTCAGAGGCAATATGGCATATTTATCAAATTTGCAGAAGACAGAAACTTGAGAACAGAAATATGGAGGATAGGATTTTAATATTTTTTGTCTTAATTTTTTTTCAGTTCCAAATTTTCTTTCTTCCTCCCCTCCTTGAGAAGGCAAGAAATGTTACCCATTATACATATGAAGTCACGCAAAACTATTTCTAAATTAGCCATGTTGCAGGAAAAAAGCAAAAAAAAAAATAAAGTGGAGAAAAATATGCTTCAATCTGCATTCAGAGTTAAAATGATAGAATTTTAAAAGATCTCATGCTAAAGCTGATGATATGAAATTTAAGAGGGATAAATGTAAAGTCTGGAATTGAATTGAAAAATTTAGTTGCACAAGTACAGGTTGGGGAGGATGTGGCTAGAAATATTTCATGTATAAAAACACAGGGGTTCTAATGAACTTAAAGCTTAATATGTTAGCAGCAGGGTGAAGATGGTGACACCACCAAGCCATTCTGTCCTAGCCAGAACACACCTGGAGTGCCCACCTCTTAGCACTATATTGTATAAAAGACACTGCCAAGCAGTAACACATCCATAAAGGCAGAGAGTAGCAAAGGGACTTAAATAACTCTTTATGAGCACTAGTTCAAAGTATTAGGTATGTTTAACCTACAGATGACAGAAGTTGTATTGCTGTCCACAATTTGAAAGACTGTCATATGGGAGAAAATTAGATTTACTAAGTATGGTGCTAGAGACAGAACCAGGACCAACTAGGACCAAAATGCAAACTCTAGAGAGGCAGATATGGGCCCAACAATAAGATCTCTTGGAATGATCCAAAGAAACAAGTTGCTTTTGAGGTTGGTGAGTTCTTTCTCTTTGGTTGTATTTAAACAGAAGCTAGAAAGGAACTTTTGAAAGATATCTCACCCAACCCATAATCTTGGTAGTCCTCTATAATTTAGATGATATGAGAGCAGCAGATGAGATGTCATAAGGCATCTCCATCAGATAAGAAGCTGGAGTAGTTCATAACTCTCTTTCAAATTTAAAATGCTATTCTATGAATTTCTGACTTCATGCCTAAGACTCACATTGTTTAATGGCACATCTAACTCTGGGGATAGAGCTGGGTTAAGCGTGTAGGCAGTTTAAAAAGCCAGTCTGTGAAACTCAGTGTCAGTATGTATTATCCGCAATGGTGTGGTCAGGCTGACACTACAAACTGCCAAACAGAAGTCTGCCTTTGTAATAAATCTGACCACTGCTAATGAAGGGGGTGAGGGTGGGGGTGGAGAGGGAGGAAATCCCAGGGAATAAAGCAGGTAATACTACTTTTGAGCCTGGCTGGTGGTTGTTTGCTTTAAACCCCAGTGCAGCACAATGACCTTTCATGACTAATCTTTAGACCAATAAACTAGATTAGATACTTACGGCTTCTGTGTTTAGGAGTTTTTGATTCTTTAAAATATACTTCGTTAGGAAATACCATTCTAATTATGCTTATTACCTTAAAGAATTAAAACTCAGAATTATAAAAGTTGGTGTAGAAACTGCAATTCAAAATGCTCATACAAGGTATTCACAGATCTATCAATTGCAGTACCGTCCAGGAACTGCTCAAGGCATTTCACTGACTCATGGGGAAGGGAATATTAAAAAATAAACATTGTTGTTTGCTTTAAATTGGGATAGAGAATGACTTGCCAAAGTCTGGTAAGAAACCAGGGTGATCAGAGAAAACAAGCTGTCTGGTGTGATTTCTGGTCTATGTAACTACTTGTTTGACACCTAGTGAACCAATTCCTTCAGTCTTTCCCCCCTTCTAGTTGTGAACAGAAGGGGAAAGTAGCAGGTGTAATTTAGACAGCTAATGTAAGTTTTAGATGGAGGAGTGACAGAAACACCAAAAGGAAAGCACCAGGAAGCAGGAAGTTAGGTTTAGACTCTAATCTACAATGGATCTGCATTATTTTGATTCAGTTGGCAACGTAAACTTTTCCCATCAGTCTGTTTCCCAGGAGTCGCAAACAAGTTTCCCTTTGGAAGCCCCAAAGGGCCTTTTCTTGTGCTGGTGTCAGAGGCAACAGAGAATGGGGAGAAGCCAGAAGCAGGGCTGGGCTGAAGATAACAATTTCCAAGGACAAACAAGTAGTGTCAGTAGCAGTTAGAATGTGGAGACTGGGTATCCCTGGATCTCAGTATAACCAAAGGAAGTATGGGTCCACAATGCCTAAGGATTGCATTAGTGGAAGGACTAAGTCCTCTACAGTGTGTAAGTGCAAGCAAGGGGCTCAGGCCCAAATCTAGAGGAGTTTACATTTATGATGATTTGTATCAGGAAGCCTGTGCTCTGTGCATCATCCTCCCAGACCCCTTGCCCCCAACAAACAGGCCCGGGCCAGGTTTTATGAAAGGTTTATTCTGGTCCCAGGCTCCCAGGCCACCCTAGGGCTGGTGTGACAGTTTCTACAGACTGGACAGGCACCCCAGAGTCCCACCCACAATTAAATTAGGAGAAACACAACCCTGGTTCCAGGGCGTAGAAAGAGACAGGCAGATGCTGGGACAGACAGCACGGCACCCCTAGTCCTTGCCCCATACCTCCCTAATCTGCTACCCTTTGGTCCTAAGACCCTCCCCGCTCCCCCGCACCAACAGTAATGGAGGGAGTGAAGGGGGAGGACACTGAGGGTAATGCCATTGGCTAAAGGATCCCCGAGTGATACCAGCTCAGGGTAGGGCCCCAGAAGACCTGCTATCGGCCAAGGGAGAGACCCAGGAGTGATGCCATTGGCTTAAGGGAGAACCCTCGGAATAATGCCATTGGTTGGGAAGAGGGCCCTTGGGGAAAACAACCACTGGCTGAGGGGTAGTGGGAAAAAATCTGGAAAAGTGAGGCCAAACTAGCTGACAGAGAAGCAGGGCCTTAGGCATCAGAACTAAGTACTGCTGCACCTGGCCCAGTAGTTGCCCTACCTGGTCCCCTCTTCTGGGGTGTGCCTCCCTTTACCACCCACAAGAAGCTAAGGTCCCGGAAGGGAGATCCTGGGCAAGTAAGGACAAGGGGAAAGGGAAAGTGTACATTCTTGCTTTCCCTGTCCCAATCTCTTCCCTACCAAAAAAGGCTTCTCTCTGCTCCCCTAGTGGGCTTGTTGGAGAGGAGGGCACTTATTCCTGCTCCCCTCAGCCCCTCCTAGGGAGGAGGTCCACTGATCCTCCAGCTAGGAGAGCTTCTTGAGGACAGGGGCCAATCCAAGGGGGTAGGCCTCACTGCTCCTGTAGCCAGGAGTGCTTCTTGGGAGTGGAGGGCCAGGCCAGGCCATCTCACTGCTCCTCCAGCCAGGAGGGTTTCTCAGAGCCTGGGGGCCGAAGCTTGATGTTGAACTGCTGCAGGGTCTGCTCAAGTTGCTGCTGGTTCCCGGCGAAGTAAGCGGACACGGCATTGTGGAAAAGCAGCAGCTGTTTGTGCATCACCTTGATCTGAGGGCATGGATGGGGGTCAGTTGGGAGGAGGTGGGAAGAGAAAAACATTGAGAGGAGTTAGGGGGTAGGGGTGAGGGGGATGGTTTAGCACCTTGTTCTCCTCCAGAAATTTGAGCTTGATAGCCACGTCCCCACGAAGTTTCTCATACTTCTCACGGTGTGTCTGGAATGTGGCCTGGGCACTTTCAAGTCGGCCCAGGGTCCCGGCATCCCGTGGACCCAAGCTTAGCTCCTCTAAGTCTGTGCGGTATGCATCATATTCCAGTCTAAGGGAATGGAAAGTCATGTATGAATAAAATAAAGGGAGTAAGACCTAAGGCCTCCTGACCTCGAGGCCCCTGCTCACTCCCCACTCCAATTTTCTGGTTTGTGCATTCCTACCTGGCAGCCTCATATTGCTTGACAGTCATAAGAGTGTCTTCCATGGTTTTGGTGACCAGAGTGTTGATGCTGGACACAAAGAAGTTGACAGCCCCCAACAGGGTCTCCCCATTCTTACACAGTAACTTTTGTGTCTCTGCATTATAACCAAATTCCTCCTGTGGGTTGGATGAACATAGGGGCTCAGAGGTCATGGCTTGCCCCTGGCCCCCTGTTGCTCTCAAAGTGGAAGGGAGATAGGAACACACACCTGGAGCTCAGGGGACTTTTGGCTGAGGTCAGCGAAGGCATCACCCAGGGCATGCTGAGTCTGAAGCAGGCTATAGAGGTGAGCAGTAAGCGCCCGGCCCAACTGAAGAATACTCTCATACTTGCGCTTTGTGTCCCGTAGCAGCTCAATCTGCAGCTCCAACTCTAGGTCCACGGTGCGTGATCCCCGGCCAAACCGCTCGGACAGCAGCTGCTTCGTACACTGAGCAGGCCCCAGGTCCCAGGCAGTCAGAGGGCCCTCCCAGAGATAAGAGCCCCCCAGAATATGGAAATACCTACCCCCCCCCAAGTTTCAGTGACTATAAGCCCCTAGATGAGCAAGGGGAGGTGAAGGGACAGGATGGGATCCAGGGACTAGGGGAGGAAGGAGGGCATTAACAGGAGGTAGGATCTGGGGGAACCCATGGGACAGGGGGCTGAGGGGACACAAGCCCCACCTTGTAGGTGTTGATGCCCCACTTCTTGACAATGTCAAACTTCTCCCCAGCAATGCCCCGGGCCACCTCGTCACCAGGGCCAGCAGGGGTTGCACTGTGGGGTTGTTGACGGCCAGGCCCTAAAAGATAAAATCCTGTGATCTGCATGATAACCATTTCTGTCTCTAACAGCCCCCTCTCCCTCTACCCAATAATTCCTTAGGTCTTCAAACCCAATTCCTCAGGTTCTCTGTTTCATACCTGTGGGGATAAGACCATCAGCTGAGCCCCCATAGCCTCCTGACACAATGCTTGTCTCATTGAGATTTGGTCCAGACACCATCACTTGCTGCAGGTCCTATGATGGGCCAAGTGGGAGTGGAGAAGGTGGACAATTAGGAATACATAGAGATGAGGAATAGAGTATCCACAGGAGAAGTTCAGAGAATTGAGGGGATAGGAAAGTAATCTAGTTTGGACTAACTTTAGGGTGGCACAAAGTAGGCGGAATCGGGAGGTTAAAGATTTGGTAAGGCTAGGGTATAGTTACAGATTCAGGTATAAGAGAGATTAGAATATGGGTTGGGAATGTGAGTATTCATAGGAGCATCAGAGCATGATGGGGAATCCAGGGATGTTATGATCATGAATGTGAGGTTTAGGGAGGTCAAGGCAAGATATGGGGGCACCAGGGAATTCAAGAGTTGTAAGGGTATAAATGTAACATAGACTAAGTCAGAGAACTGGCAGAAGTTTAGAGGCTTTTGGGTAAGGAGGTCAGGACACGGTACATTGAGGTGCTTGAAGCAGACACCCACCTGCTCAAGCCCATCATCTTCAGGAAGCCGTCCAGCCTCGCCATTGCCGTGGATGGGGATCTCCATGGTGGCAGCTTTCCCCAGGATCCCGTCAGTCATGGCTAGGGGAGGAAAAAGTTACGGTACATACAGACTTCCAGCCTTAGAAAACATATTGTGTTTCCCACTGACCCAGGTGTCCCTCACAGGACTCAGGTGCAGGTGCATTCACCACCCTTCAGGAGCATTCTGCCCTGGATGTAGGTACGTGTCCCTCCTCTCCCCATGGCCAAGGTGGAAGCTCCCTTCCCCCCACTTGTCTCAGGTGGGTGCCCTTCCTCCCTCCTGGGCTCAGGTGGCTGCCCCTCCTCCCGCCTTAAACCCTGGGTTTAGCTGGGTGCCCCTCCTCCCCTCTTAAGCCCTGAGCTCAGCTGGGTTCACTCTCCTTCCCCCTCTCTCCAAGCTCGGGTGGGGGTGCCCTTCTTCACCGAGCTCAGGTGGATGCAGCTGAACGCTCCTTCCCCTTCATTTACTCAGGTGTATGCATTCCTCCCCCCTCCCCCCCATCCCTAGGGCTCAGGTGTGGGTCGCCCAGCTTCCTCACCTCTGGCTGGGCCACGCTCCCTTTACTTCCTTTCCTCTCCCTCGGCGGCCTCACCCGTCCCTGCCCTGCCCTCGGGGCGCCGGGCCCGGGGCCGTCCTGGGACCTCGGGCTCCGGTTCCCTTCGCGCTCCTCGCAGCAGGTCAGGGACACGGCGGAAATGACGTTCTCGGCCGGGCAAATGAAGGCAGCCGCGTTGCCCACCGCTAGGGCGGAAGTGACGCCACGAGCCAGGACACGCCGCGCAGCGCCGTAGGCAGACTAAAACTGTGTGTGGGTTTCGGAAGTGACGTGGGGGTCTGCGCCCTGTGGGGCCATGGAGTCAGCGCAGCAGCAAGTGCAGCAGCAACAGCAGCAGCTGAGAAATGTGAGTTTGGCGATGAGCGGTTGTCTCCGGCACCGCGGATCCCTAACTCCTACCCCGTGGGCCGCCGGAGCCTGAGGACCCATGGTGTGGGAGAAAGGGAGGGGAGAGTGTGTTAAGAGAGGTCAGGCTGTGCGACCGATTTCAGAGCATGCGCTCTGTGGTGCATCCTTAGTGCCGGGATCGTGGGGCTTAGAGGTTCCATCTGAAGTTGAAATGGAGGGGTCTGGATGGCCCAGGACGGACCAGGGGAGAATGCTTAAAGGACGGGGAACCTGAATGCTCTCCTCGTGTCTGAGGCTGGATGGGGAAAGAGGTGCCCTCGAGTATCTCCCAGGCCCACTCCAAGATTACTGCTGTTTCCACACTCCCATCGGCGTCTGGCACCTCCTTGCTCTGCAGCCTCAGGCCCCTTCCTCAGACTAATCCTTATCAGTGCTTGGGGAAGAGCTCTGGGTTTGGGGGCAAAAGACTTGGGCTCTTGTTCCGGTTTCCTGACTCACTGTTTAATGCCTCTGAACCTGTTTTCTTATCTATAAAAGACTGGGAGTTAACGACAGAATAGTTAATGTCACTTCTAGTTCTAATTATTTGGGCCTTTTCCGTAGAAGGTGGCTCCCCTGGGACCTCATTACCCCTCCTACTCTGAGCTCTTCTCTTTGCCCCTAGCTTCGGGATTTCTTATTGGTGTACAACCGTATGACAGAACTCTGCTTTCAACGCTGTGTGCCCAGCCTGCATCATCGAGCCCTGGATGCAGAAGAGGTGCGTAAGAGGCGTTCTCTGCAGGGAGGTGGGGAGTGCTCTTTAGGACTGAGGAGGGAAACTAACAGTGAAAGGGAAAGTTATTTACTCTTGGGGAGGAGGGAAAGTGACACCACCCTTCTCTCTCCCTTCTAGGAAGCTTGCCTGGACAGCTGTGCGGGAAAGCTGGTCCACTCCAATCATCGCCTAATGGCTGCCTATGTACAACAGATGCCTGCCCTGGTACAGCGGCGTATTGCAGACTATGAGGCCAGTGCAGCATTGGCAGAGACAGCTGGATCTCCATCAACTCCCATGACTGGCCAGCATGAGGCTCCAGGCCCTGGAAGCTAGGGGATTTCTGTTCACCTACCACCTTGGGATGGAAAGCTCAATGCTGTTGCCTGCCAAATGCCCTTATGTCGTCATATCAGGGGCCCACTACCTCTCACAAGAGGTGTCCAGGCAGAGAGAGAGTGTGCCAGGGATACCCTTCAAATTCCAAAGGAAATATTACAAGGGGCTAGAACCAGAGATGACTGAACAGAAAGAGAAGACTGCCTAGATCCTCAGAAGGGTTAGAAGGCAAGAGAGGCAATTATTAGTTCATGGCAACCCTTCTGACCCCCTCTCACTGAAACCCAGGGATGGCATTTCTGTGAGTCTGGAAACATACCTAATTCTGTACCTTTCCCCTTATCTGACCCTGCCTGTCAGCAGTAAAGTCCTTATAAGTTTCCATGGATTGTGTGTGCTTGCTTTAGGGGCAGCAGCGTAGGAATTGGTTGAGACTTTTCTTATTCCTCTCCTGGACAGGGGTCTAGAATAGAGAGAAAGAAACTGTCTCGAAGTATTGGATATTGGATTTGGTAAGCCTCAAGCTGTAAGAGAAGCTTCCTTAGGCATCTCTTGTTTGTTTCTTAGCGGCTAATTTCCTTGTTAAATCCTTCTACTTGTATCTTAAATTCTATTCCCTGACCTCTCTTTTAAGACCTTGATTCAACTCATCCCTCTTCTCTGTCTTCGTTCCCATACATTTTCTCCCTTGTTTCTCTGACCCTTAATCTTCTTATCCTAAAAATCAAAAACTCCCTGGACTCTACTACCTTCTTCACCCATTGTTCTCTGTCTTCACTGTCAGACTTCTAGGAAGAGTAGTCTACATTAAACTTTCTCAACATTCCACTTTCTTCCCCACTTCTTCGATACATTCTTTGATGCAATGTAATCTGGCTTCTATCCTCAACACTATACTGAAACATATTCCCCATAGTCATAAATGACTGTCTTATAACCAAATCTAATCAGTCCCTTCTTCTTTCTCTTTTGACCTTTACAGCATTGGATAATCCTCTCTCCTCTCCATTTTTACTCATTCACCTAAAAGTGAACATTGTCAAAACTAAACTTAAATGTTTTCCCCACACCTATCTTTAGTTGTCACTATTATCCTCTAGATACTGAGGTTCTCAAGTACTCTTTTACGGGTTTTTCCCTTCCCAAGCCCAAACCAATCAGTTTTCATGGCCTGTCTGTCTTATTTATGCAATATCTCTTCCAACCACCCCATGTCTAGCTCTGATACTAACACTGTAGTTAAGGCACTCATCACCTTTTACCTAGTCTATAATAGCAGCCTTTTAACTGATCTTTCTACATCTTCTCACCTTGTTAATCCATCCATGTAACTGGCAAAATAATATTATTAAATGATAAGGCTGCTACTGTCAAACTGGCTCTGTTTGAAAATATTTCATGGCTCCCCATTATTTGCTGATTAAAGTCCAAACAACCTGGTATTCAAAGCCCTCCATGATATGTCCCCAACCTACTTTCCTAGCCTTGTCTTCATTGTTCCTCTTCACTTAAACCTATACCATAGCCATACTGGATGACTTGCTTTGCTAGGGGTATGCCTTAGGTTTTCTTGGCTTTAAGATTGCACATACCATCCCCTCTACCAGGAATGTCTTTATCCACTCCTCAAGACCCAATATAAATATGACCAAGAAACTCCCTGTTTCTTTCAGTTGATATCTTAAATACAGCCCTTTGTCCCTTTCTTGGTATTTTTACATTATACCACCAGACTTGGGGTTTGGACTGCCATCCTTAACTAGTTGTGTGATCAATTGTTAAGTCTCATTTAACCTTCCTGAACCATAATCTTTAAAGCTAGATAATAATACTTGCATTACCTTACCTCACAGGGTTGTGATAAAAGTGTTAGATAGTGTGCTGTTTGAAAAACTAGGAACAACTCATTTGGGAATAGCTGCATAAATTATGATTTAAAGATGAAAAGAGAGAACTGGTCTCTTTTTAGGAAGCCCTGCCTCTGAAATATATTGACTGGGGAACATTGGGCAAGTTACAACTTCTCAGTGCCTGGACAGTTGTCTAAGACATTAAGTTGCAGAGAAGGTACTGGTCTAAGTAGAAGTTTATTCATCCAGGAGTTACCTCCACCAGTGAAATCACAAGTTTAGTCATTATTTCCGTATCTCTTATTGATGATCTGTCAATGGTGTATTATGGTACCATGGTAGGTTATGGTAATGGACCTGGGATTTCATTGGTGGGAATTCCTGGATGCAGCCGGTGTTACCAGTGCATGTGAGTACCTGCTCTGTAACTTACAGTCATAGTGCCACTGAAGTTAAGTGATGTAGGCTAGGATAGGCTCATGCTGGCAGTGTATGTCAGAGGCAAGTCTTGAACTCAGGTCTTCTGACTCAGAGATTGATTCCACAAGGCTATACTGCCTCTCAAATAAGAATGAGAAATTATGGATACGAAATGTGCAAAGGGAAGTCAGAATAAGAATGTTGGCTAAAAGGCAATGAAACTTTAGAAGTACATTTAGAAGAAAATAAATATTTTTCTTTTTAATCAAAATGCAGATCTTTAAAAACTTTAGAGTTTTATTTGGAAATCTCCATGTTTGGGCTGCTTATTCATTAATAAGTATATTGAAATTTATAATTTAAAACAACATGAACTGTTTGTGTGCACATACCTTTTCTGCTATAGAACTTTCTGAATTCAAGGATCCTGTCTTCATTCTTAACCCTTAATTTCCTAGCACAGTGCCTTGCAAAGCACATTTGGGTGTTTAAACCATTGTTGAATGTATTGTTTATGTATTTCTTATTCTATAACTCAGAAAGAGATTGAACTTGTATTAAGAGCTCAATAAAGACTCTTTGAATCATTTACAACCACATGATCCTCCCTAAGTATATCACAAGTCTGGCAAAAGGGAGTAGGGTGTTAGGGGAGATTCTCTAGCATAGATGAATTTGAGTAGGGTGTAGAAAGAATGAAAAGCATGGATGGGTAGACAAAATGGAAGGGCACTCACGGCCATGGTTTAAAATAGGAGTTGGAAAACTGGCATAAGGGTCAAATCCAGCCTGCCACCTCTTTTTGAATAACCAGCAAACTAAGAATGGTTTTTGCATTTTAAGAAACAATAAAACAAAAAAATGTCATGGGCCATCATTTGCCAAGCCATGGTTTAGAGGAATCACAGAGATGGTTCTAGGAGGTGGCCAGTAGAGTATCTTGTCAGAACTAGAAGGGATGTGTTAAGAAGTACATTGAAACCTAGGAGAGAGGCAGATTTTGGGGCACCTAGAAAATCAGGCTGGGGAAGAGTGGAAAGATATTTTTAGGAATCTGGCCAGAAGATGAGCAATTTGGGAAATTCATTTCGATAAACAATAAATACTGATTGCTCACAAGGCAGTGCGCCAACTTCTACAACCATTCTATACATGGCATGGAGGAATGGCCTAGTAATAATGGAGGATTTAAATTATTTTATTAGCTGAGTATCTGCTAAATCCTTGGCTTGATACAATGATAATCTCATTCTTCCAAAGGCAGTAAGCAACAATGGAAACTATTATTTTGGACTTCATTATGACCAAGAAGATGGAACTTGTTCCTGAAGCGGAAATGTTGGAAACTTTAGGGAAAAGTAACCACTCCTACTTAGAATTTAATGGAAGACAAGAAAAATAGGAATAAACTGATGCATACCCTAGGTTTTTAGGTGAGTGGATTTAAAGATCTCAGATGAGAGGTAGGATCCTCTGACCTAAAACACCATAACTCTCTTAAGAAAGAAAAGGAAGGGCATGCACAAGGAACTTACCAACAACTTTTTGAAGAGTAATACACAAAGAATAAAACAATGTTTTAAAAAAAAGTCGACATGGAGAAGCAGTAAGCAATGATGTGATAGCTAAAGCCATGAGAATAAATGAAATTTTCAAAAGAATGTAAAAATAGCAGGACATAGGTCACAGGGTTGATTCCTAGGGAACATGCACATTGACAGATCAGGAAGAGGATGGGAATCCATAAAAGGAAGAGTTAGAAATGTAGGAGAAAAGGAAGTCATTGACAGAAAAGCTCCATATACACCAAAATATGGCAATTTTGTGATCATAAGGAACTGGAAACAAAGTAAATGCTCATTGATAACTGATTGGGAATGGCTAAAAAAATTGTACGTGAATATAAGGGAATATTACTTTGTTATAAGAAATGGCAAGCATGATGAATAGAGAGGAACGTGAAAAGACTTTCAGGAAATGGTGCAAATTAATGTAAGCAGGACCAGGAAAATAGTATACACAGTGACTATAGCAATGTAAGTGGAAAGCACAACCACAAAAAAATGAAAAAAGAATGCTTTGAAATTATAAAGAACAAGCTTGGCATTAAAGAGGAGACAGAAACCACCTCTCCCTACTTATTTGCAAAATGTCAGGATCCATGAGTGTGGAACACTGCATCTATAGTCTGATTTTTTTCAATGTGTTGACTGATTTTGCTGATTTTTTTTTCTCTCTCTGCTTTTATTTTTTCTTTTACAAATTGTTATAATCGATAGTTTTCTAGGAGCAGGGATGGGGAGTGATTCAGGAATAAATCTAGGCAATGTAAAAGGAAAAGTGATCAATAAAAATCTATTTGTAAAACGTCAACGAGCATTTACTAAACATTTCTTGTAGTTGTTTGGCCTTTATGCTCAAAGAGTACAAAAATGGCACCACAACATCAGGGTCAGTGTACAGGGTGTCCTGCTGTGGCTGAGCATACCAACATGAGCTCAGAAGGCTCCACAACAGGTCAGGCACAAATAGTCTGTATGACCATTTGGGAGGGAGATGTCTCTAAATCTTATCTCATGTTCCTTTTGAGTTACTGCAATTCTGCTTTGGTCATAGAGCACAACTTTGATGCAGGCACATCATGCTGGACAGCCATGCCAGTGTCTTGCATGTCTCACAATCAATACCAAAGTTCTTCAGAGAGATCTTGAGAGTGACCTTGTATTGCTTCTTTGGAACACCATGTATGAGTTCTCCATAAAACAATCTTTTAAGCAAACAGACCTTTGCCATTTGAACAACATAGTCAGCCCATTGGAGTTGCACTGTTTGCAGTAGAGTTTGAATGCTTCTCTGTTCAGCTTCAGAAAGGACCTCAATGTCCAGGATTTTATCTTGCCAGGTGATCTTCAGAATCTCCTAAGACAACTCAAATGGAAGTGATTCAGTTTCCTGACCTGGCACTGGTATACTATCCAGGTTACAGGCATACAGCAATGAGGTCTGCACAATGGCCCTATAGACTTTCAGTTTGGCAGGCAGCCTAATACTTTGTTTCTCCCACACATTCTTTTGGAGTCTTCCAAACACTGAGCTAGCTCTGGCAATGCATGTATCACCTTCATTATCAATGTGTACATCCCTGAAAAGTATACTGCCAAGGTAAATGAGTGAACTTATCCACAACATTCAAAATTTCTGCATTTGCTGTAATCAGTGGTTCCAATGATGGGGTGCTGGCTGGTGAAGAACCTCTATTTTCTTGGTATTTATTGTCAGGACAAAATTAGCACAAGCATCTCAGCTTCAGAGACTTCATATGGAAGATCATGGCAAAATTTGGTTGCCCAGAAAAGTTCATCAGTATTGTATACCAGTTTCATGATGGCATGCTTGCATGGTTCTGGATCATGGAAAAGGCTCTCACATTTTCCCAGTCACCAATGGGGCATTGTGTCTCCACTTCTCCCTTATTATTGCATCATAGGGAAATAAGATTAAAGGAGATGGGATGAAAGCTCAGATGGCTACTGCTGCCTAGAGGTAATACAGAGGACAAGGGGATGGGATCAAAGTACATGCCACCTCTCCCAACAGACTGGATGACACGTACCATGAGACAAGCAAGACTGGAAACAATGGGATCATTCAAAATTTTAATAACTCCCTCCCTGTATACTCTATACTATCTTTACACCACCAAGCTATCCATTAAGGATGTCTGGTTTGCTATCCAAAGAAGTCTGGGCCACTATCTTGCAGCTGAACTCAAACAATGAACATTTCTTGGTCATAGGAGGGACAGATAGTAGAATGACAACTTACTACTCCAGTAAATTTTCAAAATACTTTTACATTTTTATCTTATCCCTATTTTTTGAGTATACATGTGTATATGTATATATGTGTGTGCACATATATAATTTGTATACACATGTATATATGTATGGATATGTGTATATACATATACACATACGTGTGCGTGTGCGTGTGTGTGTGTGTGTGTGTGTGTGTGTGTGTGTGTGTGTACATATCCTCATCTCATCCTGAAAGACTGATACTTCAAGGGCTTAGTCTGATACATGTATCTGTACCTATTAGCAAGGTGACAGCAAGGTTAAAAACTCACTTACCTAAGTTGCATAGGATATGGAGTTGACCACAAATACAGATTTAAAATAGTAAGATCTTTCACTCTTGCATCCTATTATAGTAACTAGGATGTTTTAGTAGTAATCTATTAATTAATAGGTTTAGTAGTGCCACCACAAACCTTCCTTTCTTCACCTGCCCTGATCATAGAAATTTGCTATATAAAGAAAAGGGAGGGAAATGGTTACAGTGATATCAACATTGTCCATTCAGGGGTACAGACTGATCTGATATAAGCCATAAAAGAGGAAATCCCTTAGCTCTGTTTGATTCCAGGCATGAGTCATATTCAACAGCCAATCATATAGCAAAGTTACACATTTATTCACAGGGTATCAAAATCCAGGCTCAGAATTAACCACGTGGGAAATTGTCCTGTTTAGAAACAAAATAGTACAATAGGAAACTGAGTCAAGAGGATCCTACCTTTGCCTATACATTGTTGTATAGGCAACTTTCAGCTCAACCTTCCCAGACATAGACATCTACCTGTAATAGTTCCCAGACTGCATTCCCCTTGAACAGTGAACTACTAGCTTAATAGCAATTCAATCATATTTGAACTCAAACTCAGAATAATATAAAACTACAGTCCTATTACAGTCTGCCTCAATTAGCAAATTTACACTAATCACAGCCTAGGGCTATGGTATTAATCATTTTCTCATGTTACAAGTAGAGTTAACAATGAGGCCATATAAGGACATCTCATTTAACCTTCATTTATAAAGATAATTACATTCCGGAGTTTCACACACATAGTTGTTGCAGTTTAAACCCAGGGATGCCAAAAAACTGTTGAAGTGGGGGCTCTGCCCACCCAAAAACTGTTGCGGTTTCATGATGTGTTGTGGTGGAACTGTCTCAAAGAACTCAGAGTCAGACTACCTCTAATCCAAGCATAAGCATTTTATAGTCTTGGAGTTTGAGTAGGTGCTAGAAGCACTGAGAGTACATGATTTTTCCAGGATCACAACTTGTCAGATGTAAATTGAAGTCGGGACTTTCTGGATACAAGGCCAGCTCTTTATTCACTAGACCACTCCACTTACCTAAAAAGCACATGTGAAAGGAAAAATCAACAATTTCTTAAATGAATGGATATGGGGAAGGGGAAAGAATTAAAGATGACTCAGTGATTTCCAACCTGGGTAACTGGGAGGAAAATCAGGGTGAGGGCAGAGGGGGAGATTGGAGTGGTTGGGAGGAGGGGGTGGCGACTTCTTTAGGAGATATAATTTAGGAGTCATCTGTGTAGAAGTGATAATTGAAGCCCTGCCCCAGTCCAAAGCCTACTTGAGAGTACCAGCTGCCTTTTGTCATTCTTTGTATCACCAGCACTAGTGCCTGGCACATATGGCACATGGCTCTTTTTTTTCCCCAATGACTTGTTTATTTACTTTTAGTTTACAAGATTCAGTTCCACAATCCCTTGAGTTTCAATTTTTCTCCCCTCCCTTCCCACCCCC